>CM045763.1:145832985-146297005 GCA_025200525.1 Camellia lanceoleosa | reverse complement strand
CCAAGTATTGTTGCTAGCAATTTATTTATTTAAAAGGATTATGTTTTTTATGTTGTTTCAGAATGTACAACCATTCTCAGAACACTTGGTACTTTGAACTCGTGAGATTGCTTTTGACATTTATTATTGTACTTGGAGCGGCTTTGGTTCTATTTGGAATATTGATTAAGGTGGTATCATAAAGGTAAAGGTAAAGTTGACCAAAAACATTGATTTGGATAATTGTCCCATGAGTAGTCTTCACTCTTTACCTTTTTTATCTTTCCACACTTGAATTTGATGTGAGGTCGAGCCATTGGAAAACTTGTTTCGAGGCTTCGATTTGGACAGAAGAATGACCTAAAACGGAGTTCGGATGAGAGAGTCATGCTCATTTGAAATTTGAGTATTTATGTTAGAAGCAAGTTTGGTCGAGTTTAACTTTGACCACTCAAGTGGTCCGCTTGAATTTCAAAGATTTGAAGTTTTTCACCGCCGAGTTAAGCTTTGATCGCGAGCAAATACAGGTGGTATACACTTTAAAATGAGTTTTTGCCAAAATTCTTTATTCTTTTCTTCTTTCTCCTCTCCATGCCAAAAACCCTAGACCTCAAAAACCTTGATTTCATCTATTTTTCACCAACAATCCACCATGGACCTTGCATTAAAGATGAAGAACAAGTGAAGATCAACCATTTTAACTGATTGATTTTGGATTTTCAAGGAATCCTTTTGATTTAGCTTCTCTACTCCTCATCTTGGAGGTAGGATTACTTTTAGCTTGGTATTCTTTACTTTGAGGATGTTTATTGGTATTATTGTGACATTGGTTTTTATGATTGATGTTTGAGTTACAAAGAAGGGTTTTGATTTCAAAAATGGAATGCCTCATATATTTTCTCAAAATTTATATTAATGTTTATGGATTATGAAATCTTTAGTTGAAAAATAGCATTTCACATTATGGAGGGCAAGAGCCCCAAATTGAATGAAAATCCTATTTTTGAAATTGAATAATGATATGTTCAAATGGAATTAACCTTCAATTCTTTTTAAATTTATGATTGAATTATGAGAATGAGATGTCTTTGGACTTGAGATTCATGAAATTGAAAGCTTTTGGAGATTTTTCTCTTGGAAATTTGAAGATTATGTCTTTATAATAGTTTAATTATTTGAATGGTGATATTTACCTTGTTCTCATGCTTGTGTAAATTCTGAATTTGTGGAAATCTTAGAAAGGCTGCTTTGGGGGTGGTAAATAGATGGGAGTCCGTAGGGAGTCATTTTTTGAAAAGACTTATGTGTTGCTAGTACTGGTCGAGAGTCAAGGTGCCCAATTGTTCTATCTTGAGCTTATCGCTAGATGAATGGGAAAATGTTTTGGGTGTCCACCGTCCCGCCAGACAGAAGTCTGTGAAAAGTGAAAACAGATGATTTTGGGTGCCTATGTCCTCAGTAGATAACATTCTAAATGTGGGGATAGTTTTAATGGGAATGACTTGTATATGTGGTTTGGAACTCTATAGGACTTATGGTGTATTTACCCCCGTGTTGAAATGTGATTTTCATGGAAATTATAAAATCTAAGTTTTGTGCTTGAACCTTTAACATGAGTTAAACAAGAAAATGTTTTGGTTATGATAATGACATATGGATTTTGAAATAATTAGATAATTTGTTAAAAGTATTTCTACCGCATCTAGGTCATTCCTATCTAACAATTTCAGAATTTATGATGTGCAATCACCCCTATGAGGAGGAGGTGGATTTTTGTTTTGTTAGCACAAAGGCTCATGGATGTGAGATGTGGAAGCTTCATGTATGTGGTTGGGCTCGATGTCCATTTGATTGTAACAAGGCCATGCCTTGACAATTGCACGCCTTAAGGCATTATTATTTGGTTATTCATTTAGCTTCTTGAATTATGACAATGTTGTAACTAAATCAAGAATATGAAAATTGTAATATTTGATATGTAGTTAAATGGAAAAGAGGACTTCTGAGATTGATGTTATTGTTTGGTTGGGAAGGATTTTGAATTAATGAGAAATGTTTTAATTGAATTAATTTGGGGCGTTATACATATCTAATCTCCACAAGAAATTTGAGTGCCTCCTCATTGCTATAATTTGAATAATGTGGCTATGGTAGGGCAAATTTACGCCTATTATTCACCAAAAAAAAAAAAAATTTTACGCCTATTTATCGCGCATTCTATTATTTCTAGTGTTTTTGTTTTAATGGTTTGTAAGTACATATCTCATTGAATTAATTCCAATGATGGATTTTTCTTTTGTTTTGTTTTAATGGTTTATGGTTGTGATTGGGGATTTGGGGTTGTAATGAATGTTGGTGGGTTCTCAATTGGGTGGGTTGTGTGTGTGGTTTCTTCATTGGTGGATTTATGTGTTGTCGGCTGCTTTTAGTCATGGTCAATCTTTCTAAACAATCGAAAAGGCCACTGTGGTCCCGCACTTTTATAACAATAAGAAATTTAGTCTAAGTAGAAAGCCAATTTGTATCGATTTGTACGAAGTCTAGGACTGTCCATTTAGAGTGTAATGTTAAACCCAATACCTTTCGAGTCAATCCCCATTTGTTCTATTTTTGATGCCTTGACATGTCCTACTTTCTCAAATTTCAAAATTTGAGTTAGGTGCAGAATTCTATTGTAACATCGACTAATTCGTGACGCCTCTACTTCTTTCAAGACATGGGTCCATTCAAGACAATTTTTGTCAATGCGTAATATATTTCGTCATTTCTTGTTATTCCTCAAGTTCGTGAATTGTCACTTTCTTTCCTTGCCAAAATGAATTGCCAACTTTGACATGATGGCTTTTGAACTTTGTGGCACACCTATAGTTGGATTGACAGACTTTATTAAGCAACATGAACTTATTCTCGCCGCTTTTGAACATCATTATTCTGTGCTAATGTTCATGTCACTACCCATAGTTCTAACATCTCACAGACCAAGGATATGTGCTTTTAAGATAGATTGTCATCTCCCTATTGATCTTCCTAAAATGATCGTGGAAAAGATGATTTCATTTTTTAAAGGAAAAAATCCTTTTGTTTTCCATATGGGTGTTTTTGTGAATAGGATACTCTTGTCTATCGCAGCTTCTTCCTCTCTAGATGATGAGTTTACGCCTTTTGTCAAAACCATTACCAAAAAGATCTGATCCTAGAGTGAGGTGCCCTCGAAGGGACTTCTCGTGAGGGGTGGGTGGTTGTGGTGCAGGAGGATATGATGGACGAAGAGTCTGCTGGATGTCGCCACATTAGTAAGGAAGCATAGCCCTGCTATTGCTCAGATTGTTCGAGGACAACTTGACCATTGAGCAAGCCATGTTTGCACAATTTGATCCCTAGACACTGGATGAATGTATATGATGCACATCTCATTGACTTAGAGACATCCACCGACGCTTGACTTACATCGCATTGGAGGCTTCCTCTAGATGCATTGAGCATGCCCTCGACCACCATCAAGTGCAAGCACTTCCATCGCCACCGTACTTGATGATATATTTTCTTTGGACCCAAGTTCAATATTTATATTGTCCTCATGAGCAATTTGGCTCATATTAACTAATAAACTATATTGTCTGTTATAAGCAATTTTTATGTTGTGGAAAATATGGGTTTGAGGCCCAATTTTGTCCAAATTTCTCTTGATAACTTCTCGTGGTAAAATAATTTTGGAAACACTCATTCTTACTCAAAGATCGGGTTTGGTTGGTAATTTTTTACTCCTTGATCGTGTTGAAATACAAGGCTTGATCTTCTTGAATTTGATGGAGCAGATGCATTATTTTCCTAGTAGCAATCAAGGTTTCAGCCTATGACTTGGTTTTTCAAGAACTTAATGTTTCCCATCATTTGTTTGTGAATGCCTACTTTTCATATACATGCATTTGATTGGCGTTAAATTTGAAGCCAATTTTATTTACCATTAATTAAAAACAACGATATCTTTTTTTATTTCAAAGATAGAGTTTTTAGGAAAGGTTGAGACCCCTTTTCTTTGATCCCCGCCACCCCTAATGTATTGAATTACCCAACTTTTTACTTTTTATTTTTTTTTCCTCCTATCACTTATTGACATGTGTTTGTGGGGTTGGGGGTCAAGGAAAAATGGGGTCGCTATCATTTCTGGAGTTTTAAAATAATATCTTGCGTGTGGCCAAACTTGTTTTAAATTATTGTATGCTCAACCAAAATATATGTTGAATGTATCAATGTACTGCTGTGCTGATATTTAGTCTTTTGTCCACACATATGGCCCACTTTGATTGTTAAATTATCTCGACATGTGATCTCGTACATTCATGTTGGCTAGCCTTTTTACCAAAAACACTCTTGAACTCATTAGATATACATAGATTTCAAATTTCACCCGCATTTCTTAGCACGCACACACACATGTACACCCCCAATTCTAGATTCTTCCATAATTCAATTTATGTTTTTGCTTAATTTAATTAAGTTTACATTTAATCTTAATAAATCTTGATTAACACTTAATTAAATAAATCATACCTAATCACAAATCTTACATAATTTAATTAGTCTAATTTGACTTCCACTAGAGCCTAATTAATTTGAATCAGATTTTTAATCAAACTCCAAAAGGTTCCAAATATCAAATTAAACTTATTTCCATGCTCAATTTTGGTTTCTCACATCATTAAGGCCTTCAATTTCATATCAAACTTAAAAGCTTTGTCAATAAATTACATATTCGATTGAATACCTCATAAATAAATTTTATTCATAATAATCGTAATTCTCAATCCTCATAATTTAATTAACTCCAATTCAGCACTCTAATTAATCAAATCTCAATTTTGCAAATCAATCTAATATTTAATTGAACTCAGATACCGACACTAAATTGAACTAATTCAACTCATCAATTTCACCTTGTTGAGCCATTTAAGCTTTTAATTTCTAATTCCAAATTAAATCCTCAATAAAATCATATACTTAATCCGGCCTCCATAATTTTCATAAATCCAAATTATATTAGAATAAAGAGCAAGTAAAATTCAAATCTCCTTAATTACTTAAATGCTAATTATTATACGGGTGAGGTCGCCACAATTAGAATAAAATTAATTATAATTGAATAGACTTAAGCTCAATTAATTGCCCTAATCCTACTTGATTAGTTGCCTTAATCCACCTAAAAATATTTGTTAATCAAGCTTAAGGGCTTATTGCATCAACCCTGAGCTAAAAATTAGAGATAGAGAGAGAGCTCCACACTTGTAGAGAGAGAAGAAGAAGAATTCAAGAGAATTCAAGTTGTAGGGCCATTTCCATGAATTTGAAAGAAAAGAGTTAGAATCACCATCAATGTAGTGAGTTTGAGTGAATTGTGTACATGCATGCATAATTCTCCATATTTGAACTTAGTTTCCTACAAATTCATAAAAGCATAGGACTTACACATGTTATATCTTGAGATTCTTCATGATTTTACACTCAACATCTCATATAAACATGTTTTGTAAAGAAAAGAGTTGAGTCTACTACATGCATGACAAAAACATAGGGTGTGTTTGGTTTGTGTTTTGAACATGTTTTTGGAAGAAAATTTCCAAAACATGTTTGGTTACAAATTTTCTCAAAAAATTCCAAAATTACTTTCTCTCTATTACATATCAATCAATCATTTTTTTTCTCTCCTCTCCTTTTCAATCATTTTTTTCTCTCACACACATCTACTTAACTACAACAAAATATCAAGTCATCCCAAACTCCCAAACTCCAAACCTATTTTCAAAATATATAAACCAAACAAACCAAAAAATTTCTAAACCTCTCCTAATTTTTTTTTTTTTTTAAACTTTATTTCAAAACACAAACCAAACACACCCACCCACCCATGTTGTTTTGGACCTTGTTTTGAAGAATTGAAAGAGAATTTGGGATCATGGTTTCATAACTTCCAAGTATTCATGCTTTATAAAATGTTTCTAAGCTTTGAGACTAACCATGCAAGCTTTGAACAAAAAAAGAGTGTTTTTGAACTTCAAACTCAAATCTAGAAAACCCAGACCCGCCTCACCACTGCTACAAAGGATTCTTGCCTGTGCAAACATTGTAGGCATCCAATATTTTTATAGACTTTGGCTATTGGTCGAGTGGCCAAGTGTACGCTTGAATGAACTCACCTTTGTTCATCACTTGGCTCGAGTGACCATCGAAAGTGCACATTTTGAGCATCCAAGATTTTTAAAGGAAGCCACACTACTTGAGCGACCAAGTGTGTGCTCGAGCGAAGACCCCTGCTTTCAAAGAAATCTTGACTAACACTTAAAAGTGCATATTTGCATCCTCATGCCCTTTAGGCATTCTTTGCATCATTTGAACATCCTCAATGATAGAATAAGCTAAAATCACACTGAAGAGAATCAAATTAAGATACGCTATCCTGCTTTCAAATGTGTGCTTCAAAGTGTATCTGTGGTTATGTGTTTTGTGTAGGTGGTCAACTCGAGGTTGAACATGAGGACCAAATTTCATCGTGAGTAGTATCTTTGTAAAGATATGTTATTAAAGTGTGTTTTGGTTATCCGCAAGATCATTATTTTGAAATGCTATTTTGATACAAATTGTCTCTTTTGAAATGTAATTGTGGCATTCTTAGTATAGCCCTCCTCGGGGTATCAATACCATGGCCTTTCCTATAAGACCTCGCTGGGAGAAATAATATAGTGGCCTTTTGCTATAAGGCCCTTGCTTGGGAGAAACAATATCACGGCCCTTTGTTATATGTGTACAGAGATCTCGACATGTTGACCTAAGTGGTCCTTTTGCTTAACTATATGGGCTCTTCGTTAGACCCATGTAGTCTTTTTTGCTAAGCCTTCGTGCCCTTTGTGCACTATTGGATGTACCACATATGAATATGATTTGTGAACTTTGGTAACGACAAGTACTTAGTTAGGATTTGCTTCAAACCCATGTGACATGATTTTGTATTACAACAAACATCATTCATTTAACCTCTTTATGCAGGTATTACTCATCGAGCTTTAGCTCACCCCTTTCCCTATATATATGTAGGTGAGCAGATGGAGCATCAAGCTTAGAGAAACCTCGAGAGTCCACCCTTTGTCAAGCTACTTGGGAACGCCTTGATGGGGCCATCTTGGTCTCATATGGAGCCAAGTTGTGTCAACCTTGTGAATGAAGTTCTTTGGTTTAGTTTGCTTTTGTTTTTGAAGCTTGTGATGTAATGGATATGTTGTGAGGCCCTTGAAAATTTTATTTTCTTAAAAGTCCCTTACTTTTAAATTATTTCTTTGAAGTCTCTCAATTTAATTAATTGCAATTTTAACCCTAGGATCAAAATACATGCGCCAACGAAAAACTCGCAAACCCTAATCGATTTCAAAGAATTTAGGAATCATTTCCAATATCTTAATATTGATTAATTGACTCCTAAATACGGAATTACCACTTAAAATCCTAGGTTTTTCATGTTTTTATCAATGCTCATTGGTTGATAGCCTTTTATTCAAACAACAAATCCAAACCTAATTAGATTCTCTAATGCTAATTTAGTTTAATTCTACACTCAAATAAATGTTCCAATTCATAAATTAAACCCAAAGCCCTCACATTTTTATTAAATCACTAATTGACCCCAAACTAGTACTAATATATATACTTGTACCTTTTAAATGTATTTTATACACTATATTTTAAGATTTCCAACAATTGCATGCAAGAAAAAATAAAATAATTCCTTCAAATCTCCCCCACATGGCCCGCCTCTAGGAAGTGAAGTGAAGTGAATACAACTTTTTTCAAACAATATCCATGAATTCATGGAAAAGCTTGCTAGTACCCCAAAACATGGAGCTATGCTTCCACCCTAAGTTCAATCCTAACCAAGGCCTAACTAGATCATGATTAATTGCATAATTAAGGCCTATAATTATTCACTATTCCATTAAGTTCCAAGTAAATCTAAAATATCCAATCCATTTCCAAACCAATGGGTACTTTTGACCTTTTGCACCAATTTTGGTATAAATAAAACCCTTGCCTTAGCATTTTACAAACAAGAACACATACACAAACACCTCATTTGGCTAAGAAGAAGAGAGGGCAAGAGAGTGAGCTTGGTGGAGGAAAGGAAAGAAAGAGAAGGTCTTGTTAGCTAATCAACCAAGCCTTAAGTAAGCCACATCACCATCTCCTTCTATTTCCTTTTTCAAATACATATGTTAGAGATTTAAAATCACATTTTCAAATGTGTTATAATGGTGTTCATGTGTTCAAAGTGGATGAATTGGGTGTTGATCCTTCTCCTACTCATATTTCCTCTTAATAGATGCAAAATTACCTTTTTCTTCCTCAGATCTCACATTATTTCCAAAGGCGCATCATCACTCTAAAAAATCTGAGTTATTGATAAAGATTTAGTATGTTTTCATCATGAAAGAAGTGAAAAATTCCCTTAGTTGGCCTCTTTTCTAACCAATCTTCTTATTTTGAGTATTGTGCATGAAAACCTGCTTTTACATCCAACTTAAAAAATTCTAGAACAATATTGAAAATATTCTCGACCTCAATTTTATTTCAAAACTTCCTTAAAGAGTTAGCTTTCAAGGAAAATTGGTTTCATTGAAAAGAGTGAGCGGTTTGTAAAAAATCCGATTTTCCAGAAGGTTTTAATCTGACAAGGTCGAGTATTTTTTAACTAAAAATATAGAAAAGCTATTCTATTTCAAACATGTTCTAAAAACTAGATAAAATTCTCATTTAACCACCGGAAGGCTAGGTTCGAAAAAATCAAATGGTCCTTTTGATTTTAATCTTTAAGTTGTACTAAATTTGAAAAT
Organism: Camellia lanceoleosa; assembly: GCA_025200525.1. Lineage (NCBI taxonomy): Eukaryota > Viridiplantae > Streptophyta > Magnoliopsida > Ericales > Theaceae > Camellia > Camellia lanceoleosa. The sequence goes on along the minus strand of CM045763.1, from coordinate 146,288,153 downwards.
TTTGTTTTACATTAGTGTTGTATGCTCTTGTGTTCATGAATATACTTATTAATATATGATCATGTATTGGTATGATATTACATATGTCATGGTTATATACCTTTTATTTTAGTCCTTGATGATGCTCACATTTATGCAAATTTATTCTTTTGTTACTTGCTTGTACTAACTAACTTAAAATGTTAATCTAAATGGAAAACTTAATCGAGTGGCTAATGGGGTTTCATCACATAAGTATTGTTATGGATAAAGATATGTTCAAATTGAATTGGTTAGCGGGCTATGCTCCCTTTTGGAAAGTTAAAGTCCTCACAAATGGTTGTTCGAACCCTTGAATGGAGCGGTTGTATTTGGACCCTAGGTGGTTTGGTGAGGAGGAATGGGCAAGGCCCTATTTTATCGCTCTTTTGAGATCCTCGTTGGTGTTACGCAAAGATGTAAACCGCTAAGGTGCATCCGTAAGGTCCGCAAAGTAGTAAAAGAGGGGCATACCTAATAACCGATCCGATTCTTGGGGTCGAGAGGATGAAATCTCTTTGAGGGATTTCTAAACTACTGACAACCAACCTTGTAATCTTTGTTATTTGCTTGAATATCATGTTCCTTTCCCCTATTGTTGTAACTAGTGGTAACCGTAAGCAACGCATTTACATGTAAAAAATTAATAATATATTTTTATACAAAATAATATAAATAGTTAAATTTTTGTATGCAAATTATGAAAACAAATAAGTTGAAATTTACAATTTAAGTCCTACAATTTTATCACAATTTATTTATTATTTTTTAATTTATCACAAATTTAATAATGTAATTTTCAACCCTTGCTAGAATTGCAATTAGTGAGCTCACCCAAACAACTTGTGTCGAGCTTAAAATTTTTAAAGATTGAACAATATAATTTTTAATTAAGTGAGGACCTACGCCAAAATAAAAAATTCAAATTAAATTTGAGTGAATTTGGGTAGAAACACCAAATAACTCTTAAAATCAAAACAAAATTATATATATAAATATATAAATTATTTGATAATTTATTTTTAAATAATAAATAAAATTAATTAAAAATGTAATATTAATGAAGAAAAGGAAAAGCAATATACTTAAGCTTTCCAATAGAATTTTTTTGCTAATATTTAACAAAATACACTTTTTAGAAATAGATCATCGAATTTTGTTTGGAACGTGTCATATTAGCTCACTTTTTTTTTTTTTTTTTTTTTTTTTTTTTTAATCTTTTTATCTTTTTTGGGTCACATTACATCTCTACTTTTCTATACATTTTTTCATAAAAAGTAAAAAGTATACTTAATTATTTTTTTAGGTCACATCACATCATTACTTTTCTATACATATTTTAGTAAAAAGTAAAAAATAAACTTATATAGCACTTTCCAAACTACCACTAAGTCGATATTAAAAATTTTACTTTTTATAATGGCATAAATAATTTAAATATGATTTTAGAGATTCTTTTTAATTTAAAATTACAATAGAATATTAAATAGAATAAAAAAATTTCTTACAAAATAAAAGTGTTTGAATAAAAAAAGGTAAGAAGAAAATTTAATATGATATTTTCATTTAATCAAAATAATTTTAGATGAACAATAAATTATCACTTATAACCCCTGCTTTTTTAATAAAAAATTAATGAACTATCACTTTTAATAAAAAAAATTAACGCTTTTTTCTAATTTATTTTAGCAAAATTTTTAAGCCGTAGATATTTTTATTCTTTATTTTATTTCTTTTATTAACAATTGAGATTAAAAAATCTAACAAAATTCACCATGATTGGTAAGTACTAAAAAGTTATGTTTTTTTCTTTTGTAAAAAATTATATTAAAAAATATTATTATTCAAGTCCAGATAGTTTAGAAGGATATAATTTTTTTTTATAAAATTTAAACAAAAAAAGAAATTGTTTTTAATAGCGATTAATAATTTGAACACATGTATATTATGACACATGTGAATATTGATCTCATTTAATTGTAGCAATATAATTTGAAAAAAATTTTAAATTTGAAATTTTATTTTATAATTTAACAAAGGATGCAAAATTTAAGGAATGAATATTGGTCTCATTCCAATTATAGTAACATAATTTAAGTAAGAATCCAAATTTGAAATTTATTTTAGATAAATTATAATCTCCCGAGATTTGCTTAAAGTACGATTGCCCTTATGGTTTGGAAAATTACAAACACCCCATTGTTAAATTTTTTATTTAATGTAATTAACTAAAAAAATAAAATTCATAATTGCTCTCCTATATAATAATAAAATTACCTAAATTGTTAATTGAAACATATTTCTAACATCATTAGAAACGTTAATTGATTTGATGATTTATTAATAAAATGGGTGATTTGTTATGAAATTAGAAACCTAGGGGGTGGAATGTAATTTTCGTAACTACATGGGACGATTTGTATTTTAATCAAACCTCAGGTGTATTTGTAATTTACCCTTTATTTTAAGAATATGAAATTAATTTATAGACCAATCGTATTGTAACACGATAACAAAAAATTAATCAAAATAAAAAAAATAGGAAAAAGAATTACAACTTTCAACCTTAATGAAATGACAATATTTTGCAATTATAATAGTATATAGATATATAGATAAATCATAGAATAGATCATTATTTAAAACTTATATATTATGCGCTAAATCATTATAATTTTAAATTTAAATTAATGAAATGCTTTCCATATTTAGTGTCCTCAAATTTGAATTTTGAAATGGATTAGTATACTTTCTATTCTTTATTTTATATATTTGATATACTTTCCATTTGAAAGTCATAAATCTAGAGATATTACATATATTTAAACAAAATAAAAAAAATGAGAATTTTTTTTTGGCCAACTTTCAACCTTAATGAAATGATAACATTTTACAATTATAATAGTATATAGATATATGGATAAATTATAGAATAAATCATCGCTTAAAACTTATATATTATGTGATAAATTATTATAATTTAAAATTTAAATTAATAGAATGTTTTCCATGTTTAGTGCCCTCAAATGTGAGTTTTGAAATGGATTAGTATACTTTCTATTTTTATTTTATATATTTTATATACTTTCCATTTGAAAGTCATAAATCTAGAGATATTACATATTTTAAACAAAATAAAAAAATGAGAAAAAAGAATTACAGCTTTTCAACCTTAATGAAATGACAATATTTAACAATTATAATAGTATGTAGACATATAGATAAATCATAGAATGGATCATTATTTAAAACTTATATATTATGGGGTAAATCATTATAATTTTAAATTTAAATTAATGGAATGCTTTCCATATTTAGTGCCCTCAAATTTGAATTTTGAAATGTATTAGTATACTTTCTATTTGGAAGTCATAAATTTAGAGATATTAAATATATATATATATTTTCTTGAATGAGAACTATAGAGAATTTTTAATTATTTAAAATCAAAAAATTAGAAATTTTAGTTTGAGATATTGGAGCCCCAACAAGATTTGTGGTTATAAACCCCTTTACTTATACAATAGATAGATAGATAGATTTAATAAGAATTTATATTTGTTTTAGATATTTTTTAATATACAATTTTTTATATTGATTTTTTTATAAAATAATTTAACAATTCCATCACTAACCATAGTATATGAGAGAAGTTGGAAAGGGTGTAGCAATAGGTATAAAAGAAGTCAAAAAGACTTGTGGGTTGGAAGAAGTCAATAAATGTTAAGGTTTTTTTTTTTAAATCAAAAAATCGTAAAATTAAGATTGGGATATTGGAACTCTTACAAGGTTTGTGGGTGAAAAATCCCATTTTCCTTATATAATATATAATATATAGATAGATAGATTGCTATTGTGTATTAGATTGTGAAAAGGGATAGGGTGTGTGTGCATTTATCGACAAACGAAATGAAATTGTTGTCTTAAAGAAGCAAATTTTTTTGTTGTTTTGTAAAGTGCATCCGAATTTTATTTTTTCATGTAATATTGATAGAACTAACTTTTGTAACTAAAGACGTTATGTATCTACTCTCTTATTATTATTATTATTATATGCCTATTTTTTAAAAACACATATAGTTCCCTTCACGCTGCTTATGGAACCTTACGCCAATGCCTTTTGAGATCTGGCTAAAAGGGTAGTGCGCTACCAAAGAAAGCTGAACTTAGAGGGAAGGCTAAATTGACTCCTCCAACAATTTGAGATCTTACTTGGTCATTGGCCATAGGATTCATTAGTGACTTTTTCTTGACTACAATCCTTAGTGTAGATTTTGGGGCATCACAACTTGGTATCAGAGTCTAGGTTCAACCCTTAGCTCGCGCAAACCGATACGTAACTCTAGAATCCCTTACCCCCTATACACTAGTGTATTTTTACTATCACACTACTATAACTATTTAAAAGAGACTAACAATTAAAAACTTTTCCCTCCACCATAGGATGCCATCAAAAAGCCATCAAACAACCAAGATTAGCCTTGACACATGGGAGGCATTTCACATGCTAGGTAGAGAGCATTGTTCATCAATACCTACTTTAGTCGTTTATTTATTTGAATTTGCCATCAAAAGATGATAATTAGGAGATACTAAAAGTGGAGACAAACTATTCTTACTATACGAAGAAGCAAAACAGATCCTTGGTTCGACGCCGCTTGCAGTACTTAAGTCGCGTAGTAAAGAGCGCAGCCTGAAAAGAGTAGGATGATCGAGAGATGAACACCCTGATACGCCGAGCCTTGGTAGACGAAGTACCACACCAACACCCAAAGGCACACTGGAGTGGCGAAGTCTCACTACCCTGGGCAAGACAATAGATAGACAATGGAGGTGGAGCAACAACCGGCAGGCTGGAACAATCGCAAAGATTTCCAATTGAGTTGTCATTTGAGCATGTCCCACTTTCACCGACATATGTAACGCCTTCAAAATAAAAACATAAAACCCAACAACCTTGACATGCATAGACATAAGAGAAATAAACATATTTCCATTAATCGTAGTATTCGTTATAAAAGTATTACATGTTGACAACAAAAGTAAATGCCCCACGTGCTTACAACTTTCCAAGCCAACACTTGGTTACAAGAAGAGAGTACTAACTCAACTACATATTAAGCCCTTGGCTTGAATTTACATGTAATACCTCAAAAGATAACAAAACAACAAAAGAGTCTTCAACTTCGTAATGTATAAGGCCCGCATCAACAACTGGGCTCGACTTGATTATCACCTAAGAATGTCCATGGATGCCCTCAAAGCTCCTCGCTATCTCATGCTAAGGCGCCATGGCTCATCGACCCATCGCTTGACCATAGTGGCTCGCCAACCCTTCCTATTAAGGCCGAATATCATTCGATAGGCATCTCCTACCTCCTAGGCCTACTCGCTTACTACCACGCTTCGCCCCGACATCTTGATAAAGGTAACGAAGAACATTAGCACATTCACAAATGTGCCAAGTTATTTCACTCAAGGCCCTAATGCATGGACAACAAGAATTCATTCCACGAGGCACATAATTACATAAGCACTTACGAATTTCATTTCGATAATGACACCCCCATGCTAAGTATAGAGTTTCTTAGAAACAACATTGATCAAGTGCTTTTCCAACAAGACTCCTTAAACCCAAGGATCCAATCAACATCCTAAAAACTACATTCCATACCCAAATAACCACATAAACATGTTATCACATAAGCACATAACATTATACCTAAGTCTCTAACAAGTGAGACAAACCCATTATGGTACTAACCACTTCCCGTGCACCCAAAGTATTTGAACCCGGTATGCTCTGATACCAAGTTGTAACGCCCTCAAAATAAAACATAAAACCCAACAACCTTGACATGCATAGACATAAGAGAAATAAACATATTTCCATTAATCAGAGTATTCGTTACAAAAGTATTACATGTTGACAACAAAAGTAAATGCCCTACGGGCTTACAACTTTCCAAGCCAACACTTGGTTACAAGAAGAGAGTACTAACTCAATTACATATTAAGCCCTTGGCTTGAATTTACATGTAATAAATCAAAAGATAACAAACTAACAAAAGAGTCTTCAACTCCCGTAACCTTTCAAGCTATGTCCTGAGGTGGTACATCACCGGACTCAAATGATGTCCCATACAAGTGAGCCACAAACAGAGATATTTTAAACCAATTATGAGCAATGACTGAAATAATAGCATTCGATAGATGTTTAACACTTAAAAACCAATTTAAATCACAATACAGTTCCATGACAATCATGTCCATGATACAATCCATTTTTCCTTTACTTATCAAATCATTTCATAGATATGGCTCAAGACCCAGCCAAACATTCCAATGAGGCTATATCTCACATTAAACCACTTCCTTGGTTCATAATTCAAATGAGTTTACAACTCACAATTAAAACACTTCCATAGTTCAAATAATACACATATTTGCTGTATTAATACTTCAATCTGATACACATATTTGCTGTATCAATGGAGTCCATCCCCTATCTCCTCCCAAATAGGTTTGAGAGTCCATCCCCTAGCTTCCCTCAAACCATGGAGTACATCCCCTATCTTCTCCCACACAAGAAACATATTCCAAGTATAAAAAAAATTATCATATACAAGGATCAATCAATACACATATTTGATGTATTACTCCAACTGTCATATTCGATGACATATTCAACGTGATTAGTTTCAGCTTTTCCTTAATCAACATGCAAAGGTCTACAACAATCAAGACTATCCTCCATCGATAGCCCAAAGCAATTATTTCTAAAACAAAATAAATGCGCCAACAGATATAATATCAACATTTACATAGGTGAGTGATAAATTCATCAAACTACACCATTTAATCCCGCCATTTCCCAATTTCATGGATTTCAACTCAATTTCAGATTTTCCTAAATTAATTATAAATAATTAGGCATTTTCCTTTTTTCTCAATATCAACCCTAAGGTTTGATTTCACCAATCTCACAACATAAATTCCATTTTTCAATGTTTCACATACCCATGGGTTCTAAAATATGAGAATCCTCTTTATAAATTACACAACAACCCTAACTTTTCCCAAAATTACCCATCATCACCAACTAATCAAAATGACCAAAATTAAAGACAAAACTCATAAGATGGAGTAGGGTATCCCTACCTCGAAGTTAGAAGCCCAAAGGAGAAGATGGTGAAAAACCAAAGTGCTCCAAATCCAAGATTCTTCAGATTAAAAGGAAGCCCTCAACACCCTCTATCTTTCTTACAAAGAACTTAGGGTAGAAACACACTAAATGGAGATGAAACCCTAGAGAGAAGGTGTGTAGAGAGAGAGAGAGAGAGAGCTCGGATCTAGGGTTTAGAAGAAAAGAAGATGAAAAGTGAAGTGTTTACCCGCCGCCATCTGATATATAACATGTGCTCGCTCGAGCGAGCGACCAGACACAAGGAACCTCGCCGAAAGCAAAAAAGTCTCGCCGAGCCAACAATTCAAGCTTTAGGTCTATAATCAAGCACGCCGAGCGATGTAATGCTCGCCGAGCGAAGAAACCCAAAACATAGACTCTCGCTTGCTGAAGCGGGCGAAAGCTCGCCGAGCCAAGAATCAAAACCATCAAAGTTAAAAAGAGAAGAACGCAAGCTCGAGTGCAAGACTTCGCCGAGCCACCACACAAAATCTCAACTCTTGCTCGAGCAAAGGAACCCCTGCCTGCCAAGGATCTAAAATAGGAGCTCACTGAGCGACAAAAGGCTCACCGAGCGAAGGACCAAAATTTTGGGCAAAGAACCATTTGCTCCCCAATCACACCCAACTGTGACAAACCTCGACCAAAACATCCTATAACTCAAATACAAAGTATTGAAGGACTAAACAAGATATATACAACAATCAACATCCACGAACCAAGTCCGATTACACTAATCAATGGAGGGAAAACCAGGGTCGCTATAATATATATACCCCGCTCTCCTGGCCTGGCAATCAACTTGGCAGATGAAGATCTTGAAAAAGATTTCGATTGGTCTGGGAATAAGAGTTAATCTAAGGGTAGTAAGTTAGGCTTTGTGAGATCCACTTCTAGTAGGGATCCTTAAGATATATGTAGTAACTTTGTGACTATGCTGTGTGTAGTGAGTTTTGAATGAAACTCTAATTTGGAAGCCTTTTGTACTGATGCCTATTATACACATATGAAGTGACGATTTGATCTATATCTATTGATTGTTACTTTCTTTAATATTTCACCACACCCTAAGAAAACTAAACCTTAATTTCAAGTCTAGTAGAAAGATTACCTCCAGCTAGAAATCTGGAACCCAACTTATCCCGTACCATGAACTGAATGGTGGATATGCAAGCTAATGACTACTCAGTGACTAGCAACAATGCCCAGAACTGTCACAGAAATTAGCATGGGCCCGTACCTGCGGGTGCCAATATTCTTAATAATCTTGGGCATCAAATTCTGGAAGAATTAAGACAATTAATGAACAATCGATAAAACGAAAGGACTCGACTCTTTTCAAAATTCAGAAAACAAAGGCCCCCAAAGTTCACAGTGATTACTAGACCCGAGAGTGGCTGAAAATTTTCTGGCGATAGAGAAAATGATGGACACTATGGGAAAAAATCAAGATGCCAACACAATAGCCTTAGCAAAGATTCAAGCTAGATGATAAGGCTAATCATTGTGGGAACTAATCAAGAATACACGTGACATTACTAACATGTCATGGAACCAGCTTTAAGGAATTGTTTCTAATAAATATTTTCCAAGTACAGCTCATCGAGAGTGAGTTAGGGAATAACAAAACCTAGAGCAGGGAAATATGATTGTAACACAGTACGCTGCAAAATTTGAAGAACTAGTCTGCTATGTATGTAGCAAATGATGAAGAGGAAGCAAGGATGTTCGAATGGGGCCGGATCTACAATCAAGGGAAGAGTTCATCGCAACGGCTCCACTCATATGCTAAGGTATTGAGATGACATTAGAATCAAAGGAAAGTAGCCGATGCTAGGAAAATTTGGAACAAACGGAAAGGGGTTAGACATTTGTAGGACCTTAGAGGAACCAAAGGAAATACTACTAAGCCCTACTCAACGCCATAACCACAACAACAATGGCAACAACCGCGATAACAAATCCAGAAAGGAGCTTATCAATCAAGCTTGGTAGGACAAAACTAGTGCTTTCATTGTCAGTAGTTGGGGCACAAAAAGAGAGAATGCTCCCAACTCCCTCTATCAGGATACCAGGGAGGAGGTTCCAGAGAAAATGCCCAGTCAGTAGGTGGATAGAAACCCTAGTTAAACAAGACGAGATCTACCGGCCAGCAATACGAGAAGAGTGAAGGAACTCAGAATGCTTGGACCGGTGGCAACCAGAAAGCAACTGACAGAGTCTTTTCCTTGCAACAAGATGAGGAGGACCCGCCTGTAATTGAGGGTAATTTAGTTCTATATAATTCTTGGATGCATGTTTTATTTGATACTAGTGTATCACATTATTTTATATCCTTTACTTATGTTAAGTCATTAGAACTTGTATGTGAACCCTCAGAAACTGCCTTAAGTATAATATCACCCATCGAAGGGTGCGCTCGGATAAGGTTGATTTGTAAGGATTATAAGATAGGAGTCTCTCGACCCACGCCTAACTTGCAACGCTCGTCATGGAGATGTCGACTTTGTTATCATTTTGGGCATGGACTGGTTGTCTGCGTAATGAGCGATGATTGATTGTCAGGAAAGGAAGGTAGAGGCTCATGTGCCCGATGGAGCACGCTTCTAGTTTAAAGGTTAGGCAAGATTCCCGACTTCAACAAAATGTAAAATGTGGTGGTACGACCGCTTGCAGTAAGGTAGCAAGTTTGATTTTAAATGAGGAGGACCAAGGTAATTAGAACTTTCATGAGTAGTATGCTAATATGTAGATGTATTTCCTAAGGAATTTTCGGATTGCCACCAACCTTTAGTATTGGGCTACAATCAGAATTACTCCAATATCTATGGCCCTATATCATATAGCACCAACAGAATCATGAGAATTAAAGACACAATCGCAGGAGTTGCTCAAAAAAGAATTTATTAGGCCAAGTACTTCAATGTGGGGTGCCCATTCTATTTGCTAAAAAAGGATGGGTCATTAAGACTATGCATCGACATCACTAACTCAACTGAAGTCACGATCAAGAACTGCACTCGCCCAAAGGATTGATGATCTTTTGATCAACTTAGAGGCTCAAAGTATTGTTCAAAGATCGATCTCAAAGTTGGGTTACCATCAACTATGAGTCAAGGATGAGGATATACCAAAACCGCCTTCCAACCAAATATGGTCACTACGAAGTTTGTAGTAATGCCCTTCAAACTAACCCATGTGTCGGCAATATTTATGAGCCTAATGAACAAGATCTTCACACCATATCTTGACCAGCTTTGTAATGGTGTTCATTGATGATATTTTAGTATATTCAAGGTCTAAGGAAGAGCATGAGTAACATTTAAGGATTGTTCTTCAAGTTCTTAGAGACAATCAATTGTATGCCAAGGCAAGCAAATGTGAGTTCTCGTTAAAAGAAGTGAAATCTTAGGACATGTAGTGTTTGAAAATGGGATTGCGGTGGATCCAACCAAGGTAGAAGCAGTCTTAGATTGGAGACAATCGCAAATTGTATCAGAAATTCGTAGTTTCTTAGGATTTGCTGGTTACTACCAAAGGTTCATTCAAGATTTCTCCAAACTAGCTAGACCAATGACTCATTTGATGCAGAAGGGAGTAAAATATGAATGGGATGAAGCTTGCAAAAAATCCTTCCAAGTGCTAAAGAAAAGATTAACTAGTGCGCCAATTTTGATCATCCTAGAACGAAAAGTGGGGTACACTGTGTATTGCGATGCATCTAAGGAAGGGTTAGGCTACGTGCTCATGCAAAATGTAAAGGTAGTCGCATATGGTTCCATGCAGTTGAAAACACATGAGTGAAACTATCCAACGCATGACTTGGAATTGGCGGTTGTAGTTTTTGCTTTTAAAGCAATGGTGATATTACTCGTATGGAGAATAATTTGAGATTTTCACAAATCATAAGAGCTTGAAGTATTTATTTACATAGAAGGACCTTAACTTCGCACAGAGACAAGAGGGTGGAGTATCTTGAGGATTTCCACCACTCTCTTATATCATCCCCGTAAAGCCAATGTTGGCGTATTAACGCTAAATCGCAAGAGTAGGGAATGATAGCTAAATTAGCCGTGAAATGAATGGGATATGGTTAAGAGGCTCAATGAATTTGGAATTCGTAAAGACTCAAGACATGAAGGTATACCTTAGTGCATGTATGTGATGCCTAAGTTAATAAGTGAGTTCATAGAGGCCTAGAAGCATGATCAAGAAGTAGCCTATATTAAGGGACGCTTGGAATCAGAAAACCAATGCTCGACTAAGCAATTCACCCCAATGGGAGTTTAAGATATCAAGGTAGATTGTTTGTGCTAAGTGGCGAAGTTGCTTAGAGAAAAGTACTTAAGGAATGTCATCACTCAGACGGCAAGACATCCAGAAGGACTAAAATGTACCAAGATTTGAAAAGACAAGACAGGAGCAGAATGAAGAATGATGTGGCTAAATTTGTAGCAAGATTTCTAACATGGCAAAGAAGTGAAGGCGTAACATCGTAAACTAGAAGGAACATTGCAACCCTCGCCAATAATCGAATGGAAATGGAAGCACGGACAATGGACTTTAGACCGGATTGTTGTAGACACCCCATTTTGACCGCCTTAAGACTTGGACGTTTCGCTTGAACACTGATGATCATCCATGTTCGTGTTCGCTTGAGTTCCCTGAGGTCTTGGCCGCCTTGCTTGAGGATCTCTTAACTTGCCTATTCTATGCTTGGTTCAGGACCAAGAACTTGTTTGTTTTGCTTCGAGGGTAGGGAATGGCTTGTTGGCCATCCCCACACCTCACCGCCATGGCATGATGCCACCGCCCTGCTTGCTGTTACCGCCATTGGTCATGGCCGGTAGTGTTTTTGGTCACCGCCGCTTGTTTGGTCACCGCCATATTTTTTGGCCAGACTTTTTTTGGCTTTTTAGGCATTGTGCATGCTAACTCGCCACCGAGCACATAGACTGCCCTCCATAAACGGTATAGAGGATTTGCCCCTTTGCACCCTTTTTTGCTCTAGTTTCTTGAGGAAGCTTGAACCTTGCTCTAGCTTCCTCAAGAAGCTTGACCTTGTCTTAGCTTCCCAAGAAGCTTGAACCTTTGTTCTAGCTTCTTGAGAAAGCTTGACCCCTTTGTCTTAGCTTCTCCAAGAAGCTTAGGACCTTTTTTTGTTCTATAAAAGAGGGCCTTCCCTCTCCTTTAGAGGGGTTGAGCAAATCAGAGTTATACATCTGAGATACATTGTATATATCACTCTCTCTATATCCTCTCTCTCTTCGATTAGGTGTGTAAAAGTGTTCCAAAGGGTTATTGTTCATAGTTTTGCACTAAAACACCTAGTGTTACACTTTACTTTGGTTCTTGAGGTATTGAGGGGCTGGTTTCAGAGCTTTTAAGCTGGTTTTGATCAAAAGGAGGGGCTGGAGTTGTTGTTCTTGAAGTGTTCTTCAAGGGTGAGCACTATTGCTTTATATTCCCTATTTTTGCACTAGCCTTTAGCCTATCTTGCATGCTGTTTTGAGCTTAGTGTATAATTGATAAAAGTTTTGTATTTTCATTCTTAAGATGTTTGTTTAAAGTCATTTTGGTGTTGGGGGTCGTCCTCCCCCTCTTAGGCCTTGTTTGGCCTCTTTTTGTGCCTTCTTTGTTAAGCTTTGGAACTTTCGTGTATTGGCCTTCTCACCACTGGTGAAGTGGTTTTGAGGTCATGTATAGGGGAGGGACACCCCTCTCCCTTTGTGTCTCATTTGCTTGTGTTTTTGGCTCATAAAGGTAGCATGCATGCTTAGTCGATTTTGGCTCCATCTCAAGGGTATTTAGTGATATTTTGTCATATTTTAACTCTAATTTAAGTTGTTTTAATGGCCTCTAGCATGCATCACATGCTTGTCTTGTAATCCCATGTTTTGGACTAACATGCATCATGTTGTAAGGTGGCATTTTAGCATGATTTTGGTTTGGTTCCAAGAACATTTTAGCCTGCTTTTGCCATGCTTAAGGTCTATTTGGTGTCCTTTTGGTCATGCTTACATCGCTTTGTATAGCCACTATGCATTCTAGTTTGTTAGCCCCGAGTGTGTGAACCATTAGCATGCATTACTTTGACCTTTCTCATGATTTGACATCACTTTAGATCATATTTCAATCCATGCTTCATGCTCAGATGCTTGCATTTACCATCTTCTCAATGTTTTGAAGAGTTGTTCTTTTGTGCCTTAAAATGAGTCATTGTGCATGCCTCTTTGTTTAAGTCTTCAAGCTACCATATCGCTGGGTTTCTTGAGCTCCTTGTGGTATATTATAACTCTATTTTTGTTGAAAAGTCCATGCCATGCTTGGTTGTGATAGTTGTAATGGAGTGCTCTCTTTGTAGTCTTGAATGCCTTTGTTTTGGTGCCTATTTCTTAGCATGTTTTGGCCATGTTCCATACATGTTCTAGTCTTGTTTTGGTCTACCCTAGGACCCATTTAAGTCATTTTGGCTCTTAAGGCTTGGTTGGTATGGCTATGGTTTGAACCCTTTGGTTGGTCTCAAGGTTTGGGCCCTTTGCATGCTATGTTTCACTTGTGTGTTTGGATTTGGCACTTTTAGCATGATTTCAGAGCACAAGATATTTGTAAAATGCCCATGTTTGTCTCTTTTCAAGTATGCTTAGAATTGCCTCTTTTATGCCTTAAGTGATGGGCCTTGGTGCATGCACGCTTGCATTTGTGATTCGTGCTTTTGTTACATCATTATTGGCCATTGTTTTGGGATTGGCCGAGGTCCTCCCATTTCTGCTTAAGTCCATCCTTGTACATAGTTGCACGCTTAGTATGTTGCGCCATGTTGCATCTCGCTATATGCTTGCATCATATCATGTTTGCACGTTTGTTACATTAGCTTAGCTTGCATGTTAGGTTGCATTGCATTGCATCTTGCATGCTTAGCACATTGTACATTTGCATGTTTAGGTTGCATTGCATTTGGCATGCTTTTGCTAACTTAGCCTCATATTACATACATGAGCCATTTTGCATATTTGAGCCATATTGCATACATGTATTGCATTGTGTTTGGTTTGGGGTGTCAAACCAAACATGAGGAATGAGGTGTGTTCAGACTTAAAGTGACGAAACACGCCAATCCTCGGCCGCGACACTTTTGACCCCAACATGACAGAGTGTGTAGCATTCATTTGTTTTCGCTGTATTCATTTTACATTGATTTGCAAACTTGGCACCTTTTGGCCATCATGCATCGAATGCGTGATTGGTGGCCCGAGGACCGAGGGCCATACTCCCTTGAGTTCATTACATGATAGAGAGAGTGGCTATGCACACATTGTGTTGAAAATGCTTTGCTATGCAATCGTCATTCTCATCGCAAAGAACACCAGTTTCGCAGAAGAAATGGTCGGTCGGCCACTTTTAGTGCCTACTGCTACCAAAGTCTAGCCGGTGGTCCCACTTTTGGTCTATAATCAGATTCCAAGGCGTGGACTTTCATTATGGCCGGTGACATCCTACATGCTATGGGAGTGTTCCGTATATCACAAGTATTTTCACAGCTTCAAGGGTGCGTAATGCTGCAAACAGAGGCAACAAAGGGCATGGGGTTGGGTTTCCAATCGGGGCGGATCGAGCTTACATCATCCAAGCATTCTGAGGCGGGGCTGCAGCGGCCTCCCTTTGTAACTAATTTGTCAATTAATTTAGGGTTTTGTAATATTTAATTAGCTAGAGTAATTAATTATTTATTCGGTCTGTAATTATTTATTCAGATCCTCCGAGAGAGGGCAGTGTTGTAAATAAGTGTGCGTGCGTGTGTGAATGTCTTCTAACCCCACGCCTTTTCTCCTTTTATTTACCAAATTATGATGGTTAGTTTTAGGCATGTTTCTATTAGCATCTATATGTTCGCATGCTTGCATTCATTCATCTATATTGCATGCACCGGGCTTGGCGCATCATACTTACTGCATTGTATTTCAATTCTGAGTTAAATACATGTTATCTGTAGCATCTCATATGCCATCTTAGAATAGCCGAGCCTATTGTAGTTGCATTTTTGCATGTGTTGCATTAGCCATCTTAACATGACCTAGGATTATGCATTGATTCCTAACTAGTTTCGCTTTTGGCTTGGAGTACTTATGAGTGTTTATGCTTTAGCATCCTTGCATGCGGTGAGTGATCGCCATGATAGCATGCTTGCCATGAGACTATTTGCTTATGTGATATAACCGTCAATGCTTGTGGGTGAAGGTTGATTATTTAAATTGGAACAATTTATTGATTGAAAGTTTTTAAGCCCACTTGAGAGTGGCAAATCACCATGTTTTCTAAGCACTTGAAGGTGGCAAAATCCGCATTTTAGCTTACTTGCAAGTAACAAACCGCTTTCAAAAACAAACATGAGATGTTTTGTTCCAACTTAGACGATCCAGTCTATAGTTGATATGTCAGGCGATCACATAGTAATTCTAGGCTAATAACCTAATATGAGCACATAATGTTTTCAAAACTAGATATCATGGTTAGTAAAGGCCGATCTTTGATCGGGCGAAGGGGTGCTCACGGCGACCTTCCCAATCGCATCTAAGTTCTCGAGCCGAGGCAACTTTGGTGATAACGGACACGCGGCCTTACGCACGAGTCGTGGTTTTAAATTCTCCAAAATAAATATTTAAGTGGCGACTCTGTATCTGGCAAAGCAGTCTATGTTTGGCACTTCTTTCAAAAAAATCTGTTTTAAAAAACGATTTGCCATATTTGGACTCTTTGATGATTCATCGGTCTTGCATTGCACTATGCGTGATTAGATACAAGAGCGAGACATTGAGTCTTGAACTATAGTGAGCCCAATGAATAAAACGGGATTCTCTCGGACGCTCGGGGACGCCTCATAGCTGCCAGACACCCAAAGGGCGTGATGTTGTATGGGTAATAATGGATCGCTTCACAAAGTCATTACATTTCATACCCTATAAGATAACTGACACTTTAGAGCCCATGTACAAGCTCTACATTGAGGAAATTATTTGATTACATGGAATTTCGGTATCCATAGTATCGATCATGATCCACGATTCATCATTCATTTTTGGAGAAGTCTGCAAGAAGTCTTGGGTACCGAAGTTATGTTTCAAAGACTGCCATCCACAAACAAATGGACAATTTGAGTGCACCATCCGTACACTTAAAGATATGCCGAGAGCTTGTGTAATGAATTTTCAAGGAAGTTGGGAGCAACACCTACCCTTAATTGAATTCTCCTATAACGAATTTTCAAGCCAACATTGGTATGGCACATTTTGAAGCATTGTATGGGTAACCTTGTAGAGCCGATTTGTAGGACTAATGTAGGTACAACAAATCTAATGGGACCAACTTATCCTAAAGACTATTGAGAAACTCAAACCGATCTCGACAACCAAAAGACTACTCAAGACCATCAAAAGAATTACGAGATAGGAGGAGGAGACCATCGACAGCTTGAAGTAGGCCACATGTTCCTAAAGGTGCAACCTAGGCATGGGATCGTATGTTTTGAAAAGAAATGGAGCTACCAACACTAAGATATCTGACCATTCAAAATATCGAGAATGTGGGCTAAGTGGCATATCGACTAGCTTTACCTCAGCTAGCAGGTTACATAACGCCTTTCATGTATCTATGTTCCATGAATAGATCGGCAATCCATAGCACGCCATTCGCTAGGTAGGAATTAGTCTCGAAAGGGATGTTATGTTTTAAAAAGGACCTGTAGCAATACAAGATAGTCAAGAGAAGAACTTTAGGAGCAAGATGGTTCATTTAGTGAAGGTGCTTTGGTGTCATCGAGGGATTGATGAGTTTACTTGGGAACCCAAAGACTAGATAAAGGCAAACTCTACCCCCGATTTCTTGAAAAGAATGTATAGTTACATTTCGAGGACGAAATTGTTTTAAGGGGAATAAGTTGTGAGGCCCCTAAAAATTTGATTTTCTTAAAAGTCGCTTACTTTTAAATTATTTCTTTGAAGTCTCTCAATTTCTTAATTAATTGCAATTTTAACCCTATGATCAAAATACTATGCCAACTGAAAACTCAAGAAACCCTAAATGATTTTAGTAACTTAGGAATCATTTCTAATATCTTAATACTAATTAATTGACTCCCTAAATATGGAATTACCACTTAAAACCCTAGTTTTTTCGATTTTATCATGTTCGCTTGCTGATAGCCTTTTTATTCGAAACAAGAAATCCAAATCGAATTAGATTCTCTAACCCTAATTTAGTTTAATTCTACAATAAAATAAATGTTCCAATTCATAAATAAAACCCAAAGCTCTCACATTTTTATTAAATCACTAATTGACCCCAAACTAGTACTAATATCTATATATACTTGTACCTTTAAACCTATTTTATACACTATATTTTAAGATTTCCAACAATTGTTCACAAGAAAAAAATAAAATAATTCCTTCAAATCTCCTCCACATGGCCAGTCACCGTAGGGAAGTGAAGTGGATACAACTTTTGCAAACAATATCCATGAATTCATGGAAAAGCTTACTAGTACCCCCAAAACATGGAACTATGCTTCCACCCTAAGTTCAATCCTAACCAAGGCCTAACTAGATCATTAATGATTCACTATTCCATTAAGTTCCAAGTAAATCCAAAATATCCAATCCATTTCCAACCAATGGGTACTTTTAGACCTTTTGTACCAATTTTGGTATAAATGAAACCCCTCCCTTAGCATTTTACAAACAAGAACACATACACAAAACACCTCATTTGGTTGAGAGGAAGAGAGGGCAAGAGAGTGAGCTTGGTGGAGGAAAGGAAAGAAAGAGAAGGTCTTGTTAGCTAACCAACCAAGCCTCAAGTTTGCCATATCACCATCTCTCCTTCTATTTCCTTTTTCAAATACATGTTATTAGAGATTTAAAATCATATTTTTAGATGTGTTGCAATGGTGTTCATGTGTTCAAAGTGGATGAATTGGGCTTTGATCCTTCTCCTACTCATATTTCCTCTTAATAGATGCAAAACTACATTTTTCTTTCCGTATCTCACATTATTTCCAAAGGCATACCATCACTTTAAAAAATATGAGTTATTGATACATTATTTAGCATGTTTTCATCACAAAAGAAGTGAAAATTTTCCTTAGTGTGCCTCTTTTCTTACCAATCTTCTTATTTTGAGTATTGTGCATGAAAAACTGCTTTTACAATCAACTTTCAAAAATTCTAGAAAATGTAGAAACATCTTCGACTTTGGTTTTATTTCAAAACTTCCGTGAAGAGTTAGCTTTCAAAGAAAATTAGTTTCATTGAAAAATAGAGAGCGTTTGTCGAAAATCCGATTTTCATAACGATTGACGAATTTGGATAGTGCCGAGTATTTCTTAAATAACTAAAAATCTAGAAAACTATTCCATTTTTGAAACCTGGTAGGCATCCGGTAAGGTCAGAGAAGCAAAAGATGGGGCATATCGAATAATCAAGGTCAATTCTTTGGGTCGAAGATGAAATCTCTTTGAGGATTTCTACATTGCTAGCAACTAACCTTGTAACCTTTGTTATTTACTTGAATGTCATGTTCCTTTCCTCTATTATTGTAATTGCTAGTGTATTAGATTGGGGAAAATGGGATAGGGTGTGTGTGAGTTTACTAGCTATTGAAAGCTCACTACAGATCATGCCGTGTCGAGAAGGATCTTGCAACAGAAAACGATGAGCCTAAACTTTCGGCCTACCGTTGTCCTAGAGAAGCAATTTTTTTTGTTGTTTTGTAAAGTCCATCTAGAATTTTATTTGTGGATGTAATATTGATGGAACTAACTTTTGTAACTATGACATTGTGTATCTATTCTCTTTTATTATATGCTTTATTTATTTATTTTTATAACCCATATAGTTCGCTATGTTGTTTATGAGACCTTGCTTCAATGCCTTTTGAAATTCATCAAAAGGGTAGTGTGCTACCTAAGAAAGATGGGTTTAGAAGAGAGGCTAAATTGACTCTCCGCGATCTCGATCTTACTTGGTCATTGGCCATAGGACTCAAGAGTGACTTTCCTCGACTATAACCCTTAGTGTAGATTTTGGGCCACATATGTTGTCTAAGTGTTTAGTTGTTTAATGTAACTATGAATTTGTATCTATGAAGAAGATTGATGTTTTAATTACTTATGAAAATTTCATGTATGCACCGCTCGATGGACATGGTTGTATTTTTAATATGGCTTCCACAGTGCCCCGATATTATTTAATTAGCAATTTTGTCTTTGAGATCAGAGGTAATCTGGGATTATTGGTGGGTCACAGCCTAAACTTCTAGGGGTGGGTCCGGGTCGTCACAGTTTGGTATTAGAGCATGAGTTATACCTCACTTACTTGTCCAATGAGCAATAAGGTGTCTAGAAAGGACTTAAAAATTGCATTCATTTGTATTTGACTATTAGAATGAGGTAACTTTTGAAAATGTATATATGAATATGTGTGCATTCAATGTATTTGTTATGATACAAGTTTCATATAGATAATGGTGAGAATAAGAGGGGATGAATTGGGGAATTCTACCTCCAACTGACTTGACCAGATGGAAAGAATGATGCACAATATGGCTGAAAGCTTAGGATAACAATAGCAATGGTAGAAACAGTAACCACTGGCCCCACCTCTAATGCCTGTACCACTGGTACTGGATCATCAAATAGATGACCGAACCATTGCCCTCACTAGAGAGTTCAAAAAGATGAAGTTGCCCTTGTTTGATGAGGGAATTGATCCATTAAAGGCTAAGGCCTAGGTGTTGGGGATTAGAAAATTTTTTGAGGTGTTTCTATGCACAAAGACACAAAAGGTTCTGTTACCCGCCTTTACGTTGGAAGATGAAAGCGAGGAGATGGTGGATGTTAGTATGAGAAATTAACAGGGGGATTAGTTGGGCTCAATTTTTAGAAATCTTCTACGAGAAACACTTCCTGTAGTGTGTTCGGGACAGGAAAGTAACAAAATTGGAGCAATGCAAAGCAAGGGAATAAATTAGTGGCGTAATATGAAGCCCGCCATCGAACTAGCATGGTTTGCACCTTATATGGTTGATATATACTACAAAAGGCCAAAAAATTTGAAGGAGGTCTTTGTGACTCCATCCTGCATAGAATTAATGTTTTGAAACTTCCCAAATATGTTGATATTTTAGACAGGGCTCTCATGTCATAGGCAAACCTAGCTACTCATAATCGGAATTTTGAATGGAAGGGTAAAAGGCAAAATTTGAATGTGAATAAAACGGCAACCTTAGTAACAAATAAGAAAGCAAAGTCAGGAAATTCAAGTAGGTCCAATTAGAGTGGTAATTCAACACTCGTTTGTCCAGACTGTGGGAGAAAGCACTGGGGTGTGTTATCAGATTATTGGGGCTTGTTTTCTATGTGGAAAGACAGACAATGTGATAATTGGGGTGCTATAAGATCAACCACATCGGATAAAATGTAAGGGCCAATGCAAATTTAACTAAAATGAGGGACAACCAAAGACAAGGAATGGTTTTTTCTTATAACGAGGACACCCAAAATGCAAAAACTATAGTCTCAAAAGTGCACTCTTTATTTGTGGGCGATGCATATGTGTTGATTGATTTAGGTCTACCCACTCTTTTGTTTCTATGGAATTTGCTCATAGATTGAATAGACCTTGGAAACTTTGAGATATATATATTATGTGTGTCATCACTTAGGGGATCCATACTATGTTCAACCTGCCTCACCCTACATGTGAAATCTTACTTGGGAATGCCGCATTGTATGTTGATTTATTGCCCTTAGACATGCCTCATTTTGACATTATCTTGGGTATGGACTAGTTATCTAAATATTATGCGACCATTGATTGTGCATTTAAACGGTAATATTCCGACCTTAGGGACATAATGAGCTTTATTTTGAGGAAAAGGTGTAGTTTCCCCACCATACTTAATTTCTACCATAAAGCACGAAAATGATTAACAAGGTGTCGGGGTATTTGTGTAGTATTTTGAATGTTTAAATAACAAATGCCGCTTTTACATGATATTCGACAGAAAGATTTTTCGATGTGTTTCCAAAAGAGTTATCTTGGCAATTAGTTGATAGAGAAATTGAATTTATGATTGATGTGATGCCGGTGCTCAACCCATATCCAAAACTCCATATCGAATGTCCACTATCAAATGAAAGAACCGAAAGTACGCTATGTAAATTACTTGATGAGGTGTTCATTCGATCGAGCACATCACCGTGGGTGCACTTGTATTGTTTGTAAAGAAGAAGGATGGAACACTGCTTGTGTATTGACTACAGGAGCTCAATAGCGTAACCATTAAAAATAAATATCCTTTGTCTCAAATTGATGATTTGTTTGATCGCCATAAGGGCCTGTATTTTCAAAGATTGATTTGAGATGAGGATACCACCGCTAAAAGTTAAGGTTGAAGACATAGAGAAATCGCCAAACCGTATGGACACTATAAATTTTAGTTACGCTATTCGAGTTACCTATGCACCTGTGGCGTTCATAGATTTAATGAACCGTATCTTTAAACCATTTTTGGAAGACTTTGTTGTGGTTTTTATTGATGACATTTTGATTTATTCAAAAAATAGGGAGAAACATGAACAACACCTTAGAATAATTCTATAAATACTCAAGGAGAAAGAACTAGAAATTTAAGAAATGTGAGTTCTGGTTGAATGAAGTTACATTTTTTGGGCATGTTATTAATAGAAAAGGGATATCTATTGATCCATAGAAAATTGAGACAATTATTAATTGGTCTACTCCGACTAATGTAATACTACCGAAGATTTGTTAGAGACTTCTCTAAGATTGTCGTACCATTGACACAATTGACCTGAAAGAGAGAACCATTCGTGTGGATGGATCAGAGGGAATCTGCATTCCATGAATTGAAAACGAGGATGATTACAACTTCAATCCTTACCTTTTTTTTTTTTTTTTTGGGTGAGTAAGTCATAAATTAAAGACAAAAATTTACACATTTACAAAGGGCATACTCCAAATAATACATAAAATCTCATGCTACCCCCTAAAGGAGGGGAAAACTATTACAAATAAAACAACTATATATAAAAAAAAAAAACTAATAATCACAATCCCCAAACCAGCAGGGTACCTAAAGAATAAAGCATAAAAAGATTGCAAATTGCCCATATATTCATTTTTTATCTCCAAGTAATCTCTACCATCCAGAATAATAGATAAAAACTTGAGAAAGAATATACGGGCAAGATTCAAAAATTTACCACGTCAGCTCATACCCATGGCTGAACAACAATAGAACTGAATTTTTAAAGGGCAACCAGCCCAACAATTAAGCTACACAAAAGCCCCACCACCAAAAAGTTGAATAGTGGATGGGCCCCACTTCAACCACAAAACCAAAACCATTAGCTGGTTTTTACACAAGGCAATAGACACAAAAGCCCACACGTGCCCAAAATTCGTGGGTCAAACCCACATCACCAATTACCAAAAAAGAAATCCCCTCCCTGCTCCACGTGCAACCCATAACTTCAGCAAAGTTTACTAGTCAACCTCTTCAGGAAATATTTTCCTCCTAAAGTTGGAGAAAAAACTCAAATAACACACAGGCCCACTTTGCACCCATGTGCATCCAGCT
Source organism: Camellia lanceoleosa (assembly GCA_025200525.1). NCBI lineage: Eukaryota > Viridiplantae > Streptophyta > Magnoliopsida > Ericales > Theaceae > Camellia > Camellia lanceoleosa. The sequence continues at coordinate 146,265,289 of CM045763.1, read as the reverse complement.
ATACTCATGAAAACATAGCCTATAGATAGACTTGCATGGGCGGGAAAATATCACCCACGTGTATACGCTTCCCCATGTGCCAACGCCTCAACCAGCTAGCATATGCAGGAAAGACCCACGCCTCCCACCTACCCATTTCAGGTTGCCCAGAAGTTGAACCACGAGGCGTGAGTATTATGGACAGCTGGATTAGAATAAAATCGTGATTAATTTGTTATTTATGAATTTTAAAAAATTGGAGCCACCCAATCCGCTTAAATCGTGGAACTAATCAACCAATCCATTTAAATACGAATGGGATCGGTTTAGGACCACAGATTTATATAATTAAATAATAAAAATATATATAACACTTTATTTTCATAAAAATATAAATATAGCACCATATTAGTTTCACAATAGCAACATGTCTTTTCATAATAGCGACAAACAGTTTTAGAATTTATACAACTACAAAGAAACTAGTTCCACCATAAGTATTTAGACCATTACAAATTAACATTAAAAATTAACAAACAAAAATAATAAAAAAAGATACTATGCAAGTTTAGGTTTAGATTTAAGTTTTATATGAAATAAGAGAAGATACTATATAGGAGGGTGTATAATAAAAATATAGACTATTTGTATATTGGTCGGACGGCCCAATCCTAACTGCGGAGATTCAATCCTAACCAATCTGTGAACTATTTAATTTTAATTTTTCAATCCTAATCGAACCACTGATTCAAAAACCAATTCAAACTTATCGATTGGACCGGATCGATCGATTACGAATTTCACGATTCCTTGCTCACTTAGAACCACACGCGACGCAGAGCGATTGCACCTCAACATAAAGCCGCCGTTGGTATACTCGCGACGAAGACAAGTCCAAGGCCAAAGCATCGTTGGAAAATCAAGACCGATCACCCAAGACCACAACCTCGCTGAACGGAATGCAACAGCACCGCTAGACCACTACTATGCATGGCGGAACCATCGGCCTGGAACCACCGACCTGAGTCTCCATATTAACCAGTTTGGACACCCAGAGCAACGAACCAGGATACACCGACCTCACCCGGGGTGTCAAAGACACACTAATGACGATCCGCGTCCATACCATAGCAACACACCAAATGGCTACACATGATCACAACAATGACATGCTACCAACTCGCAACTATCACCATCCGCCCGAGAACCAGAGGAACAAAGCTTCCACCTAGAGATCAAGCATGAGACCACCAAGCGCTTCTCTCATTACACCATGGACACAACACCGATTAACACCCAATGAACTAGCTCAACTACGCCAAGAAGCTATCAACACCAAGACTAAACCGGATTTATAGGACACCACCAAACAGAGCAGACAAACATCAAACTCTATTCACCATAGCTAGATAAACAAACCCAAAGAAGAGCAAATAGAATAATGCACTCCAAACTATAAACCAAAGAATGACCCACCAAAACATTACAAATCCTCATAAATCTAGACAAACATAAGAACAGATTCAAGAATAACACATAGCACCATCCAAACCGCATAAAGAATCGATAAGGGACCTCACACTCCACGGGTAATAACGGAGGAGCTTTTCTCTAGAATCTAGAGAGGAAGCTTCCACCTAATCCCCTAATCGTAAAAAAAGGGCAAGCATTAAAGATTGTTCATCAGAGATTCTAGATTTCACTTCCAATCCTTACCTTATCGTCAAGTACTGAAGGGTTTATTGTGACACCCTAAAAACACCACATCTTATAACTATATCATTGCCTAAAATTGAATACCCTAGATTAAAATATGAAATTATAAGATGGAAACCTTAGAAGATGTCTATAGAAATTTAGAAATGCAATTGTGCTCTAATGGAAAAATAAGGTATAAATAGTCGAAGATTATTAAGAGATAGGGGAATACCTTAAGCTTAAATTTGTGAACACTAGGATGTGCCTATGCACTAATTGAGGAGCTTAAAGATCATAGACTAATGTACTTGTCATTTTAATAACATATGTCATTTTGTTAATCGGGATTAGTATTAATTAAGCTGGATTAGTGAACCTTAATTGAAATTAATTAAGTTAAGCAAGATTAAGTTAAACCTTGATTAATTAGAATATAGCCATGGTTAATTAGAACTAAGATTGGTTAATTAAACTAACATAGAAATTTAGGACTAAACATAATTAGCTAAGCTTCATTAATTAAGCCAAAGGAAGAGAATTAACCAATTAATGAAGTTTGCAACCTTTGCTCCCTCTTGATCATATCATTATTGCAACCCTTTTGGAACATTAAAAGAGAAAATTTTATTTTACTATAGTCTGTAACCCAGAACACATAGACCTCATAAGAAAGGAAGATATAATAATTTCCGCACATCGTCCTAATTACATAAATAAAAGTTTGTAAGTGCACAATAGTATTATGTTTTACAGATAACACTTTAGATTTAGGGGTTGGTTTGGAATGTTCTAAAAAAGTGCACTTTTTGATTTATTGGCTTATATGGGTTGGGTTTGGGTTGGGTTTGATGTGATGTGTTAGAGAGATGATGTGATTTAAATAAGATGATATGAATAGGATAGTGACTTTTTGACTTTTTGTATTATTTAGTAGATGTCAAACTTAGGCCAAGTTTGGCTATCCTATTTTAGTCCATACTTTTTTTCTTTTTATCTTTTTTGGATCACATCAATCAATATCTCCTCTCTACTTTTTTTACACATAATTCAATAAAAATCAAAAAATACACTTATTTAATCTTCCCAAACTTTACCTTAGATTTCAAATATGAGCCTAGATACCATAGCTATTGTAAAGGAATTTACTTTTAGTGTTATCCTTATGACGTAGTACTTGATAGAACCGACGAATTAAATTTCTTTAGAATTACAATTGTAAAGACACTAAAAGAACTTTTGTAGAATCTAAGAGACACAATAGAACAATGTATAATGAATTGAAAAATCATGAACTTAACCTTATGATTAATTAAACGAAACTTCTAATATCAATTGAGAGTCCATGATTGATATTAAACGAAATCAGATAATTGGACTCTTAAACAAATAATTGTTTCGTTTAATTAAGGTTAAGGAAAACTTAATTAACAAAGAATCTTTACGATTAAGGTTAAGGTCCAAATAATTGATAAGGTTAAGTTTGTTTAATTAAGGTTAAGGAAAACTTAACCTTAAACAAATCGATAATTAAACTAAACTTCTAATATCAATTAAACGAAAATTCTAATATCGATTGAGAGTACATGATTAATTAACCTTATGTTAAGAGTCCAACTTGTTTTTGCTTAGTAGGCCTTTGGTAGTCAAGGACTATTGGCTACTACACCCACCGCTTTGGGGCGGGTTTAGGGTTGTGATATTTGTACATAGAGATTTGGGTTGTGTTTTAATACGTAATGGCAAAGTGATCGCTATATATCCGCATGTACCTTAAACTACATGAAAAGAATTACCTAACACATAGAGCTTGTCGCCATTATATTTGTATTGAAAATCGCGCTACTATTTGTATGGGGCTAAGTGTGAAGTGTATACGCACTATATAAGTTTGAAGTATTTCTTTACCCGTAAAGAACTAAATATGCATAAAGACGCTGGCTTGAATTAATCAAAGATTATGATCTATAGATCCACTATCATCCACGAAGCTAATACAAGAGTCGATGCATTGAGTAGAAAGAATATAGGACCTTGGCATGCTTGCCGATTGACCGACATGAGCTTTTGCAAGATCTAGATAGACTTGAGATAGAAGTGGTGTACCATGGTGAGACAATATTTTGGCCGCAATGTCCGCACAACCTACTATTATCAAGAGATCAAACAAAAAACAAGGAAGATCAATTTCTCAAGAAAATAAGTGATGAGTTTAAAACTAAGCCCAAACCAGATTCACTATTGAAAACAAGTATTGAAATGCCAAGGAAGACTTTGTGTTCCTAACAATGCAGAGTTGAAAAGAAGAATTTTAGAATAGGCTCACAAGTCAATGTTTGCTATACATCCAGGGAATACCAAAATGTACCAAGATACTAGTGGCCAAACATGAAAAGGGAAATTGCCGACTACAATTCCAAATGCCTTCAGTGCCAACAAGTAAAAGTTGAACACCGTAAACCCACAAGTTTATTTTTAGTCTCTTCCCATTCTAGAATGGAAGTGGGAACATATAACTATGGACTTCATTGTTAACCTACCTCGAACATCTAGAGGTATAAATGCTATTTGGGTTATTGTTGATAGATTGACGAAATCTGCTCATTTTCTTGTTGTGAAAACTTCGTTTAATGTCTACAGACTTGCCACTATTTATATTGATTAAATCATTCGATTACATGGGGTTCTAGTATCTATTGTGTCAGATAGGGATCCCAAAATTGTTTCTAGATTTTGGCAAAGTTTGTAATAGGCAATGGGCACAGAGTTGAGATTCACCATAACCTTTCATCCACAAATCGATGAGCAAACAGATAGAACTATCCAAATGTTGGAAGATATGCTGCGTATATGTGTCTTATAATTTCAGGGCAGTTAGGAAACTTACTTACCATTAGCTGAGTTTGCTTATAATAACAGTTTCCACTCAAGTATCGGTATGGCACATTATAAGGCATTGTACGGAAGGAAATGTAGGTCTCTAGTTTGCTGGACCGAGGTTAGTGATAGAGCTTTGTATGGATCTGAACTTGTGCAAGAAACAACCAAAAAGATAAAGATAATCCAACAGAGGCTAAAGACCGCCCAAAGCCGATAGAAAAAATATGTTGATCAGAGAATGAGGGATTTGAAATATGAAGTGGGAGATCATGTGTTTATTAGAGTAACACCAATGAAGGAGCAAATAAGGTTTGGCAAAAAAGGAAAGTTGACTCCGCGCTATATTGGGCCGTATCAGATTTTGGAAAGACTTAGCCCTATTGCTTATCGTATTGCTTTACCATCGGGAATAGAATATGTCACGACCCCAACCTGCCCCTAGTAGGATGGTGCCGAGATGGCCAGTAACTCGTGATTATCAAAGGCCAACTTATCAAAATCCACACACAACAGAGTACATATAGGGGGCTTACAAAATGCGGAAGCAATAAATCAAAATACAAGTGGTTCATAAGAGTTGTGCGTAAAACAAATGAGCAAACAAGTACAAAATGATCTTAATACCAAATTCAAAAATAACAAAATACAGTTCTCATCTTGATCAAAAGGCTTCTAAGCCGACATGTACAAAATACAGGGTATACAAGCCAAGAAGCATAATTTTCAAGATTTGCCGAGGAAAACACATAATGCCGAGGTAGAAACAGCATGGCCGACAAGAATGCAAAACAGGCCGACGTAAATCAAATATCCAGAACAAGCTGGTAAACACATCTAGGCGTCCGCCCCGCCATCACCTACATATATATATAGAGGGTGAGTATGGAAACTCAGTGAATGATACTAGTAATAAAGGTTTAGCATGAATATAGCCGAAGTCTGTACAAAACAAGCATTTCAGAACCATACAAATATTAGCCGAGGTCCTTCAAAGCGAAACACAATAAACCTTTACCAAGACAAAGGATGAACCGTATTCATATTCCAAACCTTACAAGTTCCAAGGGATGTTCATGACATCGGCAAACAAGGACAAAAGCTTTCCAAACCAATCAGTACGTAGTAGCCCATTAGTGACAAATCCAAGATTTATACGATCCGTAATCGTTTTAGACAAAATGACGCTGCGAAAGTTTAGAGTGCTCCAGCTAAGGGACTTTTACACTTAGTGCTGCGAAAGTTTATAGTCCTCCAGCCAAGGGACTTGTGTCACTTAGGCCCGTGAGTCTGCTTTTAACACGATGGCTTTTTCAAGAAAGGACCGTGATCCTTTTATGCAAGAGATCGTGTCACTTAGGCCCGTGAGCCCTTTTTGACAAAAAGATGTCATGAAGTTTAGAGTCCTCCAAATAAGGGACTTTTACACTTAGTGCTACGAAGTTTATAGTCCTCCGCCCAAGGGACTTGTGTCACTTAGGCCCGTGAGTCTGCTTTTAACACAATGGCTTTTTCAAGAAAGGACCGTATCCTTTTTATGCAAGAGATCAGTGTCACTTAGGCCCGTAGCCCTTTTTGACAAAAGATGCTGCGAAAGTTTAGAGTCCTCCAGCTAAGGGACTTTTACACTTAGTGCTGCGAAAGTTTATAGTCCTCCAGCCAAGGGACTTGTGTCACTTAGGCCCGTAGCCCGTTTTAACACAATGGCTTTTTCAAGAAAGGACCGTGTCCTTTTGTGCAAGAGATCGTTGTCACTTAGGCCCGTGAGCCCTTTTTGACAAAAAAGATGCTGCGAAAGTTTAGAGTCCTCCAGCTAAGGGACTTTTCAAGATAATCATCAAGACAAAGCTCACATGTGATACATCAAGTTAGGCTAATCATTCATGCTTAACAAATACTTTCATCAAAACAAAGCAAGACAAGATTTATCAAAGCAGTTTAACATAGCTTTATTAAAAGCACCACTCAACTCGGTCTTCAGGTGTAGGCTCAAAGCAAAGATCAAAGTCCTGACAATTACATGACAATTCACATTCTCAAAATAAGCTTTACAAACATGTAATGATCTCGGCACTCTCACCGAATCCAAGTCAATAACAAAACAAAACATGCTAAGAGTCAAAACGTTATTTCCCATCTTGGGAAAACACACTGGGTACCGTTCAGGTCATGCCGAAGTCCCACACCTCCTCGCCGAGGTGTGAACCCGACGGCCACAATCAAAACAGGGCCAGGAAACCAGGGTTTCCTTTCAAGGAAGAACAAGATCATCAAGAACATCAAGATCATGCATGCTGAAATCTTAACTTATTTATACGAATCTGAGGTTTTCATGCTAAGAGTTCAAAAATCGTGGACCTGGGTACCCAACCAAGAAGAACATGCAAGAACAAACACAATAACATGGTTCTAGCCACAAACTTCTAGATCAAAGCACAACTTTTATCAAGAACACATGAATACTAACTTTCTCTTTCAAAGACCAACTCCCAATCCATGCATGGCATGCAAAACAAATCCAATCATGCAATGCGGCTTGACAAACAATAAGAATAACCGGCAGATCAAGATTCTCACCTCGATCACGAATCTAACGGTTCGATCAACCAAGACCAAGCTCGAAGTCACCAATCTCTCTAAAGCTCTCTCTTCTCCTTGAGAGCTTTCTAAAAACAAAGCTTTGAGACAAAAATGATTTGTTTCTAAGTCTATCGGTGTCTTAAACCACACTCGACACGGGCACTACCGGTTGGTTCTCCTCAAAAGTGACTCGATTGATTAGACAAGTCTCGACAAAGCGCATACAACAAGCTTGGTGGCAAAACACATCGGCTGGCAAGGACATCGGCTAGAATCACAACTTCGGCAACAGGTCAACAAAGTCATCGGCTAGGGTGGACGGCACTTGACTAAGTCATGCCACACCTTGGCCTGGGTGTACCACATCTCGGCCTAGGCCATACCTGCCCAAGGACAAAGATCACAAAGCACAAAACATCTCGGCCTCGGCACTGAACACTTCGGAAAAAGGGTGACATCTCGGCAAGCGTGCCGGGGTGTAGATGGAGTTCGGCTAAGGTTCCAAAACTGTTCTAAGTGCAAAGGTTCAAGGCAAACTAGGCTAAGTCACCTCGCCACCACCAAGCAAGGTATGAGTTCAAGCAAGTAACAATTAACAAGCAAAGCAAAGCAAAGTAAAGCAAGATAACAAGATTACAAACTCTAAGGCAAGATCATACATAAATGCATGCAAGCAAGACTAAATCAAAGTGAGGGTTGTTATAGAATAGATGCACAATGTTTTTCATGTATCAACGCTCCTTAGATACCTTAAAGATCCATTCCATGTCATAGATTATCACCAAATAGTGCTTGGTGATGACATGATTTATCACTGCACCATTGAATAAAATTTATTTTGATGTTAATTGGAAACGCCATTTATTTTCAAATCAACTATGCCATTTTCTATTAACTTAATAAATTATCTCTTTAAAATTGTACTATTAGATCATCTCTCACCTTAGGCTACTACTCATGTTCATGATTTCGGGTCATTGGATTCGATGGCATGACAGGTACTTAAATCCTAAAAAATGACTTACTATCCTCCTAGGGCGATCCTCACATTTTGTTAACTTGTATGTAAAAGTTGATTGACACTTTGATCCATAAATAACATGATGGTTATGTGGTTATTTTCAAATGACAAAAGGTCATCCACACATGGGTTGAAATACAAATGGATAAAGTGAAATTTACCCTTAAATGCCATTAATTTCAATTTATGCAAAATAATTAAATATGGTTCCCTAAAGAAATTGTTTAATATGGTGCCCTAAAGAAATTACCACACCAATAAATATGCACATTCATTATTTGAAATTACAATTACAATGAAATGAGTCTTAACTAGTAAAATAAAGGGTCGAAGTATTACAACACCAAATGGTGAAAAACTTGTAAAATTATCAATGCATTCTCTCTTTACCATAAAACTATTTTGTCTTTTCTTTCTTCCTTGAAAACCCTAATTGTCGGCCAAGCCCTTTCTACCCTCCTAGACACTCTCGCTTCCATCTTGATGTCGCCACTAGCTTCTCCTCTACCTTTTCTCCTCTCAAATTCCTCTCCCCACCCTTCCTTGCCCTTTATGATCCATCATCGCACCGCTTCTTGTTACTATGGCATCTCTTTCGTCAGCCCCACACCGTTGTTCTTTTTCGAGAACTTGTGTCCTCTTTATATAACAAAACTAATCACCACCATTCTTGTCACGAATGGAAACTAGGAGAGAAGTAAGTGGGGTAGAGATAAACGAGATAGAAGAAGCAAAACGGAATGTGGGGTTAAGTAGATGGTGGGGATTGAGTAGATGAGGTAAGGAAAAGTAGATGTGGATAGGAGAGCGTTAGGATGGTGTAACATGCCTAGGGTACCCAAGGATGTTAAATAGTTCGACCCTTGATTTCTTCAATCTAGTCTTACGAGTGCAATGTGAAACATATATGTGAGTCTAGATTTGGCAACTTTATAGAAAATCCATTTTATTGAAAAAAAAACCTTGCTTAAATGGACTACGCCACCAGATCTCGAGTCGCCACCTAATATTTTGGAAAAATTAGGAACCGTGACTCGTGCTAAGGCCACTGCTCACCATAACCAAGGGTGCTTGGCTCAAACCTTAGGTATAAGGGGAAAGAGCATTAATTGAGCACTCTCACTCACCCGATCAAAAGATCGCCATCTACTAAACCATGATATGATTTTTATTTACTTTATATGTTCATATTCCGATTTATTAATAAATCCTAAAATTTACTATGTGAAGTAAACAAATATAGATTGTGTCATTTATTTTGGAACAGCTTGATTTCATTATTTTGAAAATGTTTTCAATAGTGTACAAAACGTAAAAAATGATTTTTACAAACATGAAAATCAATTTTATTCCAAATTAAACTACACAATCTTTACCCATAGGCATGCATAGAATTATATCAAATAAGCAAATGGCCTCATGATAGAATGGTAAACATAGTAACGAAAAACACACACAAGAAGGATGCTAAAGCGAAAAAAACTTACATATTTACTAACGTCCGTGAATGCCTTCAAAACAAAGTTAGGAAATATGCAAGATCTTATATACATTATCCTAATGCAATACATACACAAAATGCATAAGAGATTCGACATTAAAACATGACATGTGAGTCATCTCAAGAAATGAGGTAGTAGAAAATCACATAAGAATTAATTAAATTCACAGTGTGCAAATGAGTCAATTTAAATGCATGAAATATAGATACAAAGTATGGATATAATAAAAAATAAAATATGATACTATGTACAAAATATGAAAAGCGAGTAAATAAAAGGGATAGAAAGAAATGGGGTTGGAAGACATACATAGAAATGGGTAAAGAGGAGGGGGGGTTGACAATTATTACGACACTGAATTATTACAAAACCAAATAAAAAGACGTGGGATTGGAAGATTATTACAACACAAACCAAATCTAACAAATCATAAGAATAAGATAAATAAATAAAAAATTAAAAAAGTTACTATTCATTCACCGATTATTCATTCATTCGACGTAAACACTATTCATTCGGAAATTATTATGTCTATTGTTGAGTGACTACTCTGTTTTGCCCGGGAAACTTATTTTGCGTGAGCACTATTCATCTGCCACCGGTAGTACTATTCACTGAGACGGTTACTATTCACTCTCCTTGGTCATTTTTCATCTTACTGTGCATTTTTTGTCCGCGGTTACTATTCATTAGGGATGAGCAGCGGATATATTGATTTGTCTAAACCTATCGAACCGAACCGATCCGCTGTATTTTGGACGGATGCGTAATGACAAGCGGATGGTTGCGGATTGATTTTTTTTAATACATGTAGTATTGGACGGATGGCGGATTTGAAATTTCTTTGGCCACAATCGAACCGCTAAACCGCGAGCACCCCTAGTAATTTGTAAGATTTTGTGTTTTCAATTTGTTTAGATATTCTGTTTGTGTTTTTAATTGAAAAAGAGTTTAAATATTATGTTGAATATGTTCTGTTGAAAAAGAGTTTTCAACTTGAATATAGTTTTTGAATTGAAAAAAATAAATGTGTTATTTATCTATATTTTTTAGTTTGTAAAAATAATAAATAAAAAAGGTGATATATGTTGGTTTTTGTTTTTAAAAACAAATATAGATGTAACAATACAGAGACATATAATCTCTACTACTGCTCTGTTCATGGTTTTGGTTTTTTGAATTGTTTTTATATTTTAAGAACCACAGATTGTAATATTTTATGTGGATGAGACATGCTGTAATTGTAATATGTGGATGAGACATGCAGTGATTGTAATACTTTTTTAAGTTATTGACTGTAATACTTTTTTTTTTTTTTTTTTTTTTTTTTTGAGGAAGTGTATAAGCTAAATTATGTTGAAAATCTAGAAAATTTTAAATCACCTAACTGACTCGCATCCATCCGCCAATCCGCTCAGTCCACATCCACCGGATTGGTGGACGGATACGGATTGATTTTCTCTAATCCGCCAATCTGACGGGCGGATGACAGATTCGTGGTCAATCGACCCGCGCCCACCCCTACTTGTCATCGGGATTCCTATTAATCGCCGAAGGTTAGTATTCACCACAAGTCACTATTCATCTGACGGGGTCACATTTCTAACAAATTAGTTGCTTTTGACGAACCATTTAAAACGATAAATTACAAAGCTTAGTTAAATCAGTAAATTGCAACATTTTATAAAGTTACAACAGTTTATGTATAGTAAATTAGAACGGGGTGGTGCAGCCTTACCATTAAAGCAATAAAGGAATTTAAACAAACTATATTACATTTTTAAATTTATGAAAGTTTGCAAAAATTCATCTTTTGGAGAAAGGACAAATTTTTGATTCATAAACTTTCTTTTGATCACCCTCAAAGTTGTGAAATATGTTCTCAATTCTCACCAAAATTTAGAATTTCAATTTTAATGGTGTTTGGTGGTAAAAAGGCAATAAAGAAAATGGAAAGAAAGGTTTGGTTCGTAAAAAATAAAATAGCTAACATTTTCGCTTCTTTTTAAAAACTAATTTTTTTTTCTTCTTTTTTCTCTCCCTCTTTGAAAATAGATTTTTCACTCAATCTTTTTTCCTCTCAATTATCTCCTCTCAATTCTCTTTTATGATCCTTTCTTTTTCTTTTTTCTGATCCCTTATATCAGTCTGTATTTATAGGAAAACGAAAAGAGAAAAATAAATAAATCAATTTGGTGGGAGGAGTTGAATTCAATTGATGCATAGTAAAATTACCGTGCAATCAACACGTTGGGTGAGATTTTTCAAAGGGAGTATAATAACTTTATAATATAATAATATATAAAATATCTAAAATACATTAATTACATTAATATATGTGTAGATACTCAAAATATTATAAAAACACACCAAAACATGTAAAATTATATACTAATAAAAATAAATGGACTAATAAAATATATTTTAATAGGCCAAATATGTAAAATTTAGGCTAAAACTGGTTCAAAGCAATTTGGCCAAAATTGGTGAAGGTTGGGATTAAAGCTTAAATTCCATCTTTCTATTGAGAATTTTGTGAGATAGCATATTCTTATTTTCATTATCGTGTAATAAAAAGAAAGCACCTAAGTCTTAGGGCCAGTTAAAATGGGATGCCTACAGTTGTCCCTCTTTGACAGAACTTAAAGTTATTTCATGACGCGAGTGAATGTTAAAACTCAAAGATGACCTTTTGACAAGGCCGTAAGACTTGGGCAAACAAACAAGATGCAAATGCAATTGGTTGAACTCGAGGGTTGCCTATGTATCTTTTTGCAAGGAATCAAACTAACGTAGTTCAGGGGCAGAATGTAAATGACATGCTCAAAATGCAATTGAAAATTGAATTCTATTTTTTTTTTTTTTTGAAAGTGCATGATTTATGCAATGCGATATGTAATACATGGTGAGGTAGGCCTCATGCGAATGAAGCATAACAGAAAGGTACAATCTAAATACACTCACATGAGAGGGTTTTAAATCAACAAGTGAGACCTAAACTGTACCTCAATATGAAATAGGGGATTGAATTCAACCGGAGAAATGAGTAAAAGGTCTTAACCAACATGCGAGACATAGACTATACCTTAATATGAAATAGGGGATGGGTTTCAACCGGATAAAAGAGAAATGGGTCTTAACCAACATGTGAGACCTAGACCGTATTTCAATACGAAATAGGGATGGGTTTCAACCTAGTAAAAGAGAAATGGGTCTTAACCAACATGTGAGACCTAGACCGTACCTCAGTACGAAATAGGGAATGGGTTTCAACCGAGAAAGTAGATATTAGTTTTAACCAACAAACGAGACCTAGACCGTACCTCAATACGAAATAGGGGATGGGTTTCAACTAGGCAAAGGAGAAAAGGATCTTAACCAACAAGCGAGACCTAGACTGTACCACAATACGAAACAGGGAATGAGTTTCAACCGGGTAAAAGAGAAATGATGTAACCAAAAGTCAGGGCAATTGTAGCCAAATGATGTGAATGGATTGCAACCAAGAGATGCAATAGTGTGACAATTGTAACCATGCATGATAGATTTAATAGTTAGTGCAAGTGTGATGGTGAATGCAAAATATGAACGATGTGATGTGAGACATACGGTATGCAATGTGTTGATATGATGCAAAAATAATATGATGGATGCACAAAAGATAAATACAAAAAATATATATATATATATATATTTTTTTCTTGCTTTTTCAGAATTTTCTTCTTTCTTTTTTTTTTTTTTGATTTTATATACATACCATATATACATATACAGATACAAACGATATACAAAATATGTATTATATATATACATACACAGACAAACTATATACATATACAGATACATACATGTACATTTATATACGCATGCATACAGATACACATATACATATTACATACATATCTCTCTCTTCTCTCATATTTTTGTCTCTCTCTACCTCGTTCGTCTTCGTCGGGCGCTGTGTCTAGCGTACGATTTCAACAATCACGACGCCTGACCGATAAGCCTCAATTCTTCTAATCCTTTGTCCCAAGTCCCTCTTCTTTGTCTTCTTCCTCTACCCTGTCTTCTTGGTAACTGAGGCCTATGAGAGAGACGCAAAGACACAGCAAAAAACTGCAAAATAAACTATCTCTGCTATTACTTTGTAACCTCTCATTTTGGCATTATTCTCCCCTGACATGGCCACTTCTCGCCATCTTCTCACTCTCTTCCCTGACCTTAACGATTCCCCAATCGAGATTACAGACACTAGCCCTTCCGAGCCTCGACAGAGTGCCCCTGCCCTTGTTTTCAACTTTTCTATGATGTCAATCAAGCAACTGATGGCAACTCAGTCTGACAACGATGTCGACCATTTCACATTGAAGTTTTGTGTGGAGACCAAAATTGTGGTCTCTAATTTGTCCAGCCTATTGCAGAACAAGACAAATGAGATACATCGATTAAATGCACAACTCTCTTTGCTCCAGCATATGTACAAGTATGCTTAAGAAGAGATTAGCAATTTGTAAAACAAAACAAAGAGTCAAATGACAGTAACCTCTCAGGTCTTATTCGGAGCTCCTTGGTGCTCCTCATTTGACGGCCGACGGGGAGTAATCTCTTTTGAAAACTCTGCAAATGCTGAGGCAGAGTCTTTAAGGGCTTCCTGAGAGTGAAGATGAAGCGAGGTAGCTAACGGTAGAGTCGAGTAACGAAGCTGTCTACAAATGTAGTCGATTTGTAATCTTTACCGCCAAGCTGTTGCTGGAATTCGAGAAAAGTTCCTTTTTGTTTTTTGTATTTTCAATTTTTTTTTTAATTTTTGTTCTTTATTTATTTATTTTTTTCTTAATAAGGAGCACTAATGCTTCAGATTATTATTATTATTTTAAATTTCTTTGTAATACAATGTTGTAATTGAGGGGATTTAACCCAAAAAATCAATAAAAAAAAAGTTTCAGTTTTTTTGCACATCATGGAGTGAATAGCACAACAGTTGAGCATGAAAACACTTCTTGAACTTGAATTTGAGAATGATTGAATGTCAATGAGTTTTGAATTTGGACATTGAGCCTTTAACTGACTAGAAATAAAAAATGACGAAATAAAAGAACAAAGCATAAACATGCCTAATTACACTTACTAGAATGAAAGACACTTAAAACATTACTTGAAAGGACAAACCATTGAGCCTACGCACCTTCTACAGTTTTTCATTCTAGATTGATATCGAAATTGGCTAGCTGTTTGAAAAATTGATGGGTTGACTAATTCAATAACCGGCCAGCTGAATGAACTGATGAATTGGCTGAAATATTGGTCGACCGACTAAACAAATGGTCGGCCGACTAAACAAATGGTCAAGTTAGCTAAAACAATCAAGAAGCACCTAGAGTCAACTAACAAATTGGACGGATGACTGAACTATTAGCCGGCTGGCTAAAAAATGTAACATGAGACTCGAGAGTACGGGGATAAGACATAATTCCTGACTTGACTATGCCCCTAGTTCATTGCTTTGACAATTTTTTTTTTCTACTAAAAAAAGTTTGACCAACGTGAGAGTTATATTAGCATGCTTTTTCCACTCTCTGTTTTGAAATCATGTAAGTCAAATTGTGAGTGCTGAAAATTTTCCTTTTTGGTTCAAAGAAAGGTCTAGTTTTGGAAAAAATGGAATAATTTTGAGAAAATTAGTCAACTTCATTAAAAGTTCTCAAAATTTGTTTCTGTAAATGACCACTACCCAACCAACGTGAAATCAACCCTTGAGATGCACAACCTCAAGTCAAATAACCCAAGCAGGATACACTGCATTACCACTGAATTTGTCTTGCAACTGAACTCGTCATGAAGAAGAAATAGGACAATTGAATCAAATGGAGATGCGCCAATCAAACATGGATATGATAGCTAAGTCAAGTAAAGATACACCAATCAAACACAGACGGGGGTCGAACTTCAGGATAAAGTTGCATACGTATCCCAAAGATAGGAATCAGGCCTTACGTAGTTCCGGGTAAGGCTTACTCGAGTGTTAACATTCTTCTTTTGCACTCTAACTTTTGCCAAAGCCGCCATTCCAGGTTTTCGACCTTGTGAGCTTTTTTTTATTTTTTTATTTTTTTTAGGTT
The DNA here is from genome assembly GCA_025200525.1 of Camellia lanceoleosa. Classification (NCBI taxonomy): domain Eukaryota; kingdom Viridiplantae; phylum Streptophyta; class Magnoliopsida; order Ericales; family Theaceae; genus Camellia; species Camellia lanceoleosa. The sequence goes on along the minus strand of CM045763.1, from coordinate 146,249,516 downwards.
CTCATTTTTCTTCATTCTTTCTTTCAGTTTTTTTTTTTTTTTTTTTTTTCATTTTTCATTTTTTTTCTGCTCTAACTTTTACTTAGGTCACCTTTTTGGGTTTTCAGCCCAGCGAGCCTCTCAAGGATAATATTTTTTATTTTGTCCATGTTGATTGGTTGTGAGATCTCTAGGCCATCTAAATCCATGAGAATGACTGCTACTCTTGACCAGATAAACGTGATGATGTAGGGCCCCAACTAATTGGGTCTGAATTTGTCCCTAGGGTCATAGATTAGAACTCGATTATCCTTCAGCAATAAATCTTCTTCTCTCAAATTTAGGGATTTGACTTTCTTTTTTGGTCTCCATTGGCTTGAGAAATGACCCAATTTGAATCTTCAGTCACATCTAATCTTATTGCTCCTAGTTTAAGGGCTGTTTCCAATCTGGCTATGCAAGCCTCGTACTTTGGTTGATCATTGAACATGCTGAATCAAAGTTTAAAAGCTATGGGGTTGGATTCGAAGGTCGAGAGTGATTCTATGCTGTACAATCTCAAGATCAATTCCAGGCATTTCTTCGTAAGACGATTCAAAAACATTTATTTGAAATCTTTTAATAAAGCGACTAATCTCTTGTGCTCTTCTGAAGACAATGTAGAACCAATCTGGACCAAGCAAGGATCCTTTTCAGTACCCACATTAACAGAAATGATCTCATCCATAAAGGGCTTAGCATACCTTTCTTTTTTTCAGTCGATATAATTTCAAATCTTGATGAATTCCTTCATTTTTATTTTTATCAAAGTTTTGGAAAAAGATTAAATTTTTTTGGTCAATGCAATGATTTAAAGGCACAGAGAAGTAGGGAAAAATTACTGCATCTTCATTCAGAACTTCTAGCTTAATGATTGAAATAGAAACAAACTCAGAAGAAAGTGAAAAGATAAACATAGACAGGACAATGGTGTCTGGGTTGTCACCCCCGAAATCACCAACCTCTGATTCACAAGACTAACTCAATCCTGATTCCAGCTCCACAAACTTAGCGGAATCAGGTTTAGACTCAATACACAATTCATAAAGCATTCCCTAATTGCTAATTACAGTGTGTGCCATCCATCATGTTTGGAACGAAATTTGTGCAATGAGCAAGTGGTCCATCATCGTTCACATAACTAATCACATTATCTCCCAAATTCATTGATCCAATGCTGATAGACATTGTGGGACCTGGTGGGATGATGACCTTATTGTCAATTAGGTCTTGAATTTTATGGCGAAGGTGAAAAAAATAGTCAATTTCATGGCCATGTTGCTGATGAAAAGCATAATACTTAGTAGAATCATGTCTAGACGAAAGACGATCAGGAAGAGGTTGAGGGTCAAGGGGTTTGAGATGGCCGTTTTCTATGAGGATTTGAAAAGTTTTGGACAGAAGCGTATGGAGGGGGTGAAAGGTGCGGCTACCAGTCTTGGAAGTATTGATAGAGGGGTTGGCTGGTGTTTTTTTTTTTTTTTGATCGACAAAGAAAAATTTCATTTAACAGTATGAAATTAAAAGTACAGGAAGATGGGGGTTGGCTGGTGTTGACTGGGTTAGGAGAATAGGTTTAGGATTGGAGTAGGGATGGGGGTTTCTGGTAAGGCATCTCTTTTCATGGCTTAACCCCTGATTCTAAGTGCCCCTAACTTGGCTTCTTACATCGAATGCATTTGTGGTAATCTTCACCTTGGCATCTGGATATTAACCGACAAAAATTGCATCCACAGTTCTTGCAACAACTGTAAGGACTTGCCATTTGTTCAGGCCTTTAATTTTCAAAGTCTCCATAGCCCATCGAAGATGTGCATAATGATCAATACTTGTCTCGGCCTCATTCTTTGTACTTGCTTCAATTTTGTCAAGGGTTTGGGTAGCTATATTTGGGGAAGACATGATATCACCCAGGCTTGAGATGGCTTTAGGTTAGCTTATCCAATTTTAGCTCACCTCAAGATTTGAGAGCTTGTTGATGTGAAAGTTCTAGCATGTGATGCGGTCAATGATGGAGCTAAGATCCCAAAGGTTAAATCTGGCACAATTCTCAATGGATCTTCAATTATGCTCAACATCTCAAAAGTAGTGGGTTCAGCCAATGGTGCCCTCGGTGTATCTGAACCGGATTGGTCCAAATGGATTGACTGGACTGGGTTCTTTTGAGGTTCAAGTACATCCATCATGCACAAGTCAATGCCCTTTAGAATGAACACTTTAGGCTTAGGCAAATGGATTGGAGTGATGTATATATTGGGGTTGTAGATGGATGACAGTGTATGTATAATGTTAAGGTTGGAAAGGGATGGTATTCTATCATGGGGTGATAATGGGTTTGTGGTGACATTGGGCTTTTGAGGTGGAGCTATTCTTTTGTTGTCAATGAGATCTTGAATCTCATGATGAAGACGATAGCAACGATTGGTGTCATGACCATGCTATTAGGGAAATGCGTAGTATTTGGTAGGGTCATGTCTAGCTCGAAGAATATCAAGAAGAGCTTAGGGGTCAAGGGGTTTGAGGTGCCCTTTTCTACCAAAATTTTCATGGCACGAGTTGGGGACATATGGAGATGTCTGAAGTTCAATTCTGGGTTTGGGCTGGATTGACTATTTGTGGTTCGGTATTGGCAAAAGGATTAATTATTTTGCCAGTGGTAGTGACTGCGTTGATTTCTGAGGGTTTGGCATTGGCAGCTGTGCTACTACAAGGAGCAGCATTGGAACTGCAAATGAAAGGCTTTCTCACGAGCTTATTTCCTTCTACAATTATCCCTTGTTTGATGACATCCACAATTTGAACCCCAATCTCATGGAGTTCTTTGAACTCGAAGAGCGAGAGAACTATCATTTTGTCAGTAACCTTCCATGAAAATTTCTAACAACCATACAGACTTGATCTTTCTCCATTGTCCTATTTGTCATCATAGCCGCTTTTGCCCTCCATTTGGTGATGAAAGCTACAAAACTCTCATTAGGCTCTTGGCGAGTTGCCTCTAAATCTTGGGTGGTTACTTCAATCTTGGTGTTATAAGAATATTGGGTGATGAAAACTTTAGCTAATGCCTTCCAAACTTGTTTTATCGAGTTCTCTAACTCGGCATACTAGATAGCAGCCACTCTTGACAGAGTTCGCCCAAATAGAGATAGCTTTTGAGGACGAGTCAAACCCATAGGCTTCAAAACATCAGAAAATAGGCGAATATGCACCATAGAATCGCCAGATCCATCGAATATGTCTATATGTAGCATCTTCAATCGTTCGGGCAACTTCATATTTCTTTCAATATACCCACCTTCGATGTCTGGAATAAAGTTGATTCCTTGCGACCTTTTGAATATTTTTTTCCAAGTTGGCTAGTTTTAGCATGGCTGTATCAAACTCATTTGTTTCTAGGGGAAAGAGCTCTTCCGTCAGTTGTGGAAGGAGAAAAGACCTTTTCGAGGATTGCGTGACAACCCTCAGGTCTTCTTGCAAGTTGGGCTCAAGGAGCTCCTTAGCTGGTGGAGGCGGATTTGGAATTGTATAAGTCACCAAAGGTGGTTAGGTAGTGGATGCCCCAGATGGGCGTTGCAATTCAGTGAAAGCGTTACCCTGGGTGGCAACTGTATTGGTAATAGTATCCACGAACTTGAGCCATCACTGATTCTGGTGAGCTAAGTGGAGAAGATCTAGCTGGTGAAGGAAGGGTACTTTGAATAGCCTACCAGTGTGAGTCTTATAGAACTTGGGGGATATTGGACCACTCTAAAGTTACAGTGTTACGACTACCTAGCAAAAACAAGAAGCGAAACTCCCAAATAGAATTTTAGCAGCATTCTGGCTCAACTAATCATTATATAACATACTGAAACACTAAATTCAACCCCTCAAAATGAAATGCCTGAATCACTACTTAGAATTTTGAGAACCTTAGATCCATCCCATACATTGCATATAGTAGGAAAGAGAACAAACACCCCTACGGAAGGTAGGGTTATCTTGTCCTAGCTTTGACATTGTTTCATTATTCAAACAAGTGGCACCATACATCCTAGAATGGGTTAGCATCCTACTCTAACTTTGGAAGTGTCTAAAGCTTACTATATACATTAGGTCAGTCTTGGTCAAAAAGGATACCTTACTAAGACACCAATATACCTACCAAATACAGTAGATCAAGCGGTATATGGTAATCCCGATTCCAAGGCTTGTGCTCCCACCATATTAGAGCCCATGACAATTTATTCGCCCGAAGCCGAATAGTAGTCCAAGATAACATGTGACGAGCACAGGACTTAGGTGCACCAATGCATGAAATGCAATGAACATATAATTGAAAATAAAAATCATATCATAGAGTTCAAGTCAAGGTTGCTTAATATCTCTAGCAGAGTCACTAGAAAATTGTAACATGCCCGAGGGATACTCGAGCTCGTTAAATAGTTTGGACCCTCGATTTCTTCAATATAGTTTCACGAGTGCAATGTGAAAGATAGATGAGAGTCCAAATTTGCCAACTTTATAGAAAATCCATTTTATTGCAAAAAAAAAAAAAAAAAAAGCTTTGCCAGAAATGGACTGAGTCATCAGATCTCAAAGTTGCCACATAATATTTTGAAAAAATTAGGAAACCCATGACTCGTGCCAAGGCCACTAGTTGTCGTAACCAAGGATGCTTGGCTCGGAACCTTGGATATGAAGGGGGAACGTCATCAATTGAGCACTTCGCCACCGGATCAAAAGATCGGCCTCTACTAAACCATGATATGATTTTTATTTACTTCATATGTTCATATTCCGATTTATTAATAAATCTTAAAATTTACTATGTGAAGTAAACAAATATAGAATATGTCATTTATTTTGGAACAGTTTGATTTCATTATTTGCAAAATGTTTTGAATAGTGTACAAAACATAGAAAAATTGACTTTTACAATTATGAAAATCAATTTTATTACAAATTAAACAACACAACCTTCACCTACTAGCATGCATAAAGTTATATCAAATAAGCAAATAGCCTCATAGTTAGAGGTGCTCGTGGTTCAATTGTGGTCGGGGAATCTCCAATCCGCTATCCGTTCGCCGGATTGGTGGATTGGAAAAAATCAATCTACATCTGTTTGCCAGATTGGCGGATGCGGATTGAGCGGATTAGTGGATTGGCAGATGGATACGAATCGGCTTGACGGTTTAAACTTTTACAAGTTTTGAACATAACACAACAACTGGTCAACATTTTTTTTGGATAACAATCCAACTCAACATAACCAAAAGATTGTCTAGTAAATTGTCAAATACCAATAATAAATACATATAAGAAAATCATACATTATCAAAACTATTTCATTACTTTTTTTTTATTCAAAAACTATTTAATTTGATTTTTTAAAAAAATTGACAAAATTAAGCCTTATATTTTTCACAAAAAAAAACCAAATATCAACACTTGCCATTTGATAAAAAGATTTTCAAATTGAAAACACAATAGAATATCTAAACTCTTTTTCAATTGAAAACACAAACAAAATAGCTACACAAATTGAAAACTAAAGTCCTACAAATTACTAAAGGTGTTCGTGGTTTGGAGATTTGGTTGCGGTCAAAGGAATCTCAACTACGCCATCTGTCCAAAACTAGGTAGATTGGAAAAAATCAAGTCGCAATCGTCTGCTCATCATTGCGCATTTGTCCAAAATGTGGCAGATCGGTTCGGCTCGGTTTGGTCGTTTTGAGCGAATCAAAATATCTGCTGAGCACCTCTACTCATGGTAGAATACTAAACATAGTAACGAAAAACATACACAAGTGAGATGCTAAAGTACAAAAATCTTACATATTTACTAAGCGGGATGCTAAAGTACAAAAACCTTACATATTTACTAATGTCCTACGAACAACTAGAAAACAAAGTTAGGAAATATTCATGATTTTATATACAATATCCTAATGCAATACATACATAAAATGCGACTAGAGATTTGGTTACTAAAACATGACATGTGAGTAATCTCAAGACATGAGGTAGCGCACAAAATCACAAAAGAATTAATTAAATTCACAGGTGCAAATGAGCCGAATCTAAATGCGGGAAATATAGATACAAAATATGGATATGATGAAAAATAAAATATGATGCTATATACAAAATATGAAAAGCGAGTAAATAAAAAGGATAGAAAGACATACATAAAAAGAGGTGGGGGTAGGATTGGAAGATTATTACAACACAAACCGAGTCTAACAAATCAAATGAATAAGATAATTTTTTTAAAAAAAAGTTACTATTCGTTCGCTGATTACTATTCATTCGGCAAAGCACTATTCATCTACCATAAATTATTTTGTCTGCTGTTGAGTGACTGCTCTATTTCGCTTGGAAAAACTTATTTTACAGGAGCACTATTCATTCGGTGGAGTGTTATTCATAGCCGGCAGTATTATTCACTGCGGCGGTTACTATTCATCATTCTCCGTCATTCTTCATCTTACTTGGCATTTTTCGTTTGCGGTTACTATTCATTGTCAGAGGTACTATTCACCGTTAGGGTTGCTATTCACCGCCAGAGGTTACTATTCACTGCCGGTCACTATTCATCCGGGGAGGTCATATTTCTAATAAATTAGGTGGTTTCGACTGACCATTTAAAACAATAAATTACAACAATTTAGTTAAAGTTATAAATTACAACATTTTATTTAAATAAATTACAACAGTCTATGTACAATAGTAAATTACAACGGGGTGATGCATCCTTCCCATTAAAGCAATAAATCAAGCGATAATTAAAGCAGGAAAGGAATATAACAAATTATATTACATTTTTAAATTTAAATGAAAGTTTACAAAAATTCATCTTTTTCAGAAATGATGAATTTTTTGATTTACAACCTTTCTTTTGATCATCCTGAAGGTTGTGGAATGTGTTCTCAATTCTCAGTCAAAAATTCAGAATTTCAATTTTAATGGTGTTTGGTGTATTGGTAAAAAGGCAATAAAGAAAATGAAAAGAAAGATTTGGTTCAGAAAAATAAAATATTTAAAATTTTCTCTTTTCCTCTTTTAAAAATTAATTTTTTTCTTCTTTTTTCCTCTCCTTCTTTGAAAACAGATTTTTCACTCAATCTTTTTTCCTCTCAATTTTCCCCTATCAATTCTCTTTTTTGATCCCCTCTTTTTCTTTTTTTTGATCCGCTCCACCTGTCTGTATTTATAGGAAAAAGAAAAGAGAGAAAAAAAACAAAAACAAAAAACAAAATTAGTGGGAGGAACTGAATTCAATTGATGCATAGTAAAATTACTATGCAATCAACGCCGTGGATGAGATTTTTCAATAAGCTCTGTTTGGAAAGTTGGTTTAGAGTATTTTTTTGGTTAAAATAGTCACAAAAAATAAAATAAAATTTGTAGTCCAATAAGACAAAGTATCGCATTTAACCTATAATCATTATATTCTTTCTCTCACAAAAAAGTCAAAAAAGTCAAAAGTCCTTCCCAAACCAAGCCTTTTAGCCCTAGGCTAAAATAGCTAAAAAAGTCAAAAAGTCAACCCATTTCTCAAACGAAGCTTAGTAACTTTATAATATAGTAATATATAAAATATCTAAAATACATTATTTACATTAATATATGTATAGATATTCAAAATATTATAAAAACACACCAAAGCATGTAAAATTATAAAATAATAAAAGCAAATGGGTTAATAAAATATATTTTACTGGGCCAAATATGTAAAATTTAGGCTAAAATTGGTTTAAAACAATTTGGCCAAAATAGATGAAGGTTGGGATTAAAGTTTAAATTCTATCTTTGCACTGAGAATTTTGTGAGATAGTATATTCTTATTTTTATTATTGTGCAATCAAAAGAAAGCGCCAAATTTTTAAGACCGATCAAAATGGGGTGTTTACAGTTGGGAGAAACAGGGTCAGTAAGAGGTGGCAACAACGAGAGGATGTGGTAGAGGAATTGTTCATGCTAGAAGTAGGATGTAAGAAAAATCGAAAAAACCAACCAAACTGATTGAATCAGACCAATATTTGGTTTTTTTTTTTTAAACAAGAATCAATCTGTGCTATTTAATTTTTTTTTTTCGATTTTTGGTTCGATATCGGTTTAAGCACCTTATGTACCAAACTAAAGCAAAACCAACTGTTTCAGCATATATTATATTTATAATATTTATAAAATATTTATGAAATGAATGGATTGAATATGTTTGAAATGGTAGACAAATAACTAATTTAATATTTTTATATAGATTAGTAATTATATTTAAAAGTGACTCAAGTTTAAAAAATATCCTTGACTGATTAAATGATACCGAATCGAACCGTTTCAATCGGTTTGATTTAATTCAGTTCGGTTTGATAGAAGAAACGATTTATATTGATGTTTAAAATAATAAAACCGATATTATCAATTCAATAAATCTTTTTACTTAAATATTAAGGGGTACTTACCAATTAGTCCTATTAACTAAACTTATTTACTTACGGGTCCTAACTAATAAATTTAACACTATAAAATAAGAGAGTGATAAATTTATCACTAAAAATTTATTTATAAAAATAAAGAGACCGATAAATTTATGATAAATTTATTCATAAAATAAAAGGCTGATAAATTTATCTTTATCACTTAATAAATTTATCAATAGGACTTAATGGGTAATAAGTCTCCAAAGTAGGACTTATTGATAGTTTACCCAAATATTAACCGTATCAAACTAATTATATCTCTAGGGCAGAAAAGAGCGAATATGAGAAAAAATAATTGATGAGAGAGGAAATTAAAGGATTTTGGTAATTTCACCCCCCCAAAAAAAAAAAAAAAAAAAATTCTCATTATTTTACCACCATTTTTGTGTAATTCTCGCAAATTAAAACATTGAAGTGCAAGAAAGAACAAAAGGGGGGAAGTTGACTTGGTCTTCTCTCTGTTCCACACATTTCAATGGAATTTTAAGAGGAAAAAAAATGCGTAGAAGATGAGAAGTTATTGGTTAGAAGGGGAAGAGGACAGACATGAAGACGAAGACGAAGTCAAGAGTTTTAGACAGAGAAGACTGACGCTGATATGAAATATGCCTTTCTTCGCAACATTACAAACAGAAAACTCTCCACTCTCTCTCTCTCTCTCTCTCTCTCTCTCTCACACTCTCTCTCTAAAAGAAATTGCAGGCACTGCATCTATGCTTTGACTCTTGTGTATATACGAAAAGATACACGTACCTTGGTTTTCACGTTAATGCAGATAAGACACCAGGTAAAATACAAGAAACACCATCGTCTTCATCGTCCCTCCCTCAATTTATATAATATTTCTTCTCTAAAACGAAGAATTGGTTTGGAAAAAACTAGTCTCAGTCCTCTTTAATTAGTCGCTTGTATCAGGTCGTAAATTTGTTATTCTTTGATTTATATATATATGTAAGTAAGACAGTCTTTCTTTATAAGCGTGAGCACCTCTTTCTTACTAGGAAAACAAACAATCTCTCTCCTTCTATCTCTCTCTCTCTCTCTCTATATCTTACTCTTTGTGTGAAAACATGGACAATAGAAGCTTTGTTTCGGACACAGTAACGTCTTATGAGGCAAAAGACTCTGAAATGGAAAGCGAGAGCTTCACCGAATTATCTGTTTTCATAGAGAAATTGAGTTCAATTCTGAGTGAATTGAAGGAAAACAAGCTGATTAAGAACCCTCCAATTGGAAAAGCGATTGAATCGCTTGAAACTGAACTCGGGCAAGCCAAGGACTTGATGATGATGGTGAGAAACGACCCCAATTGTAGTAGGACACCGTTGAAGAAGCAGATCGAAGAGTTGACCCACGATCTGGGTCGGTCCTTAGGCCTTGTTCTATTTGCTAGTCACGATGTGTCTTTAATTGCTAGGGCTAGCAAAGAAAAGATTGAGGCTCTGCGCCGAGAATTGATGAGTGTCAGGCTCAATTTGAGTTCTGAATCGGAATTTGTGAATGATGTCGAAACTGAGGAAACCGAAGAAACAGATGAGGCTGATGCTGAGGCTGAGGCTGAGGCTGAGATAGAGATAGAGACAGAGACAGAGATAGAGGAGGCTGAGGCTGAGGCTGAGATAGAGATAGAGACAGAGATAGAGGAGGCTGAGGCTGAGGCTGAGGCTGAGGCTGAGATAGAGACAGAGACAGAGGAGGCTGAGGCTGAGGCTGAGGCTGAGGCTGAGATAGAGATAGAGACGGAGATAGAGGAGGAGGAGGAGGAGGAGGAGGAGGAGGAGGAGGAAAATGAAACTTTTAGAATTATTCTGGATATTGATGATGTTGTTTTGCAGCTCAAGTATGGCAATGATGATGAATTTAAGTCGGCACTTTTGGGCTTAAATGCGTTGATTACGGATAATACCATCACAAGTGAGCAGATTAGCAATGAAGGGGTAATCCCAATTCTTTTTAATCGATTGGGTTCGAGTAAGCCCAATAATCGAGTGACTATAATTCAGATACTAAGAAAGCTCACATTACAGGATGCTGAAAACAAGGTATATTGGAATTTGGATATGCCAATATTCAATTAGTAGTAAGTACAACTAGTTAGTTAGTTAGTTAGTTAGATAGTTGTTTTGGTGTCTTACATTGTTTTGTAGTTTTTGTGTGCAGGAGAAGATGGCAGATGCTGGGTGTTTGTTGACTTTGGTGAAATCTTTGGCACGGGATGTGGAGGAGCAGAGGGAAACCGTGGGATTGCTGTTGAATCTCTCAGATGTTTCTGCGGTTAGAAGAAGGATTGGAAGAATTCAAGGGTGTATAGTTATGTTGGTTGCGATTTTAAATGGCGATGATTTGGTTGCGTCGCATGATGCAGGAAAGTTGTTAAATGGCTTGTCAAAAAATACTCAAAATGCTCTTCATATGGCGGAAGCTGGTTATTTCAAGCCCCTAGTACAATACCTCAAGGAAGGTAATTCCAACAAGTTTTATTTCATTTGTTGACCGTGTTTTGGTGTGACTATTCATCATGATTTACACAAATTCCTTTGTATAATTTAGGTACTAAATCTAACTGTATGCAGAAGTTTAGGTAATGAACTAGTTGCTAGATTTGGAGGTGCTTCTTCTGGTTAGAGTTTAAACCATCTGGATTTTAGAAGTTGTTTGTTTTGGGTAATAATTATTTTGTTGATGAATACAAGCAACAATGATACACTTCCCCCTTTTTCTTTTTTTTTTTTCAAAAAAAAAAAATATTAATAAAGCATGATATTACTGGACCATAGATTTTGTGATCACAAAGCAATGGAGCATTACAAGTGAAACACCAATCCCTACCTTCCTAATAATTCTTTTGTCAATCTTGGTGATATAATTCAGAACTACATGATAGTTGCTTCCATGAATTGAAGAGGCTGTAGGTTTTCACTTGCTTGTTTACAAAATAACTCCATGTGATGGACGAAGATTGTAAATTAAATTACTAGGTAAAATTGCCTACTTCATCACTACTCCCAGATCCTGCTGTAAACTGGAGAAATGTTTAATTTATCTACCTTTTTATTAATAAAAAATTAAAAAAAATTCTTAATCAACAATGCTCTCTATTAAAAATCAGATTACAAGTTCTTTTGCCTCAGACCACTGCAAATTCCAAGTTCATTGTTCACCAATTAAATTTGCAATGCTTTTGTTTTGTATTTGCAGGTTCAGACATGAGTAAAATTCTCATGGCGACTGCACTTTCAAGGATGGAGCTTACAGATCAAAGTAAAGCTTCCCTTGGAGAAGATGGGGCAATTGAACCCCTTGTGAAAATGTTTAACGGTGGGAAGCTTGAGGCGAAATTATCGGCTCTAAGCGCATTACAAAACTTATCCAGTTTTGAAGAAAACATCCAACGTTTGATGAGTACAGGCATTGTGGCATCTCTACTTCAGCTCCTTTTCTCTGTGACATCTGTTCTCATGACACTTAGGGAACCAGCATCGGCCATCCTTGCAAGGATTGCCCAGTCTGAATCTATTCTTGTTAACCAAGATGTTGCTCAGCAGATGCTCTCACTTCTAAACCTTTCAAGTCCAGTGATTCAATTACACCTCTTACATGCACTTAATAGCATTGCTACGCATCCTAGTGCATCCAAAGTTAGAGTGAAAATGAAGGAAAATGGTGCAATTCAGCTTCTCCTACCCTTTCTGACTGAAAATAACACCAAAATCAGGACTGGTGCTTTAGAATTGATCTACACCCTATCTAAAGACTTGCCGGGAGAACTGACAGAACAGCTAGGAGAAACCCATCTCAACCTTCTTATTAGTATTATATCATCAGCAACATCTGAGACCGAAAAGGCCGCTGCTGTTGGCATATTAAGTAATCTCCCGGTTAGTGACAAGAAATCTAGAGATATACTCAAGAGGGCAAACTTACTTCCCATTTTGATCCCTATGTTAAGTTCAGCCCTTTTAACTTCGGCAACACCCACAACTTGCTGGTTAGCGGAGAGCATTGCAGGTGTATTCATTCGGCTTACAGTTCCTTCTGATAGGAAACTACAACTACTTTCTGCTGAACAAGGGATGATACCTTTGCTTGTGAAGTTACTCTCAAATGGGTCACCAATGGCTAAATCCAGAGCTGCAATTTCACTGGCTCAATTATCACAAAATTCATTCTCTCTCAGAAAGTCCAGAACAACTTCGTGGTGGTTGTGTGTCCCTCCTTCTGCCGATGCATTTTGCGACGTTCATGATGGTCACTGCTCTGTCAAGGGCACATTTTGTTTGGTGAAGGCTGGTGCTGTTTCTATACTCGTTCAAATTTTGCAAGGTAATGACAGGGAAGCAGATGAAGGAGTTCTCAGTGCTCTTTCTACTCTTTTGCAAGATGAAATTTGGGAAAATGGAAGCAATTGCATAGCCAAAACATCGGGTGTTCAAGCCATTGTAAAAGTACTGGAACAGGGGACCGTGAAGTCTCAAGAGAAAGCACTATGGATCTTGGAAAGAATTTTCAGAGTTGAGGCTCACCGAGTTCAGTATGGGGCATCTGCTCAGGCAGTGCTTATCGATCTAGCACAAAATGGTGATCCAAAATTAAAACCAACTATTGCTATGTTGTTAGCACAACTTGAGCTCTTGCAACTTCAATCCAGTTACTTCTGAGATTATTCCATAATCAGAGAGGTTTGTTAATTTTTTTCTTTTAATTTTTCAAATTAAATTGCCAAGTGTAAATGGCAGGAATCTAGAATAACTGATGTAAATTTAAATAAATAAATAAATAAATAAATATATATATATATAATCACATGTAATGGTTCTATAATCCAATACGAAAGATTGCACAAATGAATGTGTTGGCTATATATTTTGTAAAAGTCAATTACAGTTCGACACGTGGCAAAGCAAGGGTAGTATGGGGAGACTACTCAAGTCTTCGATCCTGATCGTACACGTGGCAGTGAAAATTGGTTCTCACGTGATCTGAGTAGCACAGGATTAGTAAAGAGATACAAGGTGACGTGGCTTCAATGGTTGCTATATTCAAATTCAAATACAAGAGGGAAGTTCAACTGCAAGAAAAGGCGTAGTGGAACTACTTCTAAAGCAGCATGATCAGCAATCATGGAGGAGCAGTTCGACAGTTTAAAGTGCAGTTTGATGGTCATCCTTGAGGAGTATAAATAGCAAGGAGGTCCCCAGAAAAAACTCCCAGACTCAGATCATACAAACCAGTCTTACTTTACATATTTTATTTTCCAGTTTTTACATTTCCAGTCTTTACCTTTCTTGCACTTTAAATACCTGTTCTGCACTTCGATTCATAGGAGTAGTTTCAAGTAGATCGTCATCAGAAACCTCTTCGAGGTCGAGTTTGGATCATTGTAAGTGTTCATTTTAATGAAATACTTCCATTGTTCTTAATATTAATCGTTATTTCTTTTAATTTCTCCTAAGTCAAGTCACCAAGAAAGTCCTCTTCATTGAAATTTGCCAAAGAACTAAAACACAATCCTCTGATAATTGGTTGGCAATTATAATTTCTGTAAGGACTGATTGATCCTTGCTGGCACGCTTGCATTTACAAAAATACCTTTCGAAAAGCCAAAAAGCCAACATATATTTTTGGCACGCCCAGTGGGACTTGTTAAAATGGCTAGACGAAGACGACAGGGAGAAAATGAACGCTTGGAAGAAGGCGTAGAATGAGAGGTAGAAATACCTAATCCAGAGGATAATGTGGTAACACATCCTGTGGAAACTCCCATGTTATCCGAACTTATGGTCGAATGCATCAAGATTTCGGACAAGAACCATATGTTCATAATATTGGACGAAACCAAGGAATTGGACCATCCACTGTTCCATCTATTCAGCCAACCAATCCATGGGATGGCTTAGTAGATGCTATGGGACAACAATTAATGAACACAATGGAAAGGTGGGCAACATCCTTTTTGGATTGAATGAATAACCACCAACCAACAAACACAAGACACACAGAGGAAGTTTTAAATGTCCTCAAAGAAAGATTGGCTAGAGACAAACAACCTATGCAAGTTAATGGACATTCTAATGGTCAAACTAGTGACCGTAACTATGAAAGACCATCACCTCGCCTTGGTATTAACCCATTTCGAGGCCTATAGCGAGGCCAAAATGTCTCAAGATTTAACAATGAAACCACACAAGTTGGTGGATCCGCCAAGTACAAGAAACTGGCGAAGAATGGCTACAAATCCCATGTTCAAGTCATACTGCACTAGGGATATAATAATCCCTTATTCAATTTATACCGGGGTTGGAAGGTTGGCTGCAAATGGAAGGACACAACACTGCCCCAAAGACCTTTCACAGTGTCCTTTCGCAGAGACAGCTCAAAGGGGTTACCCACACCCCAACAAAGAACCTACACCACAGGGCAACCATCCCAAATGTACCACCTTATGGACCAAGAGGACCGCAAGCACAAGTTTGTCCACCAAACTCGTGGTTTATCCCTCCAAAGAGTAGTTCAACAGCACAAAATATGGTCCCTAGGGACCAAATTGCTGATATTGTTAGGGAGATGTGGACCGATGGCTCGGGGGTCCAGACTCAGATACTGAAAACCATACCCGCAATGGGTGGATAGGGTACATGAATACCTAAGGGGTTCAGGATACCAGATTTTACCCTTTTCTATGGACCGAAATCACCAACAATAGAGCATATTGCTAGGTTTGCTGCTCAATGCGGTGAATTTACTAATCATGACTTTATGAAACTAAGATTATTCCCAAATTCTCTAACTGGAGGAGCGTTTGTATGGTACGTCAACCTTACACCTGGCTCCATTCAAAATTGGCAACAAATGGAAGAGGCATTTCATGCCCAATTCTTCTAATCGGAGCCAGAGGTTTCTATGGCAGACTTGGCTAGATTGAGTCAAAGGCCTGAAGAAAAGGCTACTCAGTTTGTTGCCAGATTTAAAAGGGCTCGAAATAAATGTAGAGTCATCTTGCCAGAATCAGAATTTGTAATATTGGCTCAAAACGGCCTAGAGTTCAGGCTTCGAAAGAAGTTTGACTCAACTGAATTCAGAGATTTGGTGGAACTGACCTATAAGGTGTCTAGATACGAAGCATTACTAGAGGAGGAACAAGATCAAAATAATGCGTCGTACAAGACATATTATAGAGATCCTAATTATGAGATCGATGCAGCGGAGATTGTGGGCAAAGAACCTGTAATCTGTGAAGCATTAATTCATAAGTATACAACAATTGACCAACAGTTTAAAAAGAAAGACTTTCACAGAAAATACTCTTTCGATTTAACAAAAGCAGATGACATCTTTGATCATTTGCTTTGCGGCCAACTTCCTTAAGTTACCTAAAGGAGTAAAACTGTCATCTCCAGATGAACTTAAGGGAAAAGTATATTGTAAATGGCATAACTCTTGGTCTCACTCAACTAAAAACTGCATTGTTTTTCAAGACAAGATCCAAGAACAAATTCGGAAAAGGGAGTTTGAAATTTTCAGCCAAAACAGAAAAGGTCATGGGGATTGACAGCAACCCGTTTCCAGAAGTTGGAGAGAGCACAGCTAATGTGGTTGTACCAAACTTCCAGAATCTATCTCTGCAAGAGTTGGAAGAGGTCAATGTGCAGATGCATATTGCCATCCAGACAACTACCAAGAAGGACACTGGAAACCCACTAGCCATTGGACAAGGTTTCTCACGCCAGAAGGAACACTCTGATGAAGAAGCACTGGATGATGATTCCTTGGAAGCAGTTGTAATGCAGAGGATGTGTCCCAGGTGCAGATTGAGTTATAAATGGTTGAAGGGGCTTCCAATTGATGGGAAACAATACTACAGGGATGTTCAGAGACGTCTTAAATCAACCAACGCTTATAACACATGAATCCAGGCCACCTAACTATTACAGAATAGAGAGCAGTCATTCTGAAAGAAGACTGGAGAGAGGCTCATTTCATGGGATCAAAGCCAGGGATTGGCCCCCTAGACCAACCTCACGTAGGACAGAAAGTGGCTATCTGCATCGAAGGTCTGAATCAGGCTCAAAACATGAGGTCAGAGCCAAACACTTACCTTCACAGCCAGCTTCAAAGATGGCTTCAAAGGTTGAAAAAAGCAGTTTAACATCTGAGTCAATAAGTTCATGGGTACCTGGGGTCCCAGATTGGTTTGTAATGTAGAACAAGCCTAGGGAAGTGCCTGCCCAAAGGGATGTTGGAAACCAAGGCAGGATGGTCAAGCCTCTATTGGTGGCTCTGAACAATTGGGTATTACTTAAACACCCAAAGACAAAGGAACCAGATATGGTCCCAGTTATTTCAAGGTCATAGAGGAGGAAAATTCAGCGTAGGTACACCCAGTACCAGCAAGATCTGAAAGAAAGTGGAGAGAGTTCTTCACTGGTAAAGACAGAAGAAAAGAAGAATCCAAAGCCAGACCATGCCCCAAAGCCAAATCCACAGAACAAACCGTTAGCGCTAGAGAACAAGCTTGGCAAGGTTCATTCTGAACTAAAGGCCAGGGAGAAGGCTAGCTTAGCAGGGTTGGAGAAGGCTCTGATGGAAAGTGATAGCGAGACGGAAGAATAGATTGGCATAAGCCAAAAGAAGGAAATGGAAGAGGAAGAAATGTTTGAAGCCTTCATGGCTGAGCAAACATTTCTGGCTGAAGGACCAGTTGAGAAAGATCCTTCGAAAGAATCAGTTAGCAACGAAGTGCCAGAGTACAGCATGGAGGATGCTGCTGAAGTCACTGATCAAGGTTGCCAAGAAAGGAGACAGGCACAACCAGCCATCCAGTTTGGCTCATTTCCTCCGGTATCAGTCAATATGGTATACATACTGCCTCACGAGTTCCAGGCTGAAGAGGAGGACCAAGATGACCAAGACATGGATCCTATTCCAGTCTCTAGTGAGGAGTCGCAAGTGAGTATGGTATAGGATAAGTCTGAAATGGCTACTCCGATGGAAACTGAATGCCGGGGCGAGGAAAAGGTGAGCATCAACCTCTCATATCCTTTTGAATATCCCTCGAATTCTATGACACAACATGTCAAGTCTTTGTACATCAAGGCTTTCTTCGATGGGATACAACTAAACCGAGTCCTGATAGACAATGGAGCAGCAGTGAACTTACTACCGAAATCTTCTTTGAAGAAACTAGGGAAAAAGAATCCCAGGTTGATCTCAATCAGCACAACCATCACTGGCTTTACTGGAGACAAACAAATGGCTCAGGGGATTTTACCCATTAACTTGAGCGTGGGGACCAGGGACTGCATGACAGCATTCTTCGTAATCGACAGTAATGCTAAATACAATGCTCTCCTTGGGAGAGATTGGATCCACACTAACAAATGTGTGCCTTCCTCTTTGCATCAGAAAATCATGATGGCCTTAGGCAATGGAGAGACAGAGGAAATAGATGCAGATCCTCAACCCTTCATAGCCTGTGCAGACTTTGCAGAGGTCAAGCTATATATTGAGGGAGTGACACCACACAGTAAACTGAGGAAAGCTGATGGCTCAGCCGAAGTGACGGCTAATGAGGAAGTGACACACCTGAAGCACTTAGTCCAAGAGAGTGTTGATGAAGAGATTGTCGTTAAAGATGACAATGATGCCTGGTTGTAGGCAAAGAGATGAAGAACAAGAAGCCAAGTCTTTGGCTCTGATTAAATTCTCAACATTGGATGTAAAAGCTATAGTCTAGAAAGTACAGGGGCAAGAAAGAGAAGCCATGATAATTGGCTGTAAATAGGAGCAGCAGCAGGTCAGAATTTTAACCCTTGGGAAATACTGTGCATTGGACATTGAGACAAAAGTCCAGGAGATACAGGAGGAGGATGCCTTATGGACAGATTTTGTCTATGAGGAGGAGGGCAAAGATGTTGAACTAAAGAACCTGGGAGCAGAACAAAGCAAGAAGGTTGCTTCGAAGGTCAAAGAAACCAAGGAAGAAGCTTTAATAAGTTCTCAGACACAAGACCCCTTAGAAGAAGTAAATTTAGGGGAAGGTTCTATACAACAGCCCACCTATATAAGTGCTTGCTTGAATATTCTGGACAGAGACCAGTTGTTGGTTGTTCTGAAGAAATACAAAGATTGCTTTGCATGGTCCTATAATGAACTACCAGGATTGGATAGGTCATTAGTGGAACATAGGCTCCCTATGAAGCCTAATTTCAAGCCATACAAGCAGAAACCAAGAAGAATGAGTCCAAAAGTAATTCAGAAGATCAAGGAAGAAATTCTTAGACTACTCAAGGCAGGCTTTATTAGGACAGCCAGGTATGTTGAATGGCTATCTAATGTTGTGCCTGTAGTTAAGAAGAATGGCAAAATGAGGGTATGCATCGATTTCAGAAACTTAAATCTAGCAACTCCCAAAGATGAGTACCCTATGCCTATAGTGGATCTACTGGTAGACAGTTCAGCAGGGCATCAGATTTTATCAATGATGGATGGGCACTCTAGTTACAACCAAATCTGCATTGTAGAGGAGGATATCCACAAGACAGCATTCAGATGTCTTGGGAATATTGGCATCTTCGAATGGGCTAAAATGCCATTTGGTCTGAAGAATGCTAGGGCTACATATCAGAGGGCTATGAACACTATCTTTCATGATCTCATTGGAGGGTATCTAGAGTGTTATATTGATGACATTGTAGTGAAATCCCAGTCCATGGAGGAGCATCTGTTTCACTTAGAAGCAGCTTTTGAAAGAATGAGGAAGTTCAAGTTGAAACTTAATCCTCTTAAGTGTGCTTTTGGTGTATCATCTGGAAACTTCTTGGGTTATGTAGTACACAAGAAAGGAATACAGATTGATCAGAATAAAGCTAAAGCCATCATTGAAGCCAGGTCTCCATCAAGTAAGAAAGAATTAGAAAGGTTCCTTGGGCAGGTTAACTTTCTTCGAAGGTTCATTTCTAACACTGCAGAGAAAACTAAAGTATTTTCTTCATTGTTAAGGCTGAAAGATGAAGAGGAATTTGTGTGGACAGCAGAGCATCAATGTAACGACCCAGAAATTCTTTCCTCCGCTCAAGCGGAGGAGTGGCCGCTTGAGCGGACTTTTGGGGTTCCCAGCAATTTTGCAGACGACCTGATATTCTGGCAGTTGTGATTTTCCGCTCGAGCGGGGGAGTTGACGCTCGAGCGGATGACTTTGTTGGTCTGCGCGCTCGAGCGCAAGGTTGGGCGCTCAAGCGAGTCGCCTGGTTAAGTTTGATTCTGAAGCATGTGGGCTCATTTTTGATGTTCTTCTTAGTGTATTTGAAATGTTCTTACCTTATTTTGGGATATTGATTGAGATGACAAGATGATGGTAAAGTAAGATTGGACCAAAAACCTTAATTTGAATAATTCGTTTACGACCAACCGTCACTCATTTGCCCTTTTCTTTTTCCACACTTTGAATATGGATGTGAGGTTAGGACCATTGGAAAGCTTAGTTCCGGGGCTTCAATTTGAACACAAGAATGACCTAAAACGGAGTCCGGATGATGGAGTTATACCTGTTCAAAGTTTCAAATCAGGCTGAAAACAGTACGCTCGAGCGGGAATTCCTCCGCTCGAGCGGGAATTACGGGACAGCTTAAAAACGGATTTTGAGATCTTTTTCCACATTTTCTTTCCCCTCTCTTCTTTCCTCTTCTCCTAAGTTCGAAACCCTCCAAAACCCTAGCCTCAAAACCTTGAGTTCCTCTAATTTGAGCAACAATCCACCATGGGTTTTGTATCAAGGATGGAGACTAAGAAAAGATCAATGTTTTAAACCGAGTGGAACTTGGATTTGCAAAGGTTTCTCTTCAAGCTTGCTCTTTTGTTGATTCAAGGAGGTAAGGGTTCTAATACTCTTCAATACTTACATTAAGAGATAGATTTGTGGTATTTCCATTGTATTGATGTACAAATTTGTATTTTTGAGCATATAGGGTAAATTATGAGATTTGGGAATTTCGGGTTTGAAGCATTGAAGGTCCAATTGATGGGTTAAAGTGATGGAGTATAATCCTTAGATGTATAATCAAGGAGGGAATTGGGATGTAAGGTCATGGTATGAGAAGTATGAATTTTTATGGAAAACTTTATGTTCTTGAAAACCCTAGGTTAATTTGTGATGATAAATAATGATTTTGCTCAAATTGAAAATAGAATCATGGTATTGGTAGGTTGAATTACACGTAAACAAGTTTAATTGGATTTCTAAGGTGTTTTGAAATAATGTTAAAAATTTACGAATGAACCTTGTTATGGACATTGTAATCATGTTAAAATGAGAAAGGAAAATTAGGGGAAATGATTTAAAGAATTAATGTGTGACTTCATATGTGTGTAGGACACGCTTCGGGAGGGATAAATGCTTCACCAATGCACTGTGAGTAGTAGTACACTTTACACCGCTAACGATTGCCCTTAGTATTCTGTTAATTCCATTACTTATGTATGTAAATGATTCAAGGAAGATAAATGTTATATGTTTAAGTAAATGTTTCAAGGAAGATAAAATATTTAAGTAAATATTTCAAGGGAGATAAATGTTATATGCTTATGTAGATGATTCAAGGAAGGTAAATAAGTAAGAGAAAGAATGAAACAACCTTCCTAAGATTCTCTCTAAGATAAGTTTACATATGTCATAAGTCAAGTATGTAAGAATGTTGCAAGTCTATATATATGTGGCAAGTTCAAGTATGCACAAGATTAAGTAAATGTACAAGTTAAAGTATATACAAGTTAAAGTATGTTGCAAGTTTAGAAGTTTTCGTAAGTTACCAGTTCAAGTATGGTACAAGTTTATATATGTTACAAGTGCAAGTAAAGACAAGTTTACGTATGTTACGTATGCTACAAGTTTACAAGTTTATGTTATAAATTTACGTATATTACAAGTTTAAGTCTACTACAAGTTTACGCATATTATAAGTTCAAGCGGGTTCCCAGTTCAAGAATGTTACAAGATCAAGTATGTTACATGTATGACTTATAATTTCTGTTATGGTTCAAGTATAAGGAATATTCATAAAGAACATGTGTGATATACTTCCATTATGATATGACAAGACGTGCCATTTACAAGGGCTTATTGCCAATTACAAGGGCTTATTGCCATTTGCAAGGGCCTCGTGCCATTTCAAGGGCTTTTATGCCAACCTTTTCAAGGGCTTCATGCCACTTTCAAGGGCCTTAGTGCCAATATGTTACAAGGGCTTTATGCCACAAGTTTCAAGGGCCTCGTGCCATATGTGTCAAGGGCCTCGTGCCATATGTTCAAGGGCCTCGTGCCACAAGTTTCAAGGGCTTTTATGCCACAAGTTTCAAGGGCTTTATGCCAACACGTTTGAAAGTTTAATGCTATAATATTCAAGGGCTTAAAGCCATTATGCTTTAAGATTTTATGTTTCAAGTTATTATGCTTCAAGTTATTATGTTTCAAGACTGGGCCTAAGGCCGTTATGAAATTAGTACAGAAGCAGACTAATTATGTTAACTTTGCAATTTCGCACGCATTGATATATTATGTTTCAAATGAAGCACCGTTTTGTTTATGTACTATTATTCACTGAGCCTGACTCACTTTGTGTTATGTCTGTTCTGTAGGTGACCACCTTGGAGGTCGGGCCTTAACCTTGATGCTCGCTTTCATTTGTCAACCTCAAGGTGTGTCAGCACCTGCACCAAGCCCATGCATGTCTCAGAAGTTTTGTTAAATTTTTGGTTAATTGCCTATCCAAGTGAAAATGTATGCATATAACCCCTTTCCTTTAATAATGTTTAGTTATACGCTCAGTAAAGGAGCTGAGTACGTGTATGTGATCCTGGCATGTTAGTAATAGCTCAATGGATGTTATTCTATGTATTTTATATTATTAAATGCTTCC
This sequence comes from Camellia lanceoleosa, assembly GCA_025200525.1. Classification (NCBI taxonomy): domain Eukaryota; kingdom Viridiplantae; phylum Streptophyta; class Magnoliopsida; order Ericales; family Theaceae; genus Camellia; species Camellia lanceoleosa. The sequence goes on along the minus strand of CM045763.1, from coordinate 146,227,120 downwards.
GTTCAGGCCCTGTATGTTATGTATAACAAGTTTAGCGTCCATTTTCGAATAGGTCATGCCCAAACTTTTAGGGGCGAGTTTGGGGTGTGACAATCAAATTGCTTTCGAAGGTATCAAAGCCTACTTGGCCAACCCTCCAGTGCTGATGCCACCAAAGAGGAACAAGCCCTTGAAGTTGTACATAGCTGCAGCAGAAGATTCATTAGGAGCTTTTTTAGCCCAAGACAATGAAGAAGGCAAGGAGCAAGCTATTTATTACCTTAGTAGGTTCTTAAATTCTTGTGAATGTAAATATTCAGCTGTTGAAAAGCTGTGTCTTGCTTTGTATTTTGCTGCAATGAAATTAAGATATTATCTTTTACCTACAACTGTCTTGGTAATTGCAACCACAGATTTGGTTAAATACATGTTATCTAGACCTATGTTGAGGAGGAGAATTGGCAAGTGGATACTAGCCTTATCAGAATTTTATCTAGAGTATGTTCCTCAAAGGGCAGTAAAAGGGCAAGTTTTAGCCAATTTTATGGCAGACCATCCATCTCAAACAAAGAGCCAAGAGATAATGGAACTTGGTATGACTAGTGTTGAGCCATGGCAGATGTGGTTCGATGGGTCGAAAGCCAATGGCTTAATTGGAATTGGTGTTGTGATTAAATCTCCACAAGGGGTAGAAACTACACATGGTTTCAGAGTGGATGAAGCCACCTGTTCCAATAACCAGGCTGAATATGAAGCCTTAATAGTGGGACTAGAAATTCTTATTGGATTACAAGTACATGCAGTTGACATATTTGGAGACTCTCAATTGGTGGTTAACCAAGTAAAAGGGATTTTCAAGTGTCAAAGCATAAGTATTTTGCCATACTATGTTATTGCATTGCATCTGCTTTCTCAGTTTCAAATAGCAAACGTAACTCATGTTCCAAGATTCTTGAACAATAGAGCTAATGACGTAGCTCAGAAAGCTTCGAACTTCAAGAGAAGAGATAATACCCGAAGGGACATAAGCCAAACAACATATAAAAGATTAATACAACCTTTGAATAAAAGGAATGTGGTATTGGAAGTCAATCATAATGACTTACAAGAACAAGATTGGAGGCATCCAATAATGCAATACTTAGCTGGTCCATCTTCGAAAGCCAGCAGGAAAATCAAATTACAGTCTATGCAGTATATGATATATGGCAATGCTCTCTACAAAAGGGGAGGAGATGGCTTATTGCTGGAATGTTTAGGCCCAAAAGAAGCATTAACAGCTATGGCTGAGGTTCATGAAGGCATTTGTGGTGCTCATCAGCCTGGTGTAAAGATGAGATGGATGCTTCAAAGGCATTCCTACTATTGGCCAACTATCCTTAAAGACTGCATAGAATATGCAAAGGGTTGCCAGGCATGCCAAAAGTATGGCACAATAAGGCATGTGCCCATAACTGACCTACATGCAGTAGTGAAGCCTTGGCCATTCAGAGGATGGGCCATGGATATGATGGGAAAAATACATCCACCCTCTTCGAAGCATCATTGTTTCATTCTAGTGGCTAGTGATTACTTCACTAAGTGGGTCGAAGCCAAGCCATACAAGGCTGTAGACCAAACAGAGGTCATTGGGTTCATTAAAGATTTGATCCATAGATTTAGATCCCACAAACCATAACTGTGGATAATGGGACTGTGTTCGATGGGAAAATGGTGAAGTCTTTTGTGGCAGAGTTTGGAATTAGCCTTGTTAATTCCAATGGTCAAGTTGAATCATCCAACAAGTACTTGAAAAAGGGAATACAAAAGGTTGTGGAGGATAATCCCAGGGATTGGCATAACCTTTTGTTGGCTGTTTTATGGGGCTACAGAACCTCCCCAAGATCAAGCACAGGAGTCACTCCTTATGCCTTAGTATATGGGCATGATGCAGTTTTACCTATGGAAATTAATGTTAAATCTTTGAGGGTAAGATGCCAAGATCAGTTAGATCCTGAGCAATACCATCAAAGTATGTGTTTGCAGTTAGAAGGCATAGATGAGGCTAGAATTTTGGCATTAAATAGCATTCTTTTTTCAAAAGAAGAAAGCAGTCAAGAATTATAATAAGAAAGTCAAACACATTGGCTTTGATGGTCACCTAATTGGGAAGGACCATATCAAATTCATAGAGTTCTGCCTTTTGGAGCCTACCATTTGAGAAATTTGAATGGGTATGTACATCCCAAAAAGATTAATGGCAGATATTTGAAGCCTTATTTTCCAACCATTTGGGAAACGCAAGGAATAAAATAAACATTAAATACAAAAACACAAGACTGCTCAAATGATAGACAAAATTTGTTCTTTCATAAAGAATTAAGTACATTGTGCCACAAATTGGCCCAAAATTCATTACAATGTCTTAATTGTTTTTGTACAATAGATTTCCTATTGTTAAGTGAGGGAACTAGTTGAATAGTCAGAGCCATGTCTTTTTTGATCACCAGTTCTTGGTTAGTGATTTGCAATTTAGTGTCAGTTCGAACCAAAGCCTGGTTTACTGCAGCTAACTCCTCTTCAAGTTGGGTTTTCCTCTCCAGCAGCTGGGCTCGAAAGTGGGAGGCAGAGGAGTGTTGTTCTTTCAGAGTTGATACTTCGGTATGCACTTGGGAGACGAACTCGATCTTCGCCGCTTTCATCCGACCTTGGCACCGACACATGCCGATGTAAAATCGATAGTGGTCACGCCTGAGATAAATGGCTTGAAACATCCATGCCTGACTGCTCAGCAAGTTTGCAGCACTGGAGGAATCCATTTCTAATTATAGGCCTCTGTAGGGCCTCGAAGGGAATCCTCGAAAATGAAATCAGCAGTTCCAGACATGTGTCCAGGTCTATTGAAGGTGCAGAAGGCTTACTGTTGGAAGAAGAAGAACTCTCGAGAATTTCCAACAAAGAATCAACCAAGACTAGTGGCTCAGCTTCAACATTGAATGTTGGAGAGGTAGAAGGTATGTGAAAAAGATTGGCTAGTCTTGCTTCGAAGACATCTACCTCATCCATAGACATGAGGGGTGTAGAGAGAGTTGTGGTGGAAGGCGTAAAGGATTGCATGGGGATAGGAGAAATGGATGAAGCATCTTTTGCAGCCTCTATGGTCTTAGCCACCAATGAATCAAGTGAAGAGGGGCTGGAAGTAGGCAAAGGTGATGAACTATGAGTTGGAAAACTACCAACACCCTCTGTAGGGGAGTCAACTGCCATTAGAGATGGAATAACAGTTGGAATTTCTGTGAAAGAATGAGGAGCAAGGCTCGAAGGAGAATTGGACTGAAGTAGGTCAAAGGTCAAGAAAGGGAGGTATGGGTCTAAGCCAAGAAGGAGAGATGCAGGGATGCTAGGGCTCACAGGGGGTATATGAAATATGGGCCTAGGAAGTGGAAGTATTATCTGAATGGCTTTCACATTATGCATTTGATCAACTTCGATTGAAATTAAGGGAGTCCTCATTGGAAGTATAGCCTCAGTGTTTGCTGCTGCAAAAAGGAAGAGATGTAAGGTCAAGCTCTAGCGTCAAAATTTCATAAGGCAAAACAGTGGAAGCATGAAAGAAATTACTTGTTCTAGAAGCACTGGCACTGATGGGAGAGCTGCGAAGAGAGTAATGTTCGGCAGTCTGTTGCCTTCTTACCATTTCTCTTTGTAACGCATCGGCAGCAGCAGCTTCCTCTCTTAAAAGTTGTTGCTGCCGTTTCCTCTCAACCCTTTCGAAGACAATTATGGCCTTGGAATGTTCTTGGTCTACGGCCTTGACAGCTGCCTCATGAATGGGATCTTCAACCAAGACAGTAGTTGAAGCAGTCACTTTTCTTCTCTTTTCTATTGCTTGGGCAATTGTCTCGGAATCAGAGTCCCCAGCAAAGTCAGAAGGAGAGACAGTAATCTTTCTTCTCCTTTTTCTTTGAATTGGCATTGTCTGTTCCTCAGATGTCCTCTCAACTTCTGCAAATTGAGATTCAGATTTCCTAAAAATAAACTCCTTCTTTACCTCCCTAGCGGTTGTCTCATCTTGAAACAAATCAATCACTTTTTTCTTTCTTGTCAAGGGTGACTCGTGCTCTTGGTCTGCTTCTCCTTCTTCTTCTTCTTCTTCTTGCACCTCAGTTGTTTTCTTTTCAGGATCAAGCAGTCTTCTCTTCTTTTGCTGCTGACCACCTTCACAAAAAAATATATATAAATAGAAACAAAATAAGAATAAGACAATCAGCATCATATATGAAGTCGAAGGAAAGAAAACAAAGGCATATACCTTTCTTCGAAACAGCCCGAGTGGCTTTAGGAGGAGTTGAGGTAGCAGGAATGGATTGGGTTGTAGGAGGTACAGTGGAGGAAGTGACAGTTTCAGCTCCCTTGGGCTTGGGCACATCTAACACCTCCAGTTGGTTTTGAGGTGAAATGGCTAAATAGATTTCCATATTGCTTACCCACCAATTTTGGTATCTCTTCAATACGGTACCTTCAGGAATGAAAGGGGTGTACTCAAAATTGGCCAAGTTATCTATGAATTTGAAGGTTGCCTCTTCCAGCTTCGACTTCCGAACCTTCAAATCTCTCCTGGTAAGGCTCAGATTGGTGTTGCTGCAGTGAGGTATTGAGACCCCTTGTGTGAAGCCAAATTGTCTAGCAAATTGAGCAGGACAATAAGGTTTAGCTATACATTTATAAGCTCTGGGGTTCGTGGTCCCGATAAACAGCTCTCTAGGAATCAGAAGGGAAGCCCATATATCCTTGTGAATAGGCGAAGCACAGAGCCTGTCACTTAGGAAATGACTCAACCAAGTTGGACCTATGCTGGTTTCGAAGGGACGGAAACGGCGAATAGGAAGGGCAGCTGGTAGTCGATGGAAGAAAGATAAATAAAAGGCAAAAGTAGAAGGATAGAGGGAAGCATTGGCCAGTCTTATGCCATGGGTAAAAGAGTGTAGCCCAGAAAATTTAAGGCATTTGGATTGTAATTCAGTAAAATAGGCGAAAAGCCAAAGCTGAAGGATCCAGAATGGCCCCCCTTGATTAGCATCTAAGGGCTTTTCACAAAAGAGGGAACAAACTCTGTATACATGGCCTAGAATATATGGGGCTAAGGCTACCCTTTTTTGCAAAACAAAAGCTTTGGCAAGAGGAGCAAATTCAGGCATGATTCTTTAAGAGGAAGTGCAGAAGAGGAATTTGCAAAGCCAATATAATAAGAAGGAAAAGAATTCCCTATCAGTTACTGGGCCCTCTTTTTTATTCTCAGCTTTAACAAAATCACTATAAGATGAGTTAAGAGAGGGGAGGGAGAAAGAGACTGCTAAGTCAGGGAAATCTGGTATAATGAGGGTACTAATAGGGGATACTCCTAGTAGATGGAAAATGTCAAGAACAGTAGGGGCCATCATCCCACATCTAAATTGAAAGAAATTGAAGATAGGGTTCCAAAAACATAAAGCAGCAGGGACTAGGAAAGGGTCCTCCGAGATAGTTACCCTAAATAGTCGGAGAGCATCGAGAAAGCAGAGCTCTTGAAGGTCCAGTGTCCTAGCAGGGATGACCCGGTCGTACCATTCTTGCCACTCCGGTCTCATTGTGGGTCAACATCAGTGAGGGCGATTGATTCTCCAGTTCCTCCAATCGAGACCACCTTCATAAAGGAGACATTGGTTCTCCAGACGAGGATATAGAGCTGGGAGCTCAGTAGGGATCTCCTTGAATATTGGCCCGAGCACGTAGTCTTGCTGCTCATGATGACGAGGGACAAAGATACGCCCGTCAATGGCGCTTTTCTTCCCAGCCTTGTACTTCTCACATTCTGCGTCAATGAGCCTTTTCAAGGCTACAGATGAGCTCACACGCTCTATGACTGGCACTTCTGGTGAAGAAGAAGCCATTAATAGTACGTTTTTTCGGAAAGCAAAGAAGGGAGTGAAGAGAAGTGGAAGACTGATGAGGGTTTGTGCGTTAAAAGAGCAAGTGATTTTAGAACACAAAGCAAGAGGGTTTTAAAAGCTTTTGTGTCTGAAAAATATATTGCATAAGTCGTTAAGTACTAAAAGTACGAATACGAGGAGTCTCTTCCAATATTGATAGTTTTTTGAGGAAAGAGTGCATTCCGGATGATGATGTCAGCTTCGAATATGTTTGGCTTCGAAACCAGGTTTTGGCGCCAAAAAATCAAACAATAACAGCTTCGAAATACAGAAGTCGGCTTCGAAGCATATTACATACTTAAAGATGTTAGAATGCTTGAGTATTGGTGCACTTCAAAGGGTTTAAAGATCTGTTTCAGGGTTATTAATGAAAAATGGCGTTCGAAGCAAAACTTAGGATTCTTTGAGGATGAGAATTACTATTCGAGTCATCAAAACCAATCGTTGGTTTTAATATAAGGAGATTGTCTTTTAAACCAAAATAGCATGGATTGCTCTTCGAAGTAAAAGTGGTCAATTTAAAATTGATTAACTATATCAACCATGACCATATATTGGTTATAGTTAGTTTTGAAGGGTAAGGTTATTAAATTCGAAGTACTAATTCTAGATGATATCAGCCAGAATTGTCAACTTTACTCCATAAATTGGAAAGAGACATGTTGGTTCTTTTTAGTGCTTCATTAAAATTGAGTCCAGATTCGAAGAATGAGTTTGTTCAGTTCGAAGCTTTAAATTGGCTTTCAAAGGCAAATGGGAACAAGGTCAAATAATGCCAAATGGAGGATTCTATTTATATTTGAAGCCAAAGCAATTACATCAAATGACCCTATCTGGGTATGAACTCAAGCTCATAAAAGTAAGGAATAGAGTAAATGACAAGATCATGAAATTTGATCCAACAGTGATCAATAAATTTCTGTTCTTTCTTTATTATATCTTCTATTTCTTCTAATATTGGCTGTATAAGTTGGTGTGCTCTCACTTTATAGTAGAGCTCTTCAGCCTTTATTTCGAATGCTTCCTCCCTCAATCGTTGTTCCACTTCATCTAGGACCAAATCATCCCAATACGCAGAATCTTTATTCTTAAAATTATCGAATTCTTCGATGAAGTTCTCTGCTTCGTATTGGGCTTGAATTCAGAGAGACGAAAGTTGGTCCAAAGATTGTGTAGTAACCTTGGAATTTCGATGCCAGTAGAGGAGCACTGGGAGTTGGTCAAGGAACATATGAAGTTCTACTTCGGCAATGGGGTTAAGAATATGGCCCCTAGTCAAAATATCACAAGCCCATTGGAAGTTCTTGGAAGGGACTTCGTCCTCAAGAACATTGAAGGGCAAGTGAGAGAAAGCTGCAAGCAGAAGTTGAGCTTCTTTCCGCTCAGCTGGAGTAGGGATTGATGGAGGTTTGTAAGGTGGAATGACTTCGTTCATGGGGAGGGCAAGCCTCAGTTTTTCTGTCCAGGAAAGAGTTGGTGAAGGAGAAGGGGTAGATGGTTCTGCTTCAGAAGATGAAGAAGAAGGAACAGATGGTTCTGCTTCAGAAGATGAAGAAGAAGGAGCAGATATTTCTGTTTCAGAGGGTGGAGAAGAAGGTGTGGATGCTTCAATTATGGGAGATGGCACGGGAGCGGAAGGAACAAAGGCATTAATATAGTCAAGCCAGTCAGAAGACCAAATCTTCGCCTTCTTGGCTAAGAATGATGGATGGTACCCTTGAGCTTCTTCTGAACATTGGGCAACAAGCACTGTCTTGGTAGGCATGGAGGATGTGTACCATGCCACAAGAAGGTTCTCCTCCAAACTACGTCGAAGGTCAATGGGTACGTAAGGGTAGACCACTGAACTTCGAGCATAGGGAGGAAACTCCAAAGGGTCAAGAACTCAACAAAATGATGGTTGATTCGTTCCTCAAATCATAAGTCTCGTGTGTTGACCAAATTGTCGGCCGTAACCCCAGAAGACGAAGAAGTTATATCTTCATCCCATGCAGAATTTTGTGAAGAAGAGTTTCCTAAGTCCATATTTGCAACTTGCCAAATCAAAGGTTTGAGAGCAGTTCGTTCGAGGTACAAGGGGGAGTTAGAGGAAGAACTTCTTGTATCTGTGTCTGCAACTTGTTGAATCGAAGGATTAAGGACAATGTGTTCGTAGTTCAAAGGTTGGTAATTTGCAAAGGCTTCCATGACCTGAATATAGAAAGGCGGGTAAAGGTGGCTAATGAATGCGTGGAGGTTCTTTCGAGGGGAAACAGCATTACTCAATGGCTCTTCGTGTGCTTGATCAATAGAAAGGGAAATTGATTTAGCCATAGTTTGTTCGAATGCTAAAGTATTGGGACGTTCAACAAATTGAAAAAGAGTTAATGCAAATGATCACCAAAGAGATGACGGTTGTGTTTCCAGAAGATAGACTCTATGCACATTCCAAAAGCGCGGGAAAGGCTGTGATCCACTAATATCGCCAAGTATTGGGTATATTAGTGCGGGGGGTAATGTTGGCTACATATTTTGTAAAAGCCAATTACAGTTCGACACGTGGCAAAGCAATGGTAGTATGGGGAGACTACTCAAGTCTTCGATCCTGATCGTACACGTGGCAGTGAAAATTGGTTCTCACGTGATCTGAGTAGCACAGGATCAGTAAAGAGATACAAGGTGACGTGGTTTCAACGGTTGCTCATATTCAAATTCAAATACAAGAGGGAAGTTCAACTGCAAGAAAAGGCGTAGTGGAACTACTTCTAAGGCAAAGATGATCAAGAATCATGGAGAAGCGACGGCTTTGAAGTGCAGTTCGATGGTCATCCTTAAGGAGTATAAATAGCAAGGAGGTCCCCAGAAAAAACCCCCAGACTCAGATCATACAAACCAGTCTTACTTTACATATTTTATTTTCCAATTTTTACATTTCCAGTCTTTACCTTTCTTGCACTTTAAATACCTGTTCTGCACTTCAATTCATAGGAGTAGTTTCAAGTAGATCGTCACTGTAAACCTCTTCGAGGCTGAGTTTGGATCATTGTAAGTGTTCATTTTAATGAAATACTTCCATTGTTCTTCATATTAACTGTTATTTCTCTTAATTTTTCCTAAGTCAAGTCACCAGTAAAAGTCCTCTTCATTGAGGCTGAAAGAACTAAAACACAATCGTCTGATAATTGGTTGGCAATTATAATTTCTGTAAGGGCTGATTAATCTTTGCTGGCACGCTCGCATTTACAAAAATACCTTTCGAAAAGTCAAAAAGCCAACAGAATGTAATCTTTTTTCTACCACCGTCAATATCTCAACCTTAGGGAAGATTAGTGCAATTTTCTCTTTTTCGATTTTAGGATTAGATCTTTGTGCCTGTCCTTCTAACTTCTCTTTTTCATGCTAATACCAAAGGGAAAGAAGGAAAAAAAAAAGAAAAAGAATAGAAAAACCAGAAAAAAGAAATGAGTAAGAGTTGGATTTAATTGTCATTAAGCCCTATTGAAAATAAGTTTTAGAAAAATCATCGCTAAAATTTTTTTTTATGACGATTTTTTGCATGTCGCTAAAATTTGACAATTAGTAATTTTTTTTGTTATAATTTTTATAAATTGTCACTAAAATTTACAATTAGTGATCTTTTTTTGTAACGAATTTTTTAAACTATTACTAAAATTTATAATTAGTGACATTTTTTATAATAATTTTTAAATTATCACTAAAAATTAATAATTAATGACATTTTTTAATAATATTTACTAAAAAATACCATTAATTCTGACGAGGCTTAATAGAATCCATTTATTAGGATGTGTACATAACTTCTGCGCAAAAAATTATTGATTTGTCGCTTTATTCCATATGAGATATTTTAAGCCCAATAATGCTACGTTTCAGGAATGACACTCAGCAAAACTCTCAGGAAAAGGTGGGTCTCACCTGATAAGGGAATAAAAAAAGAAAAAAAAAATGAAAGAAGTCGTTTGGCTGCTGATGGAAGAAGTTCTTGGGTGTACTTTTATATTCTATCAACAACAAATAGGGTGGGTTCCACCCAGAAAAATAAAAAAATAAAAAAATAATAAAAAATAAAAAGAAAAGAAAAAAAGAAAATGTACCGTTTGGTAACACTTACGTTTTTAATTTTCTGTTTATATTTATAAAAAATTTTAAAAACTCAAATAAAAACTTGTTTGGTAAAATTTTTGATTTATAAATCAGTGGTCTCAGTTTATAAATTTGGCCAAAAAATAAAAACACAAAAAATGTGTTTCCGTTTTGAGTTTTGAGTTTTTTTTTTTTTTTTACCACCCAACACTAGCCACCACCAGCCACCACCAAAGCTACCACCACCCGCCATTTACGCCACCACCGCCATCACCACTGCCACCACCACATTATCATCACCAACCACCCATCACAACTACCACCAACCACCTGGTGAGTGGTGGTGGCAAGTAGGTGGCAGGTGGTGGTGACGTGGTGGTGCGATGATGATAGTGGTGATGATGGTGGCGACAAGTGCGGTGGATGACAAAGTGGTGGTGAAAGTGTGAGGTGGGTGGTGGTAGCGAGTGGGTGGCAGGTGGGTGGGCTTTGGTGGTGGCTGGTGAGTGGTAGTGGCGGGTGGTGGGTGGTGAGTAGTAGTGGCAGGTGGTGGTAGGGGGTTGGTGAATAAGAAGTAACATGATGGAGAATAACATCGTGTAGGCCCAGACACTCTGGAATAGCATTTTAAAGTAGTTACTCAGAAATGATAGGGCCGCCTTTTTTCTTTAATTCTCATAGAAACATGTTAGTGATAAAAAAAAAAAAAAAAAAATTGACCAATCTAAATACATTAGGGGTGGTGAGGTCAAGAAAAAAAAGAAGATCTCAATCTTTTTTCTTAATTTTTATGTGTTTTCACCTGTGAAATAATATTTGTGATATTGTTTTATGTTTTAATAGTTTTTTCTAATTCAAAATACTCACAAGAAGTATCAAAGTTCATTGCAAACTTGTTCATATATATTCCTTTCTCATTAAATATAACATCTTTACTTCTGATTATTTTTCAAATCTTGTCATCCCAAAATCAATAACCAAACTCATCAATGTCGTACCCAATTATATTTAACAGATTTAGGATGAAGCATGCTTCTATATGTAGATTTAGCACATTGAAATACAAGCAAAAACTGTTAATTGTGAAAGATTTGACTCTTTCTTGCTTCGGCCTCTGGTATTCTCCATCCATAAAAATAAAAGTAACCATAATTTATTAGATATGTTGTAGTGAAAATTGCATCTACTAAGAACATTTTTGACAATCCAACGTGTATCCTCATATTTGTAGCATATTCATTTAAAATTTTATTCATACCGTATTGTTAGTAAAAATATTGTTTCGCACAAATCGACAGGCGATAGTTGACAGACAAAACTAAACTTTTTATATGGGTGAAAGATCAAACGAGTTCTTCAAGGACTTCTTTGGAAATAATTGACAAAGAATAAACAAACTCAAACTGAATTTTTATTAAAGATAAGGATTGAACTTGTCACTTGATTAGAAAATCTATCAACAAGAACAAGGAAGTCACAAGATTACAAGTTATGAAACTAACTACTATTCCTAGAAGATATGTTACTGTTACTCCTTATTGTGGGAATTGAATTAGGGGTATTCAGCGGATATTTCGATCCGCCCAAATCGACTGAATCGAACCAATTCGCCACATTTCGGACGAATGCGTGATGACGAGCAGATAGTTGCCGATTGATTTTTTTTTAATCTGCATAATTTTAGATGAATGGTTGATTTGAGGTTCCTTTGGCCGCAACCGAACCGCCAAACAGAGAGCACCCCTAGTAATTTGTAAGACTTTGTATTTTCAATTTGTTTAGATATTCTGTTTGTATTTTCAATTGAAAAAGAGTTTAAATATTCTGTTATGTTTTCAATTTGAAAATCTTTTTATCAAATGGCAAGTGTTGATATTTGATATTTTTGTATGGAAAAAATAAAGCTTAATTTTGTCTTTTTTTTTAAAAAAAAAAATCAAATTAAATAATTTTTGAATAAAAAATAGTAATAAAATAATGCATGGTTTTCTTATTTGTATTTATTATTGGTATTTGACAATTTACTTAATAATCGTTTGATTATGTTGAGTTGTATTGTTATCAAAAAAAAAAAAAATGTTGACAAGTTATATTATGTTTAAAATTTGTAAAAGTTTAAATTGCCAAACCGATTTGCATCCATTTGTCAATCCGAAAATCCACTCAATTCGCATCCGCCAATCAAGCAGACGGATGCAGATTGAATTTCTTCTAACCCGCCAATCCGGTGGACGGATGGCAGATTGGAGGTTCGTTGGCCGCAACTAAACCACGAACACCCCTAAATTGAACAATAATTTCTCTAAATCAATTTTCCAAAATAATGATATTAAATAAAACAGATTGTGAAGATAGTTTGATACAGTTTGATATCACTACAACAAAAAAGAGTTTTTACGGCACCAAATGCATGTAGTGGATATGATTATGTGCAAGGCAAAGTCGTATTATGATAAGTCATGAAAAGTCATTCACTTTCAACGGCATGTTATAGCATGCCATTTAAAACTTTTAACAACACATCTTATATGTCATATTTAATTTTTCTACGATTACTTTTGTAGGCCTTTAATTCAAGAGATAAAAGCACAACACACAATGTTTGTCATTAAATATTTAACACAACGACCTATTTTGCCCGTCATAGAATATGTATAATTTTTTTTATTTTTTATTTTTTATTTTTTATTTATTTTTATAAAATTTAGCAGGTTCTATTTCACCTGTTCTATACAATCTAAAAAAACATTACAAACAAATTTTACAAATATATATATATATATATATATAAGAATATCAATCAACCACCAAAATATTATTTCAAACATCAAAAAATCTATTCATAAGTTTTGAACATCCAAAAACTATCTGTACATCCCAAATCATCCAAAAACTATGTTTCTAAACACAAAAATTGTCCTTAACTTCAAAACCATCCAAAAGGTTCTAAATTATAGATATTTAAGATACTAAATTTTCAATTTTGACATCACTCTCTTGAAGGTAAGAAGACTGCAGAAATATGTTGCGACTCTTGATATGTTCAAGATAAAAAAACTCAATGCCAAAGAGCAATGAAAGTCAAATCCCACAGTCACAATCCCATTTCAATAGCAACATGCGAGGTGTTCAGTTTGGCATTTGTGAGGTCAAGATGCTATGGTTGTTTGCCTATACGAGTGCATCAATATCAACTTGTATCTGATTTTGAGGTTGGGTAATTTGCTATGAGCCACTGTCAGCAACCGAAGTGGAAGAGCCAAAGTTGTTCTTTGTGACAGCAACATCTCCCAAGCCAAGTCCATAAAATTTTAGTGTTACCAAAAACAAAAATAATCATTAGTGGATGTTTGTTTCAATGAAAATTAAGTTATACTAATAACATGTAGACATTTAAAGCCAAATCAAGCATATATTTATGTGTAGAGTAAATAATAGTGATAATAGACCATACAAATGGTTCAATACACCAAATTCATTTTAGATACCTTATTTGCAATTTCAACATATAAATATTCATCAATGAATGGTGGTGCCATATGTATTCTGTAAGAGTAATCAACTTTACAACATAAGAAACCAAATATATATATATATATATATATAACAGAGCACATATTTATCATGGAATGGAAGCAAATATGGTAAGGAACATTAGAAAACAAATTTTATGTAGGTTAACTAAAAAAAAGGAAAATTTTTTGTGTAACTCAAAGAAGCCTCACCTTCTTCCCATAGAACTTAGCTATTACCAAGGAAGCATAACATATTCAAAAATTAACCCTTAAAATGTTGTACCTGTCTTCAATCAACCAAAACAAGAGTACATCAATAAATCGTTGATTAGTAATAAGTGATATCTTCCTGTTCTAATCTGCATCTGCTAACAACATTTAACCATTAATAACAAGTAACAATGACACAGGGAAATCAACTATAACATCTATTTTCAAAACTCATAAATTAAAATTGTACCATGAGAAATATCAAAGGAAAAATCGAAAAGAAGTTTCCCTTGCCTGTTTATCTAAAATATCAGATAAAATCACCCTTAAAATATGAATGAAATATTAATTTACCATGATGTCTTCACCACTTTTAGAGGTTTTATGATACCAAGACCGTTAATTCAAAGCAAATGGAAATCCTAACTAAAAAAACTAACTGACAATGAATTATGTATAACCATTACAAAAAAGTGACAAATGGCTCATAGACAATGCAAACCCACTTCTAAAATTTGCATAAATTGAATTATTTAATACCAAGCAATAATATCAAAGAAATATCACATTGCAGATGCATTTTTAAAGGATAAAACAGATACCTGATACAAGAAAACCTCATTTTTAGCAGCCGTAAAGTCTAGCCTACAAACAGAACATATATGCCAAATAAGGAATTTTAAATTCTCTTTAACAACAAGTTCATGTATGTAGCACTCTAGAATTTTTCTCTCCGCTCGAGTGCAAGAGTTGATGCTCGAGCGGTCTTGTGAGGCTCCCAGTACTTTTGTAGGTCTGTCTGAGATTCTAAAAGTGGGTGAGGCACAGGAATTGCCGCTTAGGCGGTCTGTCTTGTCCGTGTCTATTCGCTTGAGTGTAGTGTGACACTTTGTACTTTTGGGAATAGTGTGCTTTCTCTTGACATTCTAATTATTGTGTTTTGAGCCTCCTTGTTTTATTATTGGATATTGATCGAAGTGGTAACATAATGGCAAAGTAAGTTTGGACCAAAAACTTTGATTTGGATAATTTTCCTATGAACAACCATCACTCTTTTGTCCTTTTCTCTTTACATACTTTGAATTTGGATGTGAGGCTAGAGCTACTGAAAATATTATTTTCAGGGCTTCGATTTGGACACAAGAACGACCTAAAACGGAGTCCGTACGAGAGAGTTATGCTCGTTTGAAGTTTTCATATCTGTGCTGGAAGTAAGTGCGCTCGAGCGGACTGCGCGAACTCAACAATTTAAAAAGTGCCTTTCTAAATCATTCTCTCCACTTTTCTTTTCTCTCTTCCTTCCTCTCATCCTAAGTCTGAAAACCCTTGATTTCTTGACCCAAATACCTTTCATTTCTCAAAGATTTGGCCAAGATCTCTCACCAAAAAGTAAAGAATACACGAAGATCTCATTTTGCTACCGATTGGATTTTGGTTTCACGAAGGAATCTCATCAAAGCCTTGCTTTCTTGCTTGATCCTTGAGGTAGGGATTTCTAGTTCTTCATCAATACACTCATTTATAGATAGATTTGTAGTATTTTTCTTATACAAATACAAAATTTACATTTTTAAGCATATTGTGAAAAAGGATGAGATTGGGGGTTTAGGGTTTGAAGTGTTGGGGTTTATGTCATGACCCGAACCCGCCCCTATGGGTTAAGGCCATAACCGGCCAGTAATCATGAGATTACCTACGGCCTCAAACCAAATAAGATAAGACTCATCAGAGTAAAAGGGGCCAAACGGAAGCAAATTTAAAACTTTGTCTATAGAGCCGTGCTTATATGCACACCATAACATTCCATACGTACATATGTTAATAACTCACAATAGAAAGTGTAATGACATAAGATTCTATACAGATAGGATCATCCAAACTAAGTCAACCCATGAAAACTATATACAGACGTATTCAAAACTTCGCCAACCTGACAAAATGTAAATACATAACAAAAGGGCGAAGATGGGTCTCGTGCGTGAGACACAAGAGCTGACTCTCTCAAAACCTTAGTTGTTCCATACAGACTTCACTGAGGCTGGGTCTGGACTTCTCTTGGCTCACCTACAAACACATGAATGAGTGTGAGCGAAAGCCCAGTGAATAATATCAAATCAAATACAGAAGTCACATAACAATGTAGAACAACATGTTCCAAACGGCCTTGAGCCCAATTCCTATTTCTAGTTAACAGATATATAATTATACGAAATTCAAATCTAGTGACTGTAGTTTCAAACATTCTGGCCTTTGGCCCATTCAGATTTCCATTCATGTCAAAACGGCCTTCGGCTTATTCATTTCTGCCAAAATGGCCTTTGGCCGATTCGTTTACATCAAAACAGCCTTCGGCCTATACATTCGTGTCAAAACGGCCTTCGGCCCACTCATTCATGTCAAAACGACCTTAGATCCATTTATATATGTCAAAACGACCTTCGGTCCACTCATTTCTATCAAAACGACCTTTGGTCCATTCATTCTTGTCAAAACGGCCTTCGACCCATACATTTATGTCAAAACGGCCTTCGGCTCACTCATTCATGTCAAAACGACTTTCGGTCCACTCATTTCTATCAAAACGACCTTCGGTCCATTCGTTTCTGTCAAAACGACCTTCGATCCATTCGTTTACGTCAAAACGGCCTTCGGCCCATACATTCGTGTCAAAACGGCCTCTGGCCCATTCACTCTATTATTCAGATCAAACTGGCCTCACGCCCATTCAAACTTTCGTATCAAACTGGCCTTCGGCCCATTTATCCTTTCCTATCAAACTATCATTCATATCAGATTGTCGTTCATATCAGATTATCATTCATATCGGATTATCATCCGTATCAGACTATCATTTATATCAAACTATCATTTATATCAAACTGGCATTTGGCCCATTCGCTCTTTAGGTATAATAAGCGTTTGTCCATAATTCAAATTACAGACTTATAGGAAGCTAAGCAATTGGACAAATAGCATATTTCAAATAACTTTATTAAGATACTAGTCACAGTGATCGGCATGTGGATTTGCCTTGGAGCTTGACCCTACATATCACATAACACATATGGGTCACAAATAATTCAATCCGTTCTTTAATTCACATATTCCTCTTTAGGCTTTATTCTTATCTCTTTAATTCAATCACAATGCTCAATGCATGCCTAAGAGTGTTTAGAAGTGAAAGGGAACGGAAAACAGAACACAGAATGCATTTTCAAAATTTCAGAAAACAGGGTCCCCGCTCGAGCGTGGACTTCCCTGCTCGAGCGGACCCAAGAGGCCTGCAAAAGTACTGGTTAGGTCGAATTCACGCTCGATCGTGCACTCTGGCGCTCGAGCGGAAGGCCTCTCTACATGGATCCCGGCTCGAGCATGCACTTCCCTGCTCGAGCGGATACCATGTCTGCAAAAAGTGCTGGGAGCACGAAATTTACGCTCGAGCGGCGGTTTCCCCGCTTGAGCGGACATCAAACTTTCTGGAAATTCCAGAACTGTTCTTGGAGTTCAATTTTGGTATTCAAAGGTCTCAACTCATGATTTCAGTCCCAAAAACATATAAACACATTATGTTTCAAGGGTACACAAACAATATGAAGCTAATTACTCAAAATCATGGTTCAATTCTCCAAAATCAATCAACATTCTTGTACAATCATGGCTTATGCTTTCAAATCCCATATGAGCTTCACATCTTCAATGATCAATCATGCATGTAATCTTTTAACTCCAATTCCATTTCAAATAGGTCAAATGATGCTCCAAATCATGAAGCTACACAAAACTACTCATGCATGTAAGGTTTGATGCTCCATTCCTCATATTTAACATGTTACATGCTAGAACACCCAAAATTGTAACAATTATGCACATGCATGTTCATTTTAACTTCAAATTTAACTCAACCTTGGCCATGAGCTACCATACCACTTGATTTCACAAAATTACAACATTAAACTCATGAATTCACTTACCTAGAGGCCCAATCCTTCCAATCTCTAGCAAATTCTTGAGTAATCTTCCAAAATCTCCAAGTTTCTTGACCAACCTTCAATCTTCTACTCTCTCTTCCTCTAACCGACCCTCTCTTCTCTTCTTTGAGTTTATGATCAGCCAAAATGAGGCTAGGGAGAGAGAGATTGAGTGTATAAAGGCCCCCACTCAACCATTATTTTATTATAAAACAATTGGGCACTTAATTCATTTATTTCATCTGATTAATTTGATCCAAATCAATTTCTAATTAAATTTCACCGTAGGCTCTAAAAATTATGTCAATCACAATGGCGCAATCAATTTCGGGTTCTGTGGCCGATGATGCCTTCAATTTAATTTCCAAAGCAGATAGTCAAACAGATATTTCTACGGTGAACAGATAGAAATTCAAAACCACATATTTTCACATAAATGGTACACAAAATCGTATCAAACACGTAATCATATGCATAATAAGGACCAATTAACATAATTCGGGACAGGGTTATCACAATTTACTTGTTGGGTTATGATTTTAGGTTATGAATCTAGGTGTATAGAAGAGTTGGAATAAAAAGTGTCTTTGTGAAAAGTTTTAATTTCTCCTAAAAGCCCTAGTTTGGTTCATGAAGATAGATGATTGTTTTGCTTAAATTGAGAGTAGTATTATGAAATTGAGGTGTTAAATTACACACATATAAGTTTAATTGAATTTTGGAAGTGATTGAAAATTTATATAAAAGTTGCGATTGAACTCTTATTGTTTGTGGGAGCCGGATATTTGGAATAATCAGAAGTGTACTCTAGAAGACAGATATTACACGGCTCTACCCTGCACAATAAGGATGCTGAATATAATAGATAGGCCGAATAGATACTGAACTATGGAGCTGAGTAAATAAGAAGATAATGAATGACAAGTGGGCCTTGCCATGAGGCCCAGAAAACAGGTATAAATAAAGGAACAACAGACTAAGAAAGGTATGTGAGAATTACTATGCTTAACTTAGAACACAAGCATTCTTGAGTGTAGACACTGACTTATCCGTTGGAATGCTAATTCCGGTACCCCCGACTGGAGTGTTTGTCCCATTTCAGGTGACTATCAACGGATCTCGAGCGCTCCCCAGGATCAAAAGAGTATTTCCAAACCACTTCTCCACAATTGGCGTCGTCTGTGGGAATACTCAAGCACATCCATGGCGAGCGTGACGGAAGACCCTCCGACAGTTACTATCGACCCTATACCGCAAGATGAAACCACTCCAACAAACTTGCTTGGAACAAAGACTATCACCGCAAGACGTGCCTTAAATTTCACCTCACTCTCGGCTTCAGAGCACGAGACAATGCAGGCGATCATGGAACAAGCAAAGCAAAATGAACAAAGATTGGACAACATGATCGCTGAAAACGAACGTCTTCATGAAGATTTGGCCTTGGAAATGGTGAAGTCCAAGCAAGCTGCGTGCCTAAACCCAGAACGATCTCCGAAGGCAGGTGGTCGACAACCTCGAGCACGACAAGACACTGATAGCGACTCCGATTCATCATCCCCGGAGCCTAGGAAGAAGGGACGACGTGAAGCTACCAATTCTTCCGAAAGAAAGTCCCCGTATAATGCACAAGTGAAGAAGGAACAGTTTGGACGAAGACCAACACGATCCCTTCGTACGACGGATTGCAAAGGCTGCGCTACCTAAGAAGTTCAAAGCACCGTCGTTCACTTTGTATGACGGAAAATCAGATCCCACCGACTACATCCGCCACTACAAGCAGGCCATGACTTTACATGCAGACGACGAGGCCCTCATGTGCCAAATATTTTCCAGGAGTTTGGGACCATTGGCGGTCAGGTGGTATTATAAATTGGAGTTGGCTTCGATTAAAACCTTCCACCAACTACAGAAATCCTTTAGGGCTAGATTGATCACCAACGAAGTCCAGCCGAAGCACGCCGACTCTCTCTGGGCAATGCAAATCCTGCCAGGAGAAACACTAAGAGCTTATTCGGCGCGATATTGGGAATGATTTAATCTTGTTGATGATGCTTGCAACGACTCCATGGCATACACGCAATTCATTCAGCCTCCCCAGAAGCAACGCACGCAAACGAAACAGTCCTACGAAGCTCCAAGCATTACCTTCGATGATTCCGATCTTATCGGCATAACGCTCCCCCATATTGATCCATTGGTCATTGAACTACACGTGAATCGATTTACCATTGAACGCGTCCTCATAGACCAAGGGAGCACTTCGGAGGTCATGTATTACGAGACCTTCATCAAACTCGGCTTCAACGAATCAGACCTGTCTCCGGTTTCTCATTCATTATTCGACTTCAACGCAAATCCTGAGTACCCGTTGGGAAAAATCACGTTACCCGTTTGAGCGGGCTCCTAAATAGTGGATGTAGAATTCTTGGTCGTCAAGCTCCCTTCGCCGTATAACCTCATCATGGGGCGAACTTGGTTGCATACTATTCAGGCCGTGCCAAGCACCTATCATCAATTGCTATGCTTCCTGACCGAACACGGCGTTGAGCAAATTCGGGGTTCCCGGTAATCCGCACAAACATGCTATCTCCTTTCTGAAAAGACACCAATGGAGATGCAGGTCAACTCCACGGAAGTGTCGAATCATGACAATCTTGACGATGTCGGACGGCTCCCTGACGAAAAGTCACGGAAGCTCTAGGCGATACCAGCAACAGCTTCCCAAGATGTATGCTTAACACGTCCAGCTGCGCCGCTACACACCGAGAAAGTTGCCCCTAAAGGTATTTCCGGATGATAGGGGGCTAGTTGATGGAAAATGAGGCACGCGTCCCTGCTCCTAACGCGCTTGCGCAAATTCTATCATCAAACCCGACCTGTGGAGAATGATATTGGTTCTGAATGGCTCATCATGTACACTCTCCACTTCTGTAATGCAAAGATTCCTGTTTACTCACCGTGTAACCCAGTTTAAAATTGTTCCATAAAGTCTCCGGATTCAGAGCCCCATCGGCGCATGAGTCTTTGGACCGATAAAGTCTCCGGATTTGGAGCCCTATCGACGCATGACGTATTTGGGCTGATAAAGCCTCTGGATTCGGAGCGCCCTTCGTGGATGTCACGATTGGCCAAATAAAGCCTCCGGATTTGGAGCCCCATCGGCGCATGATGTCTTTGGGCCGATAAAGCCTTTGGATTCGGAGCGCCCTTCGTAGATGTCATGATTGGCCAAATAAAGTCTCCAGATTCGGAGCCCCATCGACGCATGAAATCTTTGGGCCAATAAAGCCTCTGGATTCGGAGCACCCTTTGTGGATGTCACGATTGGCCAATAAAGCCTTCGAATTCGGAGCCCCATCGGCGCATGACGTCTTTGGGTCGATAAAGCCTCCAGATTCGGAGCGCCCTTCGTGGATGTCACGATTGGCCAAATAAAGTCTCCGGATTTGGAGCCCCATCGGCGCATGACGTCTTTGGGCCGATAAAGCCTCCGGATTCAGAGCGCCCTTCGTGGATGTCACGATTGGCCAAATGGTCTCCGGATTTGGAGCCCTATCGGCGTATGACGTCTTTGGAGCCCTATCGGCGCTCCGGATTCGGAGCGCCCTTCGTAGATGTCACGATTGGCCAGACTTTGGATTCGGAGCCCTATCGGCGCACGACATCTTCAGGCTGATAAAGCCTCTAAATCGGCTGACCAAATAGTACCACCGAGCGACACCCAAGGGCCAAGTAATATTCCGAATTCGGAGCGCCCTCCAGAATGAAAGCATTTACACATCGAAGCAGGGATATGTAGGTTGAACCAGTACAACCGCATGAACAAGACAAAACGTTCCAGCATTCAAAATAAGACAAAAATTCAAAATGAAATAAACTTTTAGAATGAAACATTTTATTCGATCAAACAGTAATTACAAAAAACGCAATCCGCATTCAGAGCATTACAATGTCTATACGGTGTCGCGTTGGTACAAGCGACAGCCCTGAATCAACGCCCGTTGGTCAAAGAGCACCCGCAACTTGAAATGCTTTGATCTGACCGTGCTTAGATCCACGATTCGCAACGACGATACAATCACCCTTCAGGCGGGGGCCTTTGATACCATAGACAATGTCAAGGCCAAGATCCAAGACAAGAAATGAATTCCCCATGAAAGCAGTAATGCTCAACGGTCGCGACGCTATGTCGGCCTCATTTCTCGGTCGCTATTGCGGAGAGCTTCGCCTTTGCTGTTTTTTCCTTCGAGGTGATCTGCTTTGACGACTTAGAGGCTGACGTTTCTCTCATTTTTTCAACGCCCTACCTCTTGTGTGAATGGGTTCTCTACTGCGATTCATTGCAATGACAAGCTCAGCCAGAGTCCGAGCTTCTTTGCTGCTGAAGAAAAACTCCATTCGACATCCACACTCATCTAACCCTACGCAACAAAATCATTTTAAATCGAGTTTGAGCACAGTAAGTGAAGTCACTAGAGCGAAAAGTCTAAGGCGATTTATTTCTAAAATCCTTGCAGTGGCCCTGAGGCAATTTCATTAGCATTGAATTCCAAAAGACGGACGCTGAGCGATATTGGCCGTAGCCACTCCATGTTCCAACCTTTGGCCTTTTGGTTTTTGGAGTTAAAATGGCCTAATTATATAAACGGCAATTATAGATGGTCTGTGTAGACACCCCATTTTTGACCGTCCTCAAGACTTAGGCGTCACCATTTGAACACTTGGTAATCATCCTTGTTTGTGTTCGTCTTGAGTTCCCTCTGGTCTCGGCCACGCGCCTTGCCTCAAGACCTCTCGACTCGACTATTTTGTGTTTGGTTTTGCACCAAACACTTGTGTTTTGCTTTTGAGGGGCAGGGAATGGCTTGTTGGCCATCCTCACACATCACCGGCCATGACTTGAGGCCACCAGCCATTGTTTTGTTTCCATTGGCCAAATGTTTGGCCGGCCGGTACTCTTTGTGGTTGGCCGACCATTATTTTGGCCAATTTGTCATTTTTGGCTGGCCGACCACTGTGCATCTGCTTTTGGCAGATATTTTGTGCCAGCTGTGATAGCTGGCACCCACTTTGCACCCCCTCCATACATGTGTATGGAGGGATTTGCTTCCTTAACTTAGCTTCCCTTGGAAGCTTGGATTGGCCTTGCCTATAAGAGGAAGGCCTCCCCTCCTTTTCCAGATGTTGAACAACTCTAAGATTAGGGCATATATATATATATATATATATCTTTCTCTCTATATAGTTGTGTGTGTTTGGTGTTTCAAAAGGGTGTTTTTGTTCTTAGTTTTGCACTAAGGCACCTAGTATTACACCATACTCCGGTTGTGGGGGTGTTAAGGGACTGGTTTCAAGGTTTTTGAGCTGATTTTGATCCAAAGGGAGGTCTGAGGTTGGTGTTCTTGAAGTGTTCTTCAAGGGTAAGAACCTATCTCATTTATTCCCCATTCTTGCACTAGCTTTTAACCTATCTTGCATCTATTTTTGAGCTTAGTGCATAACATATAAAAGTTCTGATTTTGTTAGCTTTAGAACTTTGTTTAAGGTCTCTTTGAGGTTTGGGGTTGTCTCCCCCCTCCAAGGCCTTGTTAGGCCTTGTTTAAGACCATCTATTTTGGCCATTGTTGTGGTCTTTGCATGACCTCTCTACCACTGAAATCTAGAGGATTTTTAGTGGTGGAGAGGTGGTTTTGAGGTCCTAAATGGGAGAGGGTCATCCCCTCTCCATGTTGTCTTTGATGCTCACACAAGTGGCTTGTGTTGTAGCTTGTATGCCTAGCTTGCTTTAGCTTCACCTTAAGTGTTATTTGTGCTTATTTTTCCATGATATAGCACTATTTTTAGTTGGTTTAGACACACCATGCTTGCTTTGCATACTTGTCTTGTAATGCCATGAATTGCCTTAACATGTGTCTAGCATTTAGACTACCATGCTCACTTGTTTTGGCCTAACTTTGTGAAGCTTTTATACATGTTTTAATATGCCTAAGGTCCTTTTGTGGTTGTTTTGTCCATCAATGACATGCTTTGTATAGCCACCTTGCATTTTGGCTTGTTAGCCTTGGGTGTGTGAGTGTAGAGCATGCATTACTTGGCTTGTTTCAGTGGTTTGGCACCACTTATAACATCATTTCAGTCCTTGTGGTATGCTTGTATGCTTGCATTTGATGCCCCTTTAATGCTTTAAAAGGCTTGTGTCTTATGCTCCATGTTTAGACCTTTATGTATGCTTCCATGTTTAGACCATTTAGATGCCATCTAGGTGTGTCTTTGGTCTTGTTTAGACTTGCATCAGACCTGTTTTAGGTCCTCATGGCCCTTTGGGGCTTGCTTCATATCGCTTTGGTTTAAGCCCCCTTGAGTCTTGGACATTGTTGCATGCTTGGCTTGTCTTGTTTACTTGGTTCGGCACCTTTATAACATGATTTTCAGAGCTTAGTATGCATGCTATATGTCCACATTTGTCCCTTTTAAGTGTGCTTAAAAGTCCCCTCCTTATGCTTAAGTGTTGGTCCATTCGTATGCATGTTTGCATGTGCATTTGTACCTCATTTCCATAGTATTTGGCCACTGTTTTGGGCTTGTTTGAGAGCTGCCTAAACTAGTTTAAGACTATCCTTTGCATATTGTTGCATGCTCACCTTGTGTGTTGTTGCATACTTGACCTATCGCATGTGTTGCATGCTTGAATCACATCGCATTTGGCATGCATTCTTCCTTTTCGTCTTGGTTGCTTAACATGTTACGTGTCTTGCATGTTTGCATGTTGGCATTGCATCTTGCATGCTTGTTAGCTTGCATATGTTGTTACATGCCTTTTATGCTTGTTTGCTTAGGTTGCGTGCATAGTGCACATTACTTGCTTGCATTGTCATATTGCATACTTAGCTTGCATGCCTAGGTTGTATTGCATTGAGCATGCGTGCCTTGCCTCTTGAAATCACCATGATAGAGGTTGAGCCTTATGTGTTTATTTGGTTTGCATTTCATTTGATATTGACATGGCGCACTTGGTTTCTTGGGCCATCACGCATGGAAATGCGCGATTGGTGGTCCGAGAATCAAGGATCATCCTCCTTTGAGTCATGAACATGATAAGGAGGGTGTTGGTGCACACATTTGCTTGAAATGCATTGCCATGCCATGTTTGCCCTCTGCTGTTGTCAAAACAGGATTCTGCAGGCATACATGGCCGACCGACTACACTAAGTGCCGGCCGGCCATTAATTGGTGGCCGAGAGCTCAATAGATGGTCGATGACCACTTCTTCATGGCCGGTGATCATTCCTCATGGCCGGTGGCACCCCACAGTGTTCAGAGAGTGTTCCTTGGGACTTGTGCAGTCTTCAGAGGAGGAACACAGTAAAAATAGAGGCAGCTTGTGCATGGCGTTGGATTTCTGAGCGGAGTCGAGCGTGCGTGCATTGGGCCCTCTTCCCGAGGCTGTTTTACCACTTTATTAGCTTAGTTAATTTGCTTAACTAGTTAATTGGTCCGTAATTATTTAATTAGCTTGTTAGTTAATTAAATTGTATTATTCTTTTGGTCCCTCCGAGCGAAGGCGAATTTGTAATAAGTGTGGGTGCGTGGATGCGTGTGTGCATGTCTTCCAACCCTCACTTCTTTCTCCCTTTTACTTACCTACTTTTGATGGTTAGTATTAGGACATATTTCATTTAGCATCCTTATGCTATGCATGCATGCGTGCATCCATTCATTTGTATTGCATGCACCGGGCTCGGTGCATCATACTAATTGCATAGTATTTCAAAACTAACTTGAATACATGCTATTTGTTGCATTCCATATGCCATCCTAGGATTAGCCGAGCCTATTCTAATTGCATTTTGTATGCGATGCATTAGCCACTTAACATGGACTTGGATCATACATTGATTGCTAACAAGTTCTTTGTTTTGGCTCGGAGTACTCGGTAAGCTTTTTATGCTTTAGCATCTCGCATGTGTGTAAATGTTAACATGATAGCATGCTTACCATGTGGTTATATGCTTATGTGATATAAACTGCCTGAATGTCTATGGGTGAAGGTTGGATTGTTTGAGTTGGAACAACTCATTAGAATCCGTGTTTTAGCCTGCTTGCGAGTAGCAAATTTCAAACCATTTTCCAAATAAACGGATATGCGATGCTTTGTTCCAGATTAGGCGATCTAGTCTATACTTTTGTGTTGTGCGCATCACATAGTAAGATTAGCTAATTAATTGGAATAAGAACACATAACATTTTCAAAACTAGATATCATGGTTAGTAGAGGCCGATCTTTGATCAGGCGAGAGGGGGTGCTTATAGCTGACCTTCCCCAATCGTACCCAAGTTCCCGAGCCGAGGCAACTTTGGTGATGACGGACACGTGGCCTTAGGCAAACGAGTCAGGGTTTCCTAAATTCCACCTTAAAAAAATATTTAGGTGGCGACTCTGTATCTGGCAAAGCAGTCCATGTTTGGCACTTCTTTCAAAAAAATTTGTTTTCCAAAACAATTTGCCGGATTTGGACTCTTTGGTGATTTATCAATCTCGCATTGCACTTTGTGAGATCAGATTAAGAATCGTGACTATTTGAGTCCAAACTGTAGCATGAGGCCCACGAAGGCGCGTCTATAGTCTAACTGTCTTCGGATTCGGCGCCCCTGGTGCATGGCACATTTGGGCCGGATAAGTTTCCGAATTCGGAACCTCATCGACGCAATTGACCTTGCATGACACGCCAAAAATATATTTAGCGAAGAATGCCCACGACAGGCCAGCATGTAACCGTTCGAAATTAAAGCGCGTAGTTGATACAAGCCGGACAATGTTTATACAACAAAACGCATGCAAACACGTGTGTACCAAATGAAATTTACAAAGAAACATTTAAAATAGAACGTTTTATTCAGTCCGGCAATAATTACATAGTTATGAACGCGATCCGCGTTCGAACGTTACATTGAATATTTCTATACGGCGTCGCCCTCATCCTTACTCTACTCGACTTCAAAGGCAGAAAACGGAAAATGGTTACGTTGGTACAGTGGTAATGTTGAATCGACCCCCGCTGCTCGGAGAGCTTCCTCGGCCTAAAGCGCCTTAATCCAACCATGCTTAAATCCACGATTTTCGCATCGGCAAACTTCCTTGGCGAGCTTCTCCTTGGTCTTCTATATCCCTACTTTTCGGCCATCGTGGAAGCCTTTTTCATAGGCCCTCTCCTTCGCGGATTCCATCACGAACATGCTCGCCGTATTGCAATCGGCGAGCGCAGTACTGATAGGCCACTGGGTGACTCTTTCTTCCACGATTGGGTTAACCTGTCCGACGGGTTGTGCCTAAACGGCCTTAACCTTCCTTAGCTCACGCTCGGCCGCTTCCGCACGAGCCTCCAAACTTCGGATGCGTTCATTCATTTTTTCTATTTCTCGACGGGAAGCATGGAGACGCATGCCGATTTCGTAGGTGGTATAGAGCCCCTTCACCGCACCGTGAATGCCTTCACAAAACACTTCGAAGTCCTGTTGACCTACCATCGACTGCTAGACCTTGGGAGGAAAAATCTGTCGAGCAAATTCGACTGCCACACTTGAATCTCAAACGATCGAGTTCGCTTCTGTCATGGGCCTATTCCCCACAAAGACTGCAAAACTCAATGGGCGTGGGTTCTCACTAGGCTCCTTTCCAGAATGGGGTTGCGGGGATTTGCCCTGTGGCTCCTTGTCCCTTCTGGGCAACCTACTTCGATGATGCCCTGTGGCTCATTGTCCCTTCTGGGCAACCTACTTCGACGACGAGGAGATTGACGCCTCTCCCGATCCCTCGAAATCCTACCTCCCGAGTGCGAAGGTCCGCCACTTTGATTCATGTCTCCTCCCAGCTCAGCTAGCGTCCTCGCTTCCTCTTTGCTGTTAAAGAAGAGTCTATTCGGCATTTGCGCTTGTTTATACTTCGTCAAAGACCTGGACTGAGTTGCTCACTAAGCACTTAAATAGGACCTTTATTCATTGATTCCTTACGAGGACAGCGCCTCCAAGGCAATCTCTTTAATATCGAAACCTCAACAGCCCGAGGCCGACCGAGTTGTGCCCCCATCCAATACTAATATAGGCAGTCTTAACTTCCGCAAGGGCAAATTCATGAAGCAGCTGGGGCAAGGGCAGATTCATCAATCTATTCGGCTTGAGTGCCGCAGCCGCTTCACGAATACACTCAGCAATATTGTACTAGTCGGCGTTTCAAATTCATGAAACAGCTGGGGCAAGGGCAGATTCATCAATCTATTCAGCCGCTTCACGAATACACTTAGCAATATTGTACTAGTCGGCGTTTCAAATTCACAGCCGCTTCATGAATACACTCAGCAATATTGTACTAGCCGGCGTTTCAAATTCATGAAGTAGCTAGGGCAAGGGTAGATTCATCAATCTATTTGGCTTGAGTGTCGCAGCCGCTTCACGAATACACTCAGCAATATTGTACTAGTCAGCGTTTCAAATTCATGAAGCAGAGCAATATTGTATTAGTCGGCGTTTCAAATTCATGAAGCAGCTGGGGCAAGGGCAGATTTATCAATCTATTCGGCTTGAGTGCCGCAGCCGTTTCATGAATCGATTTATTAGTCCTGCTCGGCACAAAGAATCGATTTGTTCGGATAAATTGAGATTAAGCTAATATAATGGCCAAGATTACACTATTATCCAAAGTAGTGGAAGGCAAAACCCTTCATTAATATCAAAAACTACGTACAAGTAACAGTGAAACGGGAAGGAAATTTTCATTAATAAATTGAGCTCGGATAGTAACTAATTTATACATGAAAACTACCTTGAATCCATTAAACAAAAACGTACATTGAAATTAAAGATACCAAATAAAACTAGAATGTCTCCCAGATCAATCCTCGGGATCAGAATCAAGTGGCTCAACGTCCACTTGCTCGTATGGAATTGGCAAGGCCAATGTAACTCCAGCGGCAACAAGGGCTTTGAACCACCCATGTTTGAATTCCCGATTCTCAAATTTGGGAACCTCATCTACGTATTTCTTCAAGGCGGCGCTCTTCCTAGCTTCTAGCGCCGTAGAAGCTATAGATTCGGCCTTTTCCTTAGCCCCCTTCAATTCTTCTAATTCGGCCTCTGCTTTCGAAAGCGCCTCCTGGGCTGACTTGAGTGACTCTTGGCTCACGTTCGCCCTATCCTCGGCTTCGGATCTAAGTTGGTCAGTAGTCCGAGCCCTCTCCTTTTCAGCTTCGGCTCGAGCACTTTCCATTGCGGCCTTCATCGCCTCGAACTCGGCCCTGCTTCTTTCACCTTTAACTTCAAACTTTAAACGGCCAATTCTTTCAATGGCATCACGCTGCCGGCGGCCTAGTTCGGCTATCCTTCCAACCGTCTGCAAAATAAGTTCAGATCACTACATCAAGCAACATCGTATGCAAACCAAACCAAATGAGCAAAAAAAAAAAAAATCGTATACATACTAGAAGGGCCGACTAGGCAACGAACGCTATAGCTACTAAATCCGGCTCTTCTCGAAAGGTGGCCTTGTCGGCCGGTAGCGAAACCGAGGCGGCCAAGCTCAACGCCACGGCTGGATCCTTCATGGCAGATGCGTTAGAGGGGATTGGCATGTCTTTGATCTTTGGTTGAACAACGAAGGGGACAACCACGTTGGATTCCTCTAAGCGAGGTCGTTTGTCAGCAAGGCTATCCTCTGAGCCGGCCTCTCCCTTGGCGGGACGTTTTTCGCCCCGCCCTTCTGAAACCAGCCATTCTTTCATAACTTACTGTTCAGCCCCGTCCGTCTCGGCCACAACAACTTGTGTTGTCTCTTCTCCAGCAACCAGTTGAAAAGATTCAACCGGGGTAGGCTCAGAACGAGCGGCCTCGGCTTTCTTTCGAGCGGCCATTCGCTCGGCATTTCTTTTTCTTGCCATCTGCATGAGATTCTCCCTAGCCATGCCTTCTGAAAAAGTGCCGGGAAGGTCTCCCAAGTTTGTAAAAATATCTCCGAAGGAAAACTCCGCCCGATCCAAAGTGGACGGTGAGTTAGGCTGGTTAAGACCAGCTGCCTCAAACGCTGATTTCAGAGCTTCGTCGACCTCTTCTGCCTCGGCGGTGAACTCCCTCGTTAATTCGGCACCTACCTCAACAACCGGCTCTAAGCCTTGCTCCGAATCAGAAGCTTTGAGACCAATGTGCCTAAGGGTCTTGAAACTAGGGAAGACAAAAGCTGTAACGTGTTGTTCGCCGGTTGGGATCGGGATGTCGTCTGCGGCCGAGAACGTAGTATAGGTAGGCTCGTACAGCAGGAGAATATGGGCGACCCTCCGCTTCACATGCGTTTGGGGACCAAAAGTACTTTGGTGCAGTTTTAATTTCCACAAGGACTGCGTCGTCAGCCGAGGTCAAAATCCTCTTCAACTTATTGCCTGCAAGAACAAAGGGTAAGGTTTGGAGGAAAAAGCCGCATAAAAGAAAGATCAACAAACAATGAGCTACATGGCAACCCGGTTCACCCCTCCGTCTGGGAATATGATGTAGGCGATCTTCGCCTTCGCCGAACTCCCAGTTGCCTCGGACATTAACCATTACATCGTCAACTCGTTTGCTAGAGCTGGCAAGCATCGTTACCAAGTGATGGTCGATGTCCTTGGCCCTGAGAAAGTAACGCCCGAGCTGACCGGAGGATTTGTCTAAAGTATAGCAGTGCCGAATCGCCAGAATGCCATGGTTGATCCTGAGACGCCGGTTCAACTCTACGATTCTCATTACGATTCGAAAAAAATTCACATTGGGTTGCGAAGGAATCAGACTCCAATAACGGAGGATGGCCCTAAGAAATGGGTGTAGGGGAAAGCGAACTCCGTCCTCCGCAATAGACAGGAGAGGGAAGATGATTGTATTTTGGTCGTCCCTCTCCATATCAAGGGTATTGTCCGTTGCCAGAGAAAGATGGACATCCTCAGGGATAGAAAAATGTCTTCGGAACCCAAAAATTTGACCCTCGAAAAGGAGGTCTTTCAAATGTTTGGCCATTCTAGTAAGGACCTAATGATATTCTAAATCAAAAATAAAAAAGGAAAATAGGATCGCAAGGAGAAGAGAAGAAAACTTACGAAAGGCAAAGGTGACAAGGAGAGAACGAATAGGAGTTGCAGAAAATACGTCGAAGAAGAGATACTGACTGGCAGTCCAAGAGGTTCAAATATTCGAAAAGCATGTTTTCGAAGGGACTTAAGTTTCAAATCGTAATAAATGCGAGAAAAGCACCAATGGGGCAGGAGAGCGTTACAGTGACCAAAAAACGCGTACACATTCTAACACGCATTGGGAAGAGGAATAACCGCCGAATTTTTGACTTCTAGCCAAACCCACCGACTAACTGATGCTAGCGAGGTGTTTGGGGGGCAATTGTGGAAGTCGGATATTTGGAATAATTAGAAGCGTACTCTGGAAGACAGATATTACACGGCTCTACCCTGCACGATAAGGATGCCGAATATAATAGATAGGCCAAATAGATACTGAACTATGGAGTCGAGTAAATAAGAGGATAATGAATGACAAGTGGGCCTTGCCATGAGGCCCAGAAAACAGGTATAAATAAAGGAACAACAGACTAAGAAAGGTATGTCAGAATTACTATGCTTAACTTAGAACACAAGCATTCTTGAGTGTAGAGACTGACTTATCCGTCGGAGTGCTAATTCCAGCACTCCCGACCGGAGTGTTTGTCCCATTTTAGGTGACTATCAACGGATCTCGAGCGCTCCCCAGGATCAGAAGAGTATTTCCAAACCACTTCTCCACATTGTTGATCTTTCAAATTATATTATAATATGAAACCAAATTTGAGTAAATGATTTGTCAAGGGTACGGATGATATGAGATTTGTGATAAAATGATGAAGTGAATATTTAAAAATTTTATTGTGTTATGTTGAATTGCATTGAGTTACTCCATCCGTCTCAAAATATTATTCTCTTATTCTATTTTTCATTGTCTCAAAATATTAGTCCCTTTTCAAAAATCAAGTACAAAAATAATATAAATTTCCTATTTTGCCCTTGTTTTAAATTCATTAACAACATAAAAAGTACAATTATGACATTGATATTTCCCAAAAAATGTACTGTCAAAGGGTAATTTTGGAAAATCAATTTTTTTAAAGTGCAATAATTGTACTACTAAGAAAAGTTGAATTCCCCAAAAGGGACCATTATTTTGGGACGGAGGGAGTATGTTAAATTGTGTTAAGTCTAGGTTGGGTTAAGAAGAGTATGAGTAATGATAAATGGGAGATTGTGAAATATGACGGTGTTATATGATGGAGTTGTATCAAAGAAATTAATGTTGGAAATTTAATTTATAACCTTGGGTAGTAATTGATAATCAATGTGTTGTGAAAATTGAATTTGAAGACTTGATAATAATATGGAAAAGTAAAGAAATAGTTTAAACCCAAGAATTGTGAACACTTTAAAGATGAATCTTTATGCCTTCATGGATGTGTTGTCATATTTTTGTAACAAAAACAATGAACGATTTGATGGATAATAGAGAAGGTGGTGGAACATATTATGTACTTGTTATGCATATGGAATTTTAATAAATGGTAGATGTGTATTGGACTAACGTGTTATGGGAATAATGGAACAAATGTGTTACGGAAATAATAGATGATGTGTCGGCTTTGCCCACTAATCATAATTACTGATGACTCGAGAAAATTTATGGAATGTAATGTAGTTTTGAGATTCGTTTTTTGTCGTATTTTGAGCCGGTAAAGCGTGAGGATCTGCTTTCCTACCAGCTTGTAATCGGTAAAGCATAAGGTTCCGTGTTTGTTCCGGCTTGTGACCGGTAAAGTGTGAGGTTTTGCATTCCTTCCAGCTTGTGACCGGTAAAGCATGTGACTCATGGAGTTGAATTGTTAATACATCCGGTAATTGATATGAAATTATTTGAAAGAATGGAAAAATGAAATGGTAATTGGATTAGGGGTTGATGATGATGAACTCACTGGATTGCTTGTCACTATAAGGGAAGATTATGAGTTTTGTTTTGTAAATAATTGAGAAATTGAATTAAAAAGGGTTTGTTATTTTTGTGTTATGTTTGAACTCTAATTGATAATGCAAATGTTAATGTGATGTAATTGTTAGACAAGTGGGAGTTGAGTGTATGAGGATTGTCTTTTTGAATATAAAGGAAATTTGGATTTTAATGTTATCGAGTTATAGTTTGGAAATAGTATAAGCAAAAACGGAAATGAAATGAGAAATATTAAAATGTAAATGAAATGCGAAACAATTTGGGATCGGGTTAAGAAATTTAAGAAGATGTTCTTTCTTAAGTGTACTTGTTTTCAAAGAGAATTTATGACTTCCTAATGATGAGAGACAACATTTATGGCAGTGAGTTTTCGTAAATGTTCAAATGAAATTTTAAGAAAAATATACTCTACGTAACATATTTTGAACTTACAAAACGTCACCTTACTACATGGTATCACCTTGCATTCATGATCATTTCTATCTATGTGATAGTTATTGCTTTAGAACTATTAGATTTCCTATTGGGCATTAGTGTTCATCCCTCGTTGTTGTTGTTGTTGTTGTTGTTTTTTTTTTTTTTTTTTTTTTTTTTTTTTTTTTTTTTCAGAAAAAGAATTCGAATTCATTAGTTGAGGAGTTGAGAAGTCCATGAATCTCTTATGTGTAATCTCATTGTAGATGTGATGGAAATAAATTTTGTACATTGATGTTTGTAATTATTTGTGTGTAGCTCCATTGCTAAAGTTTGGCATGTATTATTGTTATTGTTGTATTCATTGCAAAGGAGAACATGTATTATTATGTTTCTATTACTTAAGGGTAATAGATAATTGAAAAACAAAAATGGACCTAAATTAAAGGCTTTTGATAACATTCCGAGCAATTAAAATTTTAGGGCGTGACAACTTGGTATCAGAGCTAACCGGGTTTGAAAACCTAGAGCTCGTGGGAAGTGGTTTTTACCAAAATGGGTTGGCTTCGCTTGGTGAGGACGTTTGCATGCAGGAAGTAGGAGGTATAGGACATTATGTGTTGCTTTGTGTGAGCATGAGTTGAGTTTTAAGAATTATGCTTGTAGCCGGCGAACGTACTTTGAGATCTCATTGGAAGCGCCTAATCAATGTGGTTTTTGGTGAGAGTTCATTGGAAGTTCTGGGATAAGTGGTCATCCTTATAGACTTGACTCGATTATGTGGTTTGTTGCTTAAAATTTGTTTATGTGTTGTGTGATTATATGGTAGGTTGGTTTCTTGCTTTGGTAGGAAGAGTAAGTGTCTCAAGAAATGGTTAGAGTTCAGTTGATTAATTTTAAATGTTGTTATTAAGATAATAAAAGCTGTAAGGGAGTATAGTTAAGACGAGGCAAAATCTTAGGATGGTGTGAGGTTAGTTTGAGTTATGTAGAATATTGTAAACGGAAAGGGAGTGTGAGAATTGTGTTTTATAATGATGAGGGTGAAAAGGGGGGTTTGCGATATTTAAGTATTGAGTGACATGATTAAGACTTGTATAGAGTTCATGAGTATGAAGAAAACTTAACAGTTAAATGCTAGAAGTGGTTCTTGAGAAGGAATGTGGGTTGAAATCTTTGTAATGGGTGTTGTATGGGTGTTGTATGGGTGATGATTGCTTAGTGTGATTCAGAAATAGGTGCTATCATATCGGTTCAAGATGATGGGACTATTGGGAATGGTGCTAGTGCAACACATATTCGAGAAGTCCAGTGAGATTTTAGAAACGTATAGGAGGGTGTATGAAGCTCCATCTCAGAGTAGACGGAGTGAGGTAACATGTAAGTGTTGGTAATCCGAGTCTGGGGGCGGAGTGTTATGAACTTCTTGGCTCTATTTGTGTGAGAATAATAGGTGATGATGATTATGAATTGTGAGATGTCAAATGATGTGTGTGTCAATATTTGAATCATGAGAGTGGATAATTGGTAATTTGGACTAAGTTGCGTAGAGAAGATGGATTCTTATAGTTGCTCCCTTTTTGTGGAACTTAAGGATTGGTTTGGGTTAGTCTGTTTTGGTTTGACTTGCAACCGGTGGTTTCAATAAATGCTATTTGAATTTAATTGATGCCTAATTATCTTGGGATTTGCTTTGTTTCGGATAAATGAAGATATGGTTGGGTAGTGCCTTAGGTAGTATAGGAAGACATTAGGTCTTAGGTAGTATTGGTATTGTTAGACTCAAAATTAAATTTTTTATTTACTGTAAAATTTTCAAATTTTTATGAAAATAAAAAAATATTTTTTTTGAGATAATAATTCATTATTTCTACTTTAAAATACTTCTGGTGTTGCATGACTAAGTTTCTGGGCTGGAATTTTTACTGTAGACTACTGTAATAGTTTATTATTTACTGGTATGGTTGCTGCATTTTCTTAGATTTTGGAATATTTATTTCTGATTTTATGTGTGTTTATTAATTATTTAAAATTCTAGAAAATACCAAAAAAATTTAGAAATTTTTTAGAAGTGATGTACTTTCTGTTATGACATAATCTGAATATTAAACACAACATATTGTTATTTTTTTACCTAGAGTTTGTAATATGTTGTAATTATAGAAGTATGATTAGTTTTTATTTATTTATTTTAATTCCATTATCAAATGAAATATAGCATGAGTTGATTGTGAATTCACATTGAGATGCTATTATATGGAGTTAATATTTTATCATACTTTAGGCATGCCATAGTTTGTGGGAGGTTGTTCGGTTAAGAGAAATCTTTGTAGATTTACTCCTCAAAAACTAATGTTTTGTGCATGAATTAAATTAAATTTTGGATAATTGTCATTTGTAGCGTAATAGATGTTTTGCGTATGTTCGGTTAATACCGTCCCCTACGGGGTTTACGATTAGCACCACCTTCGATTATACCGTCCTTTGTGGGGTTGGCAGTTAACACCACCCTCAGTTAATATCGCCCCGTGCGTGGGTTGGCGGTTAACACCATCATTTCCTTCTCCATGTCGTAGTATGTTTGGAGTGTGTTGTGGAGTTCCTTGTTGCTGTGACTGCTAGTCACATGCGGGTTTGGCTACGGCCATCATGTTCTCTTTCTCTCTCGTGCCACAACTTGGGTGGGTGTTGCGTTTCTTTCATACATTGCATGCTTGTTTGTGTTGCGCATCATTCTTCACATTTTTCGCAGTTGTTAGCTTGCTTGGCATACCATTTGCATGGGGTCCTACTCTTCCTTTTGCCATCTTTGTAGCTTTATCTATTTATTCCACCTCGTCACCCTTGTGGCATTCGCGTCATCAAGTTTTTCAAAACTCTGGCAGTGTGACACACATAAGCCCAATTATCAAACTCTGGTAGTGCATGCTGCATAAGCCCACATTTTCAAAATATGTTTTAAGCATAGCATTTGCATTCTGCCCCTGAACTACGCTGGTTTGATTCTTTGTAAAGGGATATGTGGGCAACCCTCAGGTTGAACCAAGTTTTATCTGCATTTTGTTTGTTTGCCTAAGTCTTACGGCCTTATCAAAAAGGGTCGTCTTTGGGTTTTGACATTCATTCATGTCATGAAATGCCACACCAAACTCTGTCAAAGAGGGGTAACTGTAGACACCCCATTTTTTACTAGCCTTGAGACTTGGTGCTCCTTTTTAAGCATTTGATGATGAAAGTGAGTGGTGTTAATTTGTGCAATTTCCATGACAAGAGTTTTAAGGATCAAGCTTTAAACCCTCTAACGACCTTTTTTGGACAAAATGTTTTTCGACCAAAATGGAAATATTTTTCAAAACGAGTTTTAGGAGGTACAACTCCAGATGTTACCACAATGTTCTGAGGCTCATATTTTCAAAATTCTAAACATAGTATTCTTTTAAACAAACCGAGCAAAGAATAGTGGAAGTGAATGGAAAAGGTGAAATCCTCTGAAATACTTGTTTCTCTCTTCAATTCAACCTAACCAGCTCTTGTTGATTTGACAATGTACCCACTGACTAGCCGGACACCATATCATGGCTGACCACAAAAGCAATCGACCAATCACCAGGAAGCTCGGCTGGGTGAATGTTTTGGGTATAGAACATTTTTGGGAATTTCAGCTTGTTTGCCCTACCTACCACAAATATCTCAAATATTCGTGACATGGGGTCTATATATAAGAGCTCGACAACTCTTTTCAAGAGGTTAGAAACTTTTGCCCAAGGCTCCTAAGAGCTTCTTAACTCCTTCTCCTCTCAACCACACTTTCTATCTACCACCCTCTTGACTTTGGACACCAAAACTCCATGGAAGCTTGATCCTAAGCACTTTAGCCAACCTCGTGGACATTAAACAATCTATCCAAAGTGAATTGAGGGAATTAACAAGGGAGTTTGTGAATCAAAGTGACCTATCCTCTTAGAAGGTGATTTTCTCATAATCTAAATCACTTTTCTATCTTTTTTTTCTTCAATTTTAAGCTTTATTTTCATTCAACTATCTAACTATTGTATAGTTTGGATTCTTGTGGATGTGTTTGGGAGTAATTTTAGCCATCCATTCACAAGTTCAATAAGCAGAATAACACTTCTCTCTATTACACCACTTATCTTCATCTATTATATCTCTCAAGTATGCCAATCTATGTGTTTTGACCCTTGACTCAATAACAATGAGTGTCAGGGGTTGTTTCATGAGGTTGCTTGAGTGATTCATGGGATTTTGTGTTGAGAAGTGTTGTTCTCTCTTTTTTTCATTGAGTATTTTGGAAATGAATAAGAGATTTTGGGTCAAAGAAAGTGAAAACTCTTGTCTCGATCATTTGTGAACATAGAAAAGGATGTTATCATCCTTATTCTATGACTAGATGAGGAGTTTTCAATGAGTTTGATGAATCCCTTGTTTTAATAAGCAAAACTTTCGCCAAGAAATGATTTGCACTAATCTACACTCTCCACTTAATAGCATGGATTTGGGTATTAACTTGCCTTCATTCACAAAGAAAAGATGTAGGTTCTTATCTATTTCTCAGGCTTGAATTTGTTTTGATTTTGATCCATTTAATTTGTTTCTTTGGGCAAAATATATGTTGTATATATATGTTTGTGTTGTTGTTGAGGATTTTTGCCTATTTATCTTCTCTCTAAGTGATCCCTGTCAACAGAGGAGGTGGAACGTGTGAGAACCACCCAGAAAGCCTCATTTTGGCCATTGTCTTGAGATTCTACACTGACTTGATCCCCAGCCAAAAAGGGAATTCAACCGGCTCATTTATACTTCAGCTGGCTCATCTATTGTCTGGCTAGTCATTTCCCCCAAGAACAGAATAGATACTTTCTAGGAAATGCTTGCTTGAGCAGTACTAGAGCCCCTAGATTGCTTTTTTTCATTATTTAGTGTGATTTGTTAGATTCAACAGTAGCTAAGCTGAGATGATTCATTATTGTAATAATTTCTCTCTTCCGCTTCTGTTATTCGAATTGTTGTAATAATCTTCCAACCCCATGTCTTTTTAACACTTCTATTTATCTGCTTTTGGTATTACATCATGTTTTCTTTATCATGCCTATATATTGCATCCGCTTTTCCATGCATTTGGGTCCGGATCATCCCCTTTAATATGGCGTGTTATCTTAAAAAATGAATACGTGCTCAAATCCATGTATTGTGGTGATACTCATGCTACATCTTAGCAATCCGGACTCCTAAGGACATGGTCTGTATGTATTGCATTAGGAACTTGTATGTAAGATCATGCATATCTGTATATATTGCATGTGTGTCATGACTCGAACCCGCCCCCATCGGTTGAGGACATAATCGGCTAGTAATCACGAGATTATCTACGGCCTTAGACCAAATCAGATATATTTTAACAGAGTTAAGGGGGCCAAATGGAATCAATTTCAAACTTTTGTCCAAAGAGCTGTGCTTACATGGCACGTCATAACATTTTACAAACATACATTAATAACTCACATCAAGGGAAGTTAACATATAAACTTTACACAATAGGATCATTCAAGTCATGGTCAACCAATCAAAACTATATACAACCGTAATCCAAAGTTCTCGCTAACATGACAAAATGTAACAAAATAGCAAAAGGGCGAAAACAAGTCTTATGCATGAGACGTATGGGCTGACTCTTCAAAACCTTAACTGTTTCACACAAACTTCACTGAGGCTGGGTTTGGACCTCCCTTGGCTCACCTACAGACACATGAATGAGCGTGAACAAAAGTCCAGTGAATAATATCAAATAAAGAAGATACACGAACGGTATTTAGAACAACATACATCAGACAGCCTTGGTCCCAATTCATATTTCTATCTAGTATATATATGTATAGGTCAAGTGACTGCGGTTCCAAACACATCAAACGGCCTCGGGCCCAATTCATTCATTCCCGACGGACTTTGGCCCAATCGTTCCTGTCCGACGGCCTTTGGCCCAATCATTCGTGTCCAACGGCCTTTGGCTCATTCATTCGTGTCAAACGACCTTGGGCCCATTCATTCGTGTCAAACGGCATTCGGCCCAATCTTTCATTCATGTCAAACGGCCTTCGGCCCAATCTTTCATTCATGTCAAACGGCCTTCAGCTCAATCTTTCATATCAAACTGCCTTCGGCCCATTTATTCATGCATGTCAAACAGCTTTCAGCCCAATCAATCGTACCCAACGACCTTTGGCCCAACCATATGGCATAACAAACATTTGTCCACAATTCAAATCAACAAACTTATAAGACTTATATGGGAATAAGCAATTGGACAAATAACGTACTTCAAAATATCTTTACTAAGATATTAATCACAGTGTTTTGTCGACGGATTTGCCTTGGAACTCGACCCTACACATATCATGAAAACAATGGGTCACAAATAATTCAATCTGTTCTTAATTCATACATCCCTCTTAGGCTTCTTTCTTATCTTTTTAACTCATTTATGATGCTCAATGCATGCCTAAGAGTGCTTAGAAATGAAAGAGAACGGAAAATGAAACGCAGAACACCTTTACAAAATTTCTGAAACATGGGTCCCCGTTCGAGCGTGGGTTCTACCGCTCGAGCGGACCCTCATGGTCTGCAAAAGTACTGGTTACCTCATTTTTACGCTCGAGCGTGAATTCGGACGCTCGAGCTAAAAGTCACACTACATGGCTCCCCGCTCGAGCGAACATCACTGACTGCAAAACTGTTAGGAGCTTGCATTTCACGCTCGAGCGGCGCTTTCCCTGCTCGAGCGGACATGCTAAATTCTGGGTTTTTCAGAACTGTTCTTGAAGCTCACACTCGACCTTCAAAGGTCCAAAACTCATGATTTTGGTCCAAAACATGCAAATACATTATATAGCATATGGATGTAAGCAACATGAGGCCAATCATTCAAAATCATGGTCCAATCTTCAAAATTGATCAACATTTCTTTGTATAATCAAGGCTCATGCATTCAAACCTCATATAAGCTCCATATCTTCAATAATCAAACATGCATGTCAATTTTTGACTTCATTTCTATTTTACATCTTACAAATGACACTTATTATTATGAAACCAATGAAAATTATGCATGCATGTGAAGATTGGTGCCCAATTCTCCATGTTCAACGTTATTCATGCTAGCTTATGCAATTTCATGGCAATTCATGGTGATTCATAGTAATTTCATGTATGCATGTGCATTCTAACTTCATGTTCATCTCAATCTTTATCATGAGCTACCATACCACTTGAATTCACAAACTTACATACTCAATTCATAAATTAAGAGTTGATTACTCACCTAGGAGTTTCAATCCTCACAATTGAAGTTAATTCTTGAGCCTAGCTTTCCAATCTCACAAACCTTGAGCCAAAATACACAATTCTCCCCCTATCTCTCTCTAGAGCCGGCCTCTCTCTCTCACTAAAGTGTAAAATTTGATTTTGAGCTCAAACAAATGAATGTGAGTGTATAATGCCCCCTTTATATAACCTCTCTTAATCAAATTCCCTTAACACTAATTAGTTGAGCATTATTAAATTAATTTAATCTAATTAATCTGATTCGAATCAATTTTCAATTAAATTTCACCATAGACTCTAAAAATTACGCCAATCACAACGACGTAGTCAATTTCA
Source organism: Camellia lanceoleosa (assembly GCA_025200525.1). Taxonomy (NCBI): domain Eukaryota; kingdom Viridiplantae; phylum Streptophyta; class Magnoliopsida; order Ericales; family Theaceae; genus Camellia; species Camellia lanceoleosa. The sequence goes on along the minus strand of CM045763.1, from coordinate 146,186,281 downwards.
GTTTCTGTGGCCGATAAGACCTTCAATTTAAATTTCAAAGCAGAAAGTCAAATAGATTTTTCTACGGTGAACAGAAAAAAATTCAAAACCATATATATTCATATAAATGGCACTCAAAATCATATCAAACACATAATCATATTCATAATAAAGATCAATTAGCATAATACGGAACATGATAATCGCAAGGTGCATGTGCCTTACCATATCTGTTGCTATTACATGAAGCTAAATACGAGATATCTGTTTGAATGCTAGTGGATGGAGGTTGTGTTATTTATTTTGGACTGTGAATGATTCTTATGATGTGGATTTTATCTAAGAAAACCCTTTTTCAAAAAAAAAACATTAAGTCAAAGCATAACCAAAATTTACGACACAATCTATATTTGAATGCCTCAGATAGTAATGATAGCATTATTAATAATCAAAATATGGATTTACATTGATTATAAAAACTATATTATGGCTTAATAGAGGCCAATCCTTGATCGGGTGAGTGAGGTTCTCAATTAATGTCCTTCCCCTCACATACTTATGTTCCCGAGTCGAGACACTTTGATTATGACAGACGATGGCCTTTGACACGAGTCACAGGTTTTTTAATTTTTCCAAAAGATTAGGTAGCGACTCTGAAATTTGGTGATATAGTCCATTTCTAGCAATATTTTGCAATAAAATAGATGTTCTATAAAAATTATCAGATTTGGACTCTCATTCTTTTATTTTACATTGCATTAGTGAGACTAGATCAGGAGATCGGGAGTCCGAACTATTGGGCGCGCTTGGTAACCCCGAGAGGCATTCCACAGTCAGGTCTTAACCCGAGCTGCTATAGTCAAAATTAAAAAACTAAGGTTTAAAGTGAAAAATGTGTGAAACTTCGGGATTCTTTTTGTAATTAACCTTATTTCTTTTATTCATTGTCTTTTCGTTTATTAATTATTGGATTATTCACATGGGTCAGATCTTGGAAATCCGGAGTGTGACATCCAATCAATGTGATTTTTTGCAGAGATAAAATAATCGACGAGCTCCATATATTGAATGATTCGAATTATCGATATGGGTTCCGTATTGAACCCACAGAGGCCTAACAACACCCTTCAGTTTGATATGAACTGGAGAGAAGCTTTTCCTTCCATTAATTATTTCTTAAAACAATTGGCCAAAGAAATGTAATCATTTTTTATGTTAAAATCAAAGGGCATTTTCAATTTTGAAACAATTTTTTAATTTATATATATACACACATGAAAAAACTTCAAATCATGATATTTTTCATTGGTTATTCAAAATTATATATTTTACGGATTACGTTAACAAGTTCTCTAAGAACACTTGTTAAGGATACATTAAATCATCTTAACTATCTTTACTATCATAGAAGATAGGAAAAACTATAAATATGGCTTTCTAGAGACTAAAATACCATTTTCTCCAATTCTCTCTATTTTAGTATTATATACTTTTGAAATGTAATTTATTTATTTTTTAAATAATTTTTATCATAAAACTAAATGCATTTATTTTTAAATGAAATTTCATTTTTTTAAAAATTTTAAATGCCCACCATTTTCAATCATAATTAAATTATATGGTGTAAAGAAAATGAATCTAAAAAAAAAATAAAAAAAATAGAGAAAAGTGAATTTAAAAAATAAAAAAGGAAAATGAATCTAAAAATTTTAAAAAAAATAAAGGAAAATGAATCTTAAAAAAATAAAGGTCATATAATTTTTTATATTTGTTATAAAAATAAAGGGCATTTAATTATTTTTTTTAATAAAAAAAAAACCTCAAAATTTCATTTGAAAATAAATGCATTTAGTTTTATGATAAATTCTTTTAAAAAAATAAATAAACTCTATTTGAAAAGTTTATAATGTTGAAAATATAAGGAATTGGAGAAAAAGGTACTTGGGAAATGCTCCGGTGTGCAATGCATACCGTGTGCAACTTAACACAAAATTATATAGGTTTTTACGAATTTATATAAGTGATCTCATGACAATGTATAAGTTGAACGCAAATTCGTAATAGTTCGTGAAAACTTACGTGATTTTGTGAATGTACACGAATTTATGTTCAACTTACATATTTTTGTGAGATCACTACTTGAAAATGAATCTTCTGCTCAGAAACAAAATGTTCCAAATGTTCTTGGAAATGTAAATTTGTAAAAATTTACGTAATTTTATGTGAATGTTATATGCGGTGTGCATTGGACACCAAAGAATTTCCTTTCGTGAGATGACATAGCTTTAGTTATTGGGAGTAAAAAACTACTTTTGCTGAGTTTATGGCAACTTTTACAATAAAATATGAGTTTTGTTAACAAGTGTCTATGGGAAAATGTTAAGAATGCATTAAATCATCTCAACCACCTCAACTATTATAAAAGATAGGAAAATCTATAAATGTGTCATTCTAGAGACTTCCACAAACAATTATCTTCCATTTAGTCCCCCAATTTTATTATTGTTTCCCAATACAAGGAAAGTTGGATCAAATTAACTGATTTTTATTTTTATAGCCATTAATAGTAATGTGGAGTTCAATAACAAGTTACAATAATCAACAAAAAAGTTCATCTACAGCTCAATCCCTTTTACATCCAAGCAATTTGTTTTATATACCTTTGGATCATACTTTCAATCTCATGGACAGTGGCATACTATTATTAGAAAAGATGACAAGTTTTTCATCTCTAGCTAGATAAGTCTACTTGAGTCTGACTACTTGAATCCCTGCAATAATTAAGAAGATTATATAATTGAACTACACATTGACATAAACAAAAGAATGAATTAACTCTTCATATGTCAAATGGATAGGATAGGATTCATTGTTTGAGGAAAAGAGAGTTGAAAATTTTGTTGAATAACTTAGCAAGTAGTCATATTAAAGCTTACCATTTCATCGATCTTCCCCCAAAGATGAGGCAAACTAATTATATCTCTAGAACAATAACTGCAACCAGAAAATTGATATACAGTTACCGTACAATCAATCAACATCCTGCAAAATTTCCATACACCGCCAACCAACCAAGTTCCAACCAACAAATCAATAAAATTGTCTTAAACTCAACCAAAGACACCATGTATGTCAATTAGTCAGTTATACAGTATAAGATAGATGCATGATTAAAAAACAACTACCATATATATACTAGCGTAGAATTAGAAACAACTTACATTCAGAATCCGTCTTGACCCATTTACTTCCATCATTTGCAGCAGTATCAAGCATTTCACCTTCATTGTTGTCAGAGTTCTGACTATGAGAAATTGTCTCCAAGTATTTCTTTGCAATAGCCTTTGGATTTGAACTAGAATTCTGGGGATATATTTTCTTGTGTAGTATAGCTCTCAAAATCTGTAGACATGCCATGCGATTAAAGACAAAATGGAATGAATTATTACAAGAATGCATAGAAGGAATTAATAACTGGAAGGCAAAACATTCTTCCCATTCAAATCCCCATAGGCAATAAGAATGCATAGAAGATAATAAGCAAATGAAAGAACCAACCAACTAAAGCTCAGTTCAACTGGTTCAGTAGTTGGTTTTTGAGTAACTTGAGATGAGAACGAATTATGTTTACCTTCTCCATTCTGGACTTCTCTGGAATTGGATCTCTTAAACTGAGAGAGGGAGAAGTAAACCCATTTCGGCAGAGAAACATCTTTTTAAGAAGAAAACACAATGAGTTTCTCCCAATAGCATTCTTACTGCGATCTGCACAAATATCTTTCCCTCTATTGAGAATTACGCTGGTACTACAAATACTACGCTGGAGCCAATCACTTTTTTTGTCAGCTGAATCATCCCAAACTGTATCTATATTACTATTTTTATCATCCTCCAAGCTTGTAGGGAAGTTGAAATTGTCCAATTGGAGATTATGAGTAATTTCTACTAATTCCTCTGTTGAACTTCTTGTTGATTCAGTAGAGACTTGTTTACTCAATAATATCGCCAACTCTTTCTCAAGTAGTCCAACTTCTTCAGGAGGTAAGTCATTGTCATGTAGGTGATGATGATTTTGGGAGGAAGACTGTAGAATATTGCATCTCTCGGGATCTTCTCTCAAACTGTTATTTCCAAATGTGCCGATTGCAAGAAATCCATGAGGCCAGTCATTGAACTCTTCTTTGCGAGGTTCTTGTAGCACGTGATCTATATATGTATATATTCAAGAACAGTGTAATAGCATGATCAAAAATAGGCCTTTTCAATGGCATGATCAATCTTATTTTACTATGCAAACTATGTTTGAATAATTCTCCTTCCTCACTTTAAATTATTATATTTCAATTGTTTAGATATCAACTACGGAATGAAAACCGAGTTTGGTATTTGATATACAAACATTATTGTTTATTCGGTAGTTGATATCTAAATGACACAATTGGTGTAAACTAAGAAAAAAAAAAAAAAAAAAAAAATAGAGATGTGCAAATAGAAGCTATTTAGTTTCAATCCTAACCAAATCTCACCACTTATACGGAGAAGAGTTTGACTTTTTTACCGTCCATCGGTAAATCCATTTTTTACGGACAACTAATAAAACAGTGCCACCTCATGAAGGAATTGAATTTTACCAACAAAAATATTAAGGGCTTCAAAAATTCTATAAATTTTTTTACCAAATATGGTATGGAACTCATATGAGACCCATATTTTGTGAGTGCGAAATATTTGCTAGAAATTTTAATAGAATTTTTGGAATACCTCTCATTACTCTTTTATCAAAGCTTTGACACCGAATCATCTCCCTCCCCCCTTCTCTCTCTATCTCTCTGCAAATCTACTCTTCGATCTCTTATTTCTTCCTGCAACCAACAACTGCCCACCACTGAAAATCACCGGGCCACCGCTCTCTGGCCCCCAACCGGACGCCCCATCACCCCCTCCCCATTCATTTCTCCTTTTCCCATCACGCCCAACCTCCATTAGTGAGACCACTGCCACTCTCTCCATACATATTGTATAGGCATGCATGATTGATGTCCTAAACCAATGAAATAGCAGAGATTTAAAAAGAGCACCCTTGATCAATGAAGACATAGTTCCGATAAGAAATTGATGAGGGCAAGTGGTGTTTGATTTTGGTCGCTAACGGGTGCTTGTGAACAAAACACCACTAAATAAGGTAGGGTGCATATATGAAAGTGTTAACATATTAACAAAAGGGAAAAGTTAGGATCATGATTATGATCATGAAAAATTTATGATAATTAGATTACCTTGATTAGTATGTGGTGCTTTATTCTAAGTATAATCCAAGGGTCACAAAGCTTTTATGATTATTTTCATGAAAGATTTTTCATCATACCTAGCATTACTGTTAACAAAATTCACATTTTGATGAGGTGGCAACATTTGACTGCCTGTCGGTAAATTTAGAGTTTATGGTACAGTCGTGTAGAATTCAATCCCTAGTGAGAAACACACAAGTTTTAGGGATAAAATTTTTTCACCACCAAAAATGAATTTTGTTACCAATATATATATATATATATATATTAGAAAATCAATTCTTATCGTCACCAAAAGACTGTCTTCAAAAGTTATAAAAGAAAATGATAATTAGCAGCAATTTTTAAAATATCGTTATTAAATATATTTTTAAGGATAAAATAATCTCATATCAAAATATTATTTTTTGAGAATAAAAATTTTGGTCCAAAAGGATAATAATTCATTATTTAATATCTAGTTTTATTATTAAAAATACAATAACAACAATTTTGATAATTAAAATATTTCATCTTTAAAAATTAATTATATCTCTAAGTTTGTCTTTAAAATTTTAAATTCTTGTAGTGACATAACTATTATTATAAGAGATTTTATTTTCTATCAATCCACACCGACATAACAATTAGAGAAATGTTAGGCATATGAAATATTTTTCATGAAAATGATTATGAAAAATTTGTGACTTTTAAATTATCTTGATTAGTATGTGGTGCTTTATTTTAAGTGTAATCCAAAGATCACAAATCTTTCTTGATCATTTTCATGAAAGATTTTTCATGATACCTAACATTGTTGTAACAATTATTGCAAAAGATTTTATTTTCTATCAATCCACGTCGACCGTTATATATTTGTTTCATTAGGCTAGATTATATATATTTTTTAAACGGCAAGAAAAACAATTTTATTAACACTGATAACAGTACAATCAGCTTGGAAAAAAATTATATCATTGTTGAAGCTAAGTATCCCGATCGCATGGGATCACCAATCCTTTGAGTTACATATTATCTCACATGTTTGGACTGTTCCTAGATATTAGAAAGGAAATTAGTAGAATCCTATGTATTTCATGTTGTTTGGAATTGAACATGGATTACATGGTGCAATTGAAGATAATGATAAAATATGATGAATATTTTGGTCTTTTAATATATAATACAAGGGAAATTATTCAATACTCTCGGATCACTACGTGTCCATACTCCAAACTAATCACCAATTAGTTAGTCCCGTGTTGTTCTCCCATCCCCAACATAAATCGTGGACCCTTGTGTCTCTCCACTAATCAAAATTTTATGGAACACCACGTGTCTATACTCCGGAAATACTGAATAATCACCCATAATACAAACCCCATTAATCCCTCTATTTTATACCTTATCTCCCATGAGACTCAATTGTCCCCGTATGGGCGTTGTCAATCCAGCGATCTATTTTGGTATACACCAAACGGGAGATTCAAAATTAATCAAAATAGATAATTTAAATGTAAATTATACTAACGATCTCTGTAATTTGATATTTATTTTATTTTGATTTCTAATCTTTTAATTATGATGTATTTTACCTTAAATTTTGAAATTCATTTCAAATAACGACAATTGAAGACATTATCGCTCAATTTCAAGGATAAAGTTGTCAATTTGATAAAATATAAACTAGTTTGACAAAAATAAATGTACAAAAATTATTTTAAAAATTTTAAAGATTATTTTATCTCACCAAAAGAGAAAATTATATAAAAATGAAAATATTTTTATTTATTTTTTATTTTTTTACCAAATTAATTTTTAATATGTGTTTCGATAATAATCATGTAATATGTGATTATTTTTTATTGATATTTTTGGATGATTATCATGTAATAGATGGTTGGATTTGTTGTTAAGATATAATTTTGGATGATTATCATGTAATGAATGATTAGTAGGCTTTTAATGTATAATCTATATGTTTAATATATGAAATGTTTTTAGTTTAAAATTTTTTGATTTAATAATGATATCAAAGTTGTTGTCAATTTAATTTTTTGTTTCTTTGAAAAAATTTCTAAAAATAAGTTTTGAAAACCAAACTAAATAGAACTTTATAACAAAAAGGTCCAACATTATTCATTAAAAAAGAAAAGTCATTATATTTCAAAAAATATATGTAAGTCAACTAACACAAAATAAGTTGTGTAACAACTTTGCCATTGAAATGGAACAACAATATCTCTAATTGTTTTTATGTGAAACAAGATTTAAAATTTAAGGTTAAATAAATCACAATTAAAAGATCAAAAATTAAAATAACATAAATTTCAAATTATAAAAACTATTAATGTGATTAGCCTATAATTCAATTCTATGAACTGATACCTCCAAACAAACACAGTGAGTGAATGAGAAAGGAATATCCTTACTAGAGAATGATAAAGTTGCAATCCAACAGACAAGCAATCAATCCAATAACATTTTAATAGTTACAACTAGAACTTTGAGCTACAATTCCTGATCTATAAAATAACAGCAACACCAATACCAGCAAGCAAACCAACATAATCTAGATTCATTATTCACAAAGATTTAAACATCCAGAATGTACTTTCTTATTTAATCAGAAACCAAAGTTTTGGAAAAGTAAACAAGTAGTAATACAGTATAGTGTTTGGTTAAATAAAATAGAATATTAGAATATTTATTTTCATGTTTGATTTATTAAAAAAATAATAAAAAAGATAAATTACAACGGTAATTCTCGTATTTTGATATTTATATCATTTTAATCTCTATAATTTTAATTAGTTTAATTTTGACCTTGAATTTATGACTTTGTCTCAATTTGGTTAAATTAGTTGCAATTAGTAGCATATTTTTTAATGAAAAATAAGCACATAAGTGTTATGTGTCATATTATTAAAGGGAAAATTATAAACTTGCCTAACTCAGTGAATTAATCTCAACTAATATTTTTCTTAAAAAATGCTAATGATATTATTAATTGAATCAAATTAACGCGAAATCTAAAACTAAAAGTAAAAATTGAGTTAATTAAAAATATAATGACCAAAATGACATAAGAAATAAAATATAAGGATGACCAGTATAATTTGTCCTAATAAAAATAAGGGTTGTAATTGAAATTATTATTTACTTTTGGAAGGGAAAGATAGATTCGGTATAAAGGGTAATTAAGAAATGATTATTCAATTTCATCCCACTTTCTCTTCAGTGAACTAAATGTAGAATAAAAGTTTAGCAGATTACGATTAGCTGATATTGAATTTGGGTTTTTGGATCCTTGTTTCCCATTAAGCTTGGTTTGCATCCAACTGAAAATCTGCAACGAAAAGGAGTTACTGAGTGAGTAGTGACATGGACATGCAGGTGTTGTGTGTATGTATATTATTATAAACACCACAAGGACACCCTTACCTTCATTTTGAACAGCGGAGGTAGATTTGAGAGCACTCTGAAATGGCTAGAGACTAGAGATGAGAGAAAGCTATATAATATATGGTGGGGGTGGGGGTGTGGTGTGGGGAGCTTAGCAAGAGAAATCAAGGCCAGATCCATAAGCCAATGAAAACCTGAGTTTTGCAAGCATTAAATAGAGGGAGGTGTAGTGTAGTGCAGTGTAGTGTAGGGTAAGGTTGTGAGAAATTCCACAGCCAAGCTGGTACCATGGGTTCAAGTTCCCAAAACCCGGCCTCATGCTGCTTATTTTATCTATCTCATCTCCGTCACTTTTTTTATTTTTTATTTTTTATTTCCAGCTACTATGACTTTTTCATAGATTTTCACATGCCTTCTATTTTAATAAAATAAGATCAGTAAGTATTACTTGATTATTACATATGAAACACTTGAACAAATTGGATAAACTCACATTCTCTCTTATGCAATTATCCATGCATTATATGTATTTGCAAAACCCTCGTCACTTTATGCCTCAAGCTTCTGTACCAGTGCTCTTATTTATACAACACGACTTTACTTTACCTGCCTATGTAATCATACTTATAACTATATGGTGGTAATAAGGAGGGAAATTTGTTTCAATCACCAAGTTTGCAGTTACCCATGAGGATATCATTTTATTTTTATTTTTTTACTGGCCAAAGTTAATAATTAGTTGTTGGATTAGTATATTGGGAAAGTTAAACTCTCACCCTATCTTTATAAATACTTTTAAGTCTTGTCCCTTATTCCGCTCCTAAGAGTAGAAGTCAAGACTTTCCCTTAATGTTGTGTTTGGTTGGGAGATCTGAGAAAAGATTTGAAAAGTAAAAATGAAAAAGGTAGGTGAAATGTGAATAAAATATATATATGTTTCACCTAATTTTACACATATTTTTCCTTTTTCTTTTCAAACCCCTCCCTAAATCTCTCAATCAAATACAACGTAAGAGACTTGATAGTTAAAAAGACTAACCATACATGCTAGACCCCTTGGCGGCCTATGGGGATTTCATTAGTGGCCAGAAACTGTGATCATCCTATCAAATGCATAGGAGGGAATCACAAATTCATTTAGGAGGTGCTAAGTGATTTCCCCCCTAGCATCCTTTCAATTCTCCTTATTCACATATTGAATATGGATCAAATTTCAAATAATTGCTTTCATATACTCCGTCCGTTCTAAAATATTAGTCCATTTTTGTGATAACTCAACCCGTATTATGCCTAAATATAAATATGTTTATGTGTTTGATATGAATTTATAATTTTAAGTATGTGAAATATGTGATTTTGGATTTATATCTATTGAATGTAGGAATATCTGGTGCAATTACAACTTTGAACTAAAATTGAAAGCCTTAGAGGCGCCAGAAACCAAAACCGTCTTTATATCTGTGATTAGCATGATTTTTAGAGCCTACGGTAAAATTTTATAAAATTACGATTTGTAATGTTTTAATTAGCCTAAATTATATATCTCTAGCTTCTTGGGTTCTTCATTTTGTTGAGAGACTTGCTAGAGAGTGAGTTAGAGAGAGAAAAGAGGAGAAGCTAGGATTTTGCAAGAGATTCAAGAGGCAAATCCTAGATTTGAACTAAGGTATGATAATCTACATATAATCTTTGCATATAGTTTATCTTTTGCTTGAAATCAAGAAGAAATTGGAAATTTTGAGCTAGGCTTTTGGGTTGAACTAAATTCGAGAAATCTCTTCATGTTTGTTTGATTTGAGTCCAATCCTGTGATTAATGCATGAAATGAGCTCTAGATTATGCATACAACAAAGATTGGTTGAAGGATCATCCATGTTTTTTTTTATGTGTTTAAACTTGATCATTAAATTCATGAAGTTATGAAAAAGATGAGACCTTAATTTTGTTACTGACTCAAGACTGATGTGTTTGAGATGTAATTACCCTTGAATCATGTTAGTACATCTTGTTTTTGAGTCATTTTTGCATGAAATTGGGCTTGGAAATGAATATGGAAGATCACACTTAGAGCCACTTTTAGATTGGTTTGAATTGCCCAGAACCACACGTGCGGTTGAGAGTTCCGTATATGCGGAACACAGGGTTGATCAAAGGCTTGCACACTACTTTAATTACATGTGCATCTGCAAGTGCAGCACCTTCTGCACATGTGGTGAGGGGCTTTTACGCGTGCGGAAATCATGGAAAAAATTTGTCTTTTTCTGTTACTTTCCCCGACCCTCTGAATTCGTTTATGAGCATGTTTTGACCTCCGCAATGCCTAAAGATAGATGGAAAATGAACGAATTGTAAAATGCATTAATGAAAGAAAGTGTACGAATTGAAATGAATGATTCATTGAATGTGTGTGTGAAATGTTTGTGTAGGTCGTGTGCTGGAGGAAACGTCGTTAGGTCAAATGCATTGTGTGTAATAGTATTGTAAAGATATATTCTTAATTGATTACTTTGAGCCATGAATGGTGAATTGTGCCAACATGTGTTTTGATTGAAATGAATGAAGTTCGTAAATGTTATATGACATGTGTAATATGGACCTAAGGTCGTTTCGTTTATGTTATGATATGTTTGGGCTTGAGGCCGTTCTGTGGGCCCAAGGCTGTTCTGTGTCATATGTGGGCCCGATGCTGTTCTGTTAATGACATGATAATATGTGATTGGACTTGAGGTCATTCTGGATAGCTGTTAATATGTAGGCTCGAGGCCATTCTGTACCTTATGTGTGCCTGAGGCTGTTCTGATATTGATGGGCCAAAGGCTGTTCTGTTTATATGATGAACCTAAGGTTGTTCTGTTTATGTAATGGGCCTAAGGTCGTTCTGTTTATATGATGGGCCCAAGGCCGTTCTGTGTTATATTGGGCCTGAAGCCGTTCCGTATTATGATTATGGATATTGTGAGAACCTTATGCTCATTTATTTACACTACTTTACTGTATTATTACTCATTGAGCTTCGCTCACCCGATATTATGTATGCATATGTAGGTGATTCGCAGCATGGAGCCCATCCTTAAGAGTCGGCTTTAGGAGCTATTTTGTGAACCTGTCGAGTCATGCCTCCGAGATGGAGTTTTTCCTTTGACTCACATTATGCTTTGACTTTATTTGGTTTTTGTTATTATGGTCTTGGGATATGTAAACGATATGTATAAATTTCTTATGGTACCTTATTTTTGCATGGATATGTAAGTGTGTATAATTTTGCTCATATTGGCACAGCTCAATGGATTTCTTCATTTGTTGCATACTTCCGCTTATGGCCTCATTATTATAATTATTCTGTATGTTTGTATGAGGTCGAAGGTAATCAAGTGATTATTGGCCGGTTACAATCCAATCTTTTAGGGGCGAGTTTGGGTCATGACAGAGTGGTATTAGAGTACGAGTTAATATCTCACATACCAGTCCATTTGAGCAATAAGAAGTCTTGAAAAAGGCTAAGTTGCATTCATAATTAGGTATGACATAAAGATGTGCAATCGTAAATGTGACTTATATACATATTATCTGTGAAAGTTATAATGTATGTTCCTATAGATCATGGTGAGAACAAGGGCAGAAGATGGGGAGGAGTCAACCTCCGCACGACTTGATAGAATGGAGCGAATGATCATGAAAATGATAGAGGCTTTTAGAAAGCAACAACAACAACGGCAATAGCAACCACCACCGCCACTAATGCCTGTGCCACCATCTGTAGTGCAAGACCACCAAGCTGATGATCGGACTATTGCACTCACAAAGGAATTTAAAAAGATGAAACCACCATTGTTCAAAGGAGGAATTGACCCACTGAAGGTGGAGGCATGGGTGCTTGGCATAGAAAAACTGTTTGAAGTCTTTTCATGTACGAAGGCACAAAAAGTCTTCCTTGCTGCTTTTACACTAAAAGATAAAGCACATCGTTGGTGGATGCTTATTCAAAATGAACATTAGGGAATGAATTGGGCTCAATTTTTGGAGGTCTTTTATGTAAAGTATTTCCCACAGTGCATTAGAGACAGGAAGGTGAAAACTCTTTGAATAATAGATAAACATAACCAATTTGAAACCAATTGCCCAAAATCATTGTCAAATCTCAAAATCAATCTAAAAACTCCATACTTTAGCCATGCATGTAGTGAATTCAATTCTTTTCTTTTTAAAACATGTTCATATGAGATGTTTAGTGTGAAACCATGGAGAACCTTCAAAGATAGCTAGTAAAAACATCATGCATGTAAGGATTTTGTTGAGAATTAAGCTTGAAAATGATGAATTATGCATGCATGTACCCAATTTGCTCAAACTCACTAAATTCATGGTGTTTCTAACTCTTTCCTTTCAAATTCATACAAATGGTTCTACAAACTTAGTGAATTCAACTTCTACATGGATAATTTACAAGAATTGTCGGTGATAATAATACCTAGAGCTTGAATTAAGGCGTTGATAGCTTAAGTTCCTCAATCCTTGTTCAAATTCTCTACAATCTCTCCAATCTCGCCCTAGTAGTTGATTTCTCCCACTCTCACTCTAAAATTCTGCCACGCTTGATGCATAATATGAGTTCAAAGCATAATCGAGGTATTTATATAGGTAGATTACGTTATACTAATCAAACTAGATTAGAGCAAATTAATTGAACTTAATTCTAATCACGTCTAAGTAATTTATTTTAATTAAATTGATCCGAATCAAATTTTAATTAAACTTACCATATGATTTTAAATATTCTAATTAGCCTATTGTAGTCAATTTTGGTTGCTGAATCCATTTCGACTTCCAATTTCTAATTCAAAGTAAGCACTTAGACAGATTTTTCCATAAACAAATAGATAAGAACAAATTAAACACATAATTATAAAATATGCTCAATGAAATAATATATAAAAATAATATGCACGTTGGGGGTCGTCACAGTCTCTCCCCATTAGAAAGTTTGGTCCTCAAAACTTAAGTTAATATGGGTACCGTTATTGCATTCCATCATTTTTTTCCCACGTAGCCTCTTTTCCATAATGTTCTCTCTACTCTACCTTTACCATTGAGATCGATTTTTTCCTTAGTTGCTTTCTTGTCGGTCAATGATCCGTACCGACTATTCCCTGTACTTCACATCTTCGTCGATGACTATTCGGTAGTAGTCAATGACATGGAATGGATCCCTGAGATACACACGGAGCATTGACACGTGAAATACATTATGCATCTGTTCCATTCTTGATGGTAAAACAATATGATAAACAACAAGGCCAAGTCTTTCTAAAATCTGGAATGCCTGATGTAACGTGGAGTCAACTTCCTCTTTCTGCCAAATTTTGTTTGCCCTGTCATCGGTGTTATTTTGATGAACACGTGATCTCCCACTTCGTATTTCAAATCCTTTATTCTCTAATCAGCATAGCTTTTTTGTCGGCTCTGAGCAGTCTTGAGCGTCTATTGGATGATTTTTATCTTTTCCATTGTTTCTTGCATAAGTTCAGACCCATATAATGCCCTATCACCAACCTCACTCCAATAAGTTGGAGAACTACATTTCTTTCCATACCACGTCTCATATGGTGCCATACCGATACTAGCATGAAAACCGTTGTTATATGCAAATTCTGCCAACGGCAAGTAAGTTTCCCAACTGCCTTGAAATTCAAGAACACACATACGAAGGATATCTTCTAACATTTGGATAGTTCTCTCAATCTGCCTATCGGTTTGTAGGTGAAAGGCAGTGTTGAATCGCAACTCTGTGCCCATTGCCTATTGCAAACTTTTCCAAAATCTAGAAACGAATTTAGGATCTCTATTCAAAACTATAGACACCAGAACTCCATGCAATGGAATAATTTAATCAATATTGATTGTGGCAAGTCTACAAGCATTGAAAGAACTTTTTACAACAAGGAAATGAGCAGACTTTGTCAATCTATCTAAATAGCATTCATACATCTAGACCAACGATGAAGTCCATGGTTATATGCTCCTATTTCCATTCTAGAATAGGGAGGGATTGAAGTAAGCTTGCCGGTTTTTGGCGCTCAGCTTTTACTTGTTGGCATTAGAGGCATTTGGAGTTGCAGTTGGTAATTTCTCTCTTCATGTTTGGCCAGCAGTATACTTGTTTTAAGTCTTGGTACATCTTAGTATTTCCCAAGATGCATAGCAAACATCGACTTGTGGGCCTCTTTTAAAATTCTTTTCTTTAATTCTGCGTCATTAGGAACATAAACCCTTTCCTGAAACTTCAATACTTGATCTGTAATTGTGAACCTCGATTTAGGCTTGGTTTCAAACTCATCACAAATCTTCATAAGGAAATCATCATTCACCTGCTTCTGTTTGGTCTCTTCTATGATTGCTAGCTGTACTGAAATTGTGGCTAATAAATGGTCTTGCTCATAAGGTACCATTTCTAGTTCAAGCCTTCAAATTCTTATAAGAGCTCTCTTTGATTTGTAAGCCAACAAGCCAAATTTCCCACATTCTTTCTACTGAGTGCATCGGTTACATGTTGGCCTTGTCTGGATGATACTGAATTTGCAGGTCATAATCTTTGATTAATTCAAGCCAGCTCCTCTGTCGCATATTCAACTCTTTCTGAGTAAAGAAATATTTCAAACTCTTATGATCTGTATATACTTTATATTTTGCCGCGTAAAGGTAATGGAGCCAGATTATCAATGCAAAGACAACAGTAGTGAGTTCTCGATCATATGTCGGGTAGTTTTTCTCATGTGGTTTCAATTACCGGGATGCATAAGTAATCAACTTGCCATTCTACATTAAAACACAACCTAAACCTTTGTAAGACGCATCACTAAAAATTACAAATCCCTCATTACTTGACGGTAGAGTAAGGATTGGAGTTGTGGTCAGTCTTGCTTTAAACTCTTGAAATGCATATTCTGTTTGGTCCGTCCACACAAATGGTTCTCATTTTCAGGTTAATTATGTCAATGGCACAACAATCTTTGAAAAATCTTTGACAAATCTCCGATAGTAACTTGCCAATCCCGTGAAACTTTGAACCTTCGTTACGTTAGTCGGAGTAGACCAATCTATAATTGCTTCATTTTTCTGCGGGTCAACTAAAATATCGTCTTTGTTAATAACATGTCCCAAGAATATAATTTCGTGTAACCAAAATTCGCACTTTTTAAGTTTCCCATACAATTGTTTCTCTCTAAGTGTCTGAAGGATTATTCTCAAGTGTTATTCATGGGCTTCTTTACTTCTCGAGTAAATCAAAATGTCATCAATAACAATAAAATCATCCAAGAAAGGTTTAAAAATCCTATTCATTAAATCCATGAAAATTGCAGGTGCATTGGTGACTCCGAAAGGCATGACTAAAAATTCATAATGTCCATACCTGGTTCGGAAAATAGTTTTCTCAATATCTTCGGCTTTAACTTTCAACTGATGATATCCCAATCTCAAATCAATCTTTGAAAATACCTAAGCCCTATATAGCTGATCAAACAAATCATCAATTCGAGGCAACATATATTTATTTTTAATGGTTACTTGCTGAGTTCCCAGTAATCCATACACAATCAGAGTGTGCCATCTTTCTTCTTTACAAAGAGGACCGATACATCCCATGGCAATGTACTTAGTCGAATGAACTCCTCATCAAGTGATTCCTGCAACTAAACTTTCAATTCTTTCATTTCAGCAATTGACATATGATATGTAGTTTTAGATATGGTTGAGTACCCAATATCATATTAATCACAAATTCAATTTCCCTATCAATCAAGTGACCAGGTAACTCTTCCGGAAACACATCAAGAAAATCTTTTACTATTGGAATATTACCCAAAGTGATGTCCATGGTTTGATTATTTATCACACTACAAAAGTATTCTTGACATCCCTTACTAATCAGTTTATGGCTTTCATTGCAAATATTAGATAAGGTGGAGGAACTACACCTTTACCCTTAAAAATAAAATTCATCTCGAACTGGAGGTCAAAATATCACTCGTTTAGATGCACAATCAATAGTCGCATGATACTTAGATAGCTAGTCCATACCCAAAATAACATCAAAGTGTCTCATATCAAGGGATAACAAATCAGCATTTAAGGTGGCATTTCCAAGTATTAATTCACATGCAAAGTAAACAGATGAACATACCATAGATCCTCCCATTGGTGATGCAACACATAATATGTATCTTAAGGATTCCATAGGTCTATTCAATTTACTAGCAAATACTGTGGAAACAAAACAATGTGTGGAATCCGAATCAATCAATACATATGCAGATTGGCCATAAATAGAAAGTGTACCTAAAACCACAACCTTTGTGTTCTGAGTATCCCCTGGAATAAGTGCGAAGATTCATCCTTGCCTTACATCATTCCTTGTTGTAGCAAGTGTTGCATTTGATCTCACTGTTGGGACTGACTCGGTCGAACTTGTAGCGCTTCGGTTACCATCTCGTTGAGGTTGTGTACAATCTCTTACCATGTGACCAACTTTCCCACAATGATAGCAAGCTCCTGTAGTACGATAACAAATACCCCGATGCTTCTTTCCACATATAGTGCAAGTGGGTACCGAATTGCTACTCTAATTTGAACTTCAATTACTGGATTTTGATTTCTTGCTCATTGAAGATGTTGCTTCCTTATTGAAATTTTGTTTCTTACCTCTCCATTCAAAATTCCTATTGTGAGCGGCCATATTTGCTTTTGACGTTAACACTCTGTCCTATATTAATTCTTTCCAAGATTGAATCACAAAGACCTCCCTCAAACTTCTTAGCCTTTTTATAATTTGTATCAACCATATGTGGCGTAAAACGTGCCAACTCTGTAAACTAGGCTTCATATTCGGCCACTGTCTTGTTTCCCTACTGTATTTGCTCAAACTTAGATACTTTTCTATTTCAGACACACTACGAGAAGTACTTCTCATGGAAAATCTCTAGAAATTGAGTCCAATCAATTCCCTTATTATCATCATGAACTTACATCCACTATCTCCTCGCTTCATCTTCTAGAGTGAATGCAGCTAATAGAACCTTATGTGCCTCTGTGTATGGAAACACCTTAAATAGCTTTTCGATCCCCAACACCCAAGCTTTAGCCTTTAGTGGGTGAACTCTCCCATGAAACAAGGGTGGCTTCATCTTTTCTAATTCTTTGGTAAGGGCAATGGTTCAATCATCTGTTTGATGGTTCTGTATTGGTGGTGGTATGGGGCATTGGAAGTGGGGGTGGTGGTTGTTATTGTTGCCTTATGCTTTCAGCCATGTCATGTATCATTCTCTTCATTCTGTCAAACTTTGACGAGGTTGACTCTTCCAATTCATCGCATTTTGTTCTCACCATTATCTATATAAAACTTGTATTATAATACATGAATGCATGCATATACATGTATACAATTACAAAAGTCATTTCATTATGATATTCAAATGTATGTTAATGCCATCCTTAAGTCTTTTCTAGACACCTTATTACTTAATGGACAACTGAATAAGATATAACTCTTGCTCTTGGCTTAGGTCATGACCGACCAGTAATCCCGGATTACCTTCGGCCTCAATGACAAAAACAATCATAATATAATAACGAGGCTTAGCGGAAACAATAATATAATATAAAAATAGTATGCACGTTAGGGGTCGTCATAGTAGATATTACTCACAGTGGGTTATATCGATATTAGACCTCGAGCGTCCACCTACACAATACACACATTGAAACACAAGTCCCAATCAAACGTTCTACAAATCAATTTTCCTTTAATGTGTTTGTAGTTCATTTCCTTATTAAGAATGCCTAAACAATACCATTAATTGATACTTAAAAGAGCATAGGAAAGAAAACATACTCATGGAAGTGTATTTCAAAAATGCTGAAAATAAGGCAGTTCGCTCGAGCGCTCCTTTTATCGCTCGAGCGGTGTGGCCTGTTTGCAAAAGTACCAGATGGTCGAAATGTAGGCTCAATGGTCACTCGAGCCATATGGTATGAAAGATGAGTTCTCTCGAGCAGTAATTTGGTCGCTCGAGGTGTCTGCAAAAATACTTTATGCATGCAAAGTGCGCTCAAGTGACAACTCCGTCACTTAAGCGAAGTGCACAAACTCTGGGTTTTTCATAATTGAATTTCAAGTTCAAAACACCAATTAAAAGCCCAAAAGCTTGCATGGCTGGACTAAGGAGATGAAAACTCGTTGAATAACATATAAACATACCCAATTTGAAACCAATTTTTCAAAATCATTGTCAAATCTCAAAATCAAACTCAAAACTCCATACTTTAGCCATGCATACAATGAATTCAATTCTTTTCTTTTCAAAACATGTCCATATGATATGTTTAGTGTGAAATCATGGAGAACCTTCAAAGATAGCTAGTAAAACATCATGCATGTAAGGATTTTGTTGAGAATTAATCTTGAAAATGATGAATTATGCATGCCTGTACCCAATTAGCTCAAACTTGCTAAATTCATAGTGTTTCTAACTCTTTTCTTTCAAATTCATACAAATGGTTCTACAAACTTAGTGAATTCAACTTCTACATGGATAATTTACAAGAATTGTAGGTGATAATCTTACCTAGAGCTTGAATTTAGGTGTTGATAGCTTAAGTTCCTCAATCCTTCTTCAAATTCTCTACAATTTCTCCAATCTCTCTCAAATAGTTGATTTCTCCCACTCTCACTCTAAAATTCAGCCACACTTGATGTATAATATGAGTTCACAGCATAATCAAGGTATTTATATCGGTAGATTAGGTTATACTAATCAAACTAGATTAGTGCTAATTAATTAAACTTAATTCTAATCAAGTCTAATTAATTTATTTTAATTATTTTGATCCGAATCAAATTTTAATTAAAGTTATCATATGATTCTAAATATTTTAATTAGCCTATTAAACTAGTCAATCTCAGTTTCTGAATCTGTTTCGACTTCCAATTTCCAATTCGAAGTAATCACTTAGACAAGTTTGCCATAAACAAATAGATAAGAATAAATTAAACACATAATTATGTAAATATACTCAATGAAATAATATATAAAAATAATATGCAGGTTAGGGGTCGTCACATATATTCAAAATCGCAATTAAACCAATGTATTAGTCAAATTAAGAATGATTGAGCCTACCTGGCCAGGTTAGAAGATCAATCAACTCACACAAAAATTAATTAATTGAAAAGTTTAAATTGTATTGAACTGAAATGTAAACAACACTACAATATTAAATGAGAGTATAAGGTTCACTTTATATAAGTAAAACAACTCACTCAATCATTCTTATCCCAATGTGGGATTGTGTAAACTAAAAGTTAATAATTATTTAGTTGAGAATCAAACAAATTTAACCAATATATTTTGATATAACACTGCTAAAATCGCGATTAAACTAACGAATCAATCAAACCATAAATGATTCAGCCTAATCGGCTAAGTCAAAGACTAACCGACTTAAACAAAAATTAATTAATTAAAATTTTAAAATTTAAATTGTCTTGAAGTGAAACATGTACAATATTACAATATTAAATGAGAGCATAAGGTTCCTTTTAGTAAGTGAAATAACTCACTTTTTCTTTCTTTTCCTTATGTGGGATTGTATAAAATAAATGTTAACAATTATTCGGGCGAAAAATTTATTTCGAATGAATCAATCTCAGCTATTCAATCTTTAATTAAGTCAATCTACACCATGCTAATCAATTGTATCTCTTAAACATTTTTAAAAGGGTCCTATTTTATTATAGGGATATTTACCAATAAATCCCATCCCACAAACAGTTGCACCATTTGATCCCATCATTGTGTCTGTTGCTCTAATTGGTCCTATCAGTGAGAGAATATAGTCTTCTTGATCCTTTTTTCCTTTTTTGCTAATATGTATTGGTCAGTTATACCCTTTTTTCACGTGGGTTTTTTTTTTAAATTTTCGGTGGGTTTTCTTCTGTATATGGAAGTGCAATATGTTCCTTTTCATTGTGTTAGGGTTTAGGTGGCTGATGTGACGGTGTGTTCTGCTCATTGGTGTGTCTGTGCACAGATTGTGGTTCCAGTTTGCCGACAGAGAAGACTCGTGTGTTGCAGGTATTGTTCTGTTTCGTTTTCATCCCCTTCTTCGTATCAGTTGTGTGTCTACCTTACTATCTGTGTGTTGGTACTGGGCACATTCGTATTGAATATGTTCGTCTGGATATTCAGATGACACATTATGCAATTTGTACACCAACGATGTCCTGATCAATTGCTGATTTGAAGTTCATTTGTTACACATTGCTGGGTTTTGGGTAAGGCACGGGGTGTGGGTGGGTTGTTCACACCTACTCGTATGCAACGTCATATTGCGATGCATTCACTGTAATCTAAATCACTTGACACACACGGCTGGGTTTCTGTTTTCAGTCACGGGGGTGTGGGTGGGTTGTTTACACATATTTCGTATGCAACAAGATATTGCGATGCATTCACTGTTATTTGAAACAATCAACATTATTGATCGTGTGTTGCACGTATTGTTATGTGTCGTGTCGATCTTTTTCCCCACGCGCGTTGTGTGTATAGCTTATTCACTGTGTGCTGATGTTCCAAAATAATGTTTATAACAATATCGTTGTTCCTCCATTTTATGGGCATGTGAACATTGATGATTTGCTGTGCGTTTTGACACACATGGCTGGCCTTCCATATGAAACACTTTGTGACATTGTCTGCATATTGCAGGGATGGACGCTCATGTAATGTTGGTGTGTTGTTACTGTAACACGAACGCCGTCATGAAGTTGCAATTTCTATTTCGATTCGATGATTTGGTTAATTATGTCCACCAAAATTTTGCTGGCCTCACATCTGATGATGTGTGTTTATTTTTCAAGATCCCGGGATACAACAATTTCAAATTACAAAATGATATCGATATGGAAAACATGATATCCCTTGCACGGTCTTTTCGTTTAGGATATATTGACATCGTAATTGAAACTCGATGCATGCAAAGTACAAACGGTTTTGGTGACGCAAATCGGAAACAATGCGATGTTACATTCAGTAGACCAAGGGAAGTATATGAGTCGGACGACGACGATGAACAAGATGATTTACTCCCCAATTTCTGTCCGCATGCTGACAAAGTTTACATGTCTGCTGAATGGGCTAACGGTATCACACATGTGGGTCAAAGTTTTGAAGGCGGGGCTGCTGAATTCCGTAGTGTTCTTCGTAAGTATGCAGTTGAATGTGGGTTCCGGTTCAAGTATCTAAAGAACGACTCCGTTCGGATTACAGCCGTTTGCATGATGAGGGAATCAACAGGATGTATGTGGTCTATACATGCAAGAGTCCTTCATGCTGATGAGTTTTTTTACATTCGTAAGTGGAACGCGGAGCACATTTGCGGTGTTGCTGTTCGGACACCAAAAAACCCGAGGGCAGGGTCTGATTTAGTGTCCGATGTTATCTCCGAGCGAGTACGTGACAAACCGCTCACCCGACCATCCGATGTTGTTTACGACTTGAAAAAAGATTACGGATTAGAGATAAGCTACCGAGTAGCATGGTTGGGAGTTGAAAAAGCAAGGGGCGAGATGTTCGGTGCACATTCCATTTCGTTCGATCAATTACGGTGGTATAGCAATGCTGTTATGGAAAACAATCCGGGTAGTTACATTAACATCGATTACGATGGCCAAAATCACCGGTTTGTGCGATATTTTATTTCATTCAAAGCATGTATCGATGGGTTCAATAATTGTCGCCCTTTATTATTCCTAGACGGTACCTTCTTGAAGGGGAAATTCAAAGGCAACTTGCTAGCTGCTACTGCAAAGGATGGCAATCAAGGTTATGTCATTTTCTTAGCGCACACACACTGCTGTCGTTCATTTTTTTTTCAAATAACTAACACTATTATGTTTTGCGTCATACCCAGCTGCTTAACCCACTGTCAATTATTCACACAGGTTTATTTCCATTGGCAATTGCAATTGTTGACTCGGAGAACACAACTAACTGGGCTTGGTTTTTGGAACACCTCGCAAACGTGGTCAACCCGGACAGGACAATCACATTTATTTCAGACCGACACACAGGACTTCTCGAATCAATTCCACTCAGATTTCCATCTGCCCACCACGCTTTCTGCTTGCAACATTTGCAACGCAACTTGCAAGACAAGATGCGATACACCAACAAGATGCACCGATTCGAATTGCTAAGTAAATTTCGTGCATGCGCTTACGCGAACCGTAATAAACTTTCAACGCCAAATTTAAAGCTTCAAGGCATCGGGCAAACAAGTGGCGGGTTTTAAAGACTTGCCTCGGCGTATTGGGCAAATGCCTACTTTCGATGCCTTGATCATTAATATATTCCATCGAATTAGTTTCATACATTTTGTTCTGCTTAATGCCTTTATCCTTCACAATTACATGTAACTATTTATTACATGTGTCTCATCTTCGTGTCTGTAGGGGTGACCGGTTTGGTGAGATGTGTTCCAACGCCGCTGAATCGTTCAACTCATGGATTCGTGAGGCGCGACACCTCCCAATCACGAAGATGGTTGACAGCATTAGAACAAAAATTATGGACCAAATGTCAAAACGCCGACGCAAGGCATCCGCATGGCCTGGAGTTCTATGTCCGAAAATCGAGGCTCGATTGGTTAAAGCTTACACCAAAGGCAAGGCATGGCTTGTGAGCCAATCAAATGACGATGTGTACGAGGTCCACTCTTACCCATCAGTACTAGTCGATGTTGGCAGACGGACGTGTTCGTGCTTTCAGTGGCAGATAAAACGATTACCATGTGCACACGCAATGGTTGCAATCCGAAACAGCGGACGAGATCTGTATGAATTGGTTGAACCGTATTACCATGTGTCCGAATATCGATCAACATACTCATCAAGCATAACCCCAATACCAACTGTTGAGAAACCTCCGCTCAACACCGAAGATTTCGTCATACACCCACCAGTTGTGAAACGACCACCTGGAAGGCCAAAGAAAAAACGAATGATGTCTCGAGGTGAAGAAACACAGCAAATTAGATGCGGCCGTTGTCAACGCATGGGCAACCACAACAGGAAGACATGTAAAGAACCTATTTAGCCGTCACTTCATGCAAGATTTCTAGTTAATGTTTTCATTCATAAGTACGACATTGTTATTTTCCAATTCCCCCTAAGTAAATAAGTGTGTGTGCACACACCGGACATCCCGTACTACTATCTTTACTATTATTACATATTAGTATCACCTTCAGTAGGTGATTTCTTCATTACAAAATTCGGCCAAATAATTTGGGTCCTTCCCCTTATTAAACATTTTGGTTACCGTTGCTGTTATTACACATTACTATTGCTTTCAGTACATAGCCATCTTATTTTTGTAATTCGGCCAAATAACACATTACTATTGCTTTCAGTACATGGCCATCTTATTTTTGTAATTCGGCCAAAAAATTTGGATCGTACTTTTTACGATACTAATTTGGTTACATCGATGACACTCATCGACGGCACTGACATGAATTGTGCTCCCATTTAAACCCAATTACTGTGATCCATTTGCAACACAAAACTATTCATGTCACATACTCACACAACCAACCAACACCTGCAACACACACATATACCTACCCACCCTATACGTGGAACAAAACCATCCCACAAATTTTGTGTAACCACACAGCATGATACGTTCAACTTATCACACAACTGAACTGCTCACCACACAAACATGTCCAACATTCTCACCAGCAAAAAAACCATGTCATACCAACTCCATAAAAACCAGATTATCAACGCATAAATCACAACTCACAAAAAAAAAAAAAAACAACACATTTCCATAAACCCCACATCATATTTATTACGAAATTAATACTGTTCACGTACGATCACAAAAAAACAAAACACCATGCACATACCAGTAGCTAATCAAAACCATATCACTGTACGCTATTGTTTTCCAAATGTGCCCAAAAACCATACATACACCACTAGCTAATCAAAAATAAATAACTGAACGCGGTTTGTTATCCACAGGTGCCCAAAAACCATGTAAATACCACTACCTAACCAAAAATATATAACTGTTCGCTGTACGTTTTCATATGTGCTTCAAAGTTGACATTCAGTTGGAATGTTTAAGACCCCTACTGATGTCGTTGACAAATCCTTTTACCATGTTCGCTCTCAACACAATCCCATTTGTACCTTGCAATGATCGCGCTACATCAACATGGTGCACGTACTGCCTCATCACGGCGCAAACAATAACCGCACAATCCAGCCTGCGATGAGAAAATAATAAATTAATAAAATACCATTAAAACTCCACAATCACTTTCGCTTCAAAACAGGCAAACACCACAGTTCACTTACGAATCGGCTTTCTGCTGGGGGCAGTCTTCAACAGCCTCGAGAGGATGGTTGAAAGTCTCAGCGATGCTAACCTCGTCTATTCCATCTGCTCGTAAGGAACGTTTCATTACAACCGACACACGCTCCTTCTGTCACACAGAAAACCATCCACAGTAATTAGCTTCAAACAAGTACTACATACATTACATCACCAAAACAAAAACAAAATGTGTTCCTTACCAGTACAAGTGCTTCATTATAGTGCACGTCAGACCTGCCAGCCGAACGTTGCCTCATCGGATTAAAATGTTTCCAACTTCCATCCTCTGCGTCGTACACCACCAGTGTCCAATGTGCGTTGTTGCATATGGGAAAATGTATGTACCGACATTCCTTCGATGCTCCAAAATTTTTCAGCACATAACTTTCCATTGCTTGGTTGTTGCCAGATTTGAAAACACTCTACAAAACAAACATTTAATACTAGTACATAATGCACTGGTCATTATACAACAACTGAACAGTACCATACTCACCATGCAAATACTGCTGAAGAAGTAGGACTTGTCCGCTAAAACATCATCAGCACATACATTTGCCTGCTCTGTGACCAATGTCTCAGCATACGCATCAATCACCTACATAAAGAAACCAAAACAATAACCTCAAACACGTATGCCTACACATAATCTACACTTTCCCGTAACACAAACACAATGCATGACAAACGAACTTAACAATACAACTCATATTCCCACATATACTTTCTCCCCGTACAAGGCTCTTGACGTCCGTAAAATACACAGCCACACCACTTTCACTACTAGCCCACATGACAGCCCTACAATAAAAAGGAACCAAAGCATCAAAAAAACTGACTCACACACAACACACATACGTAAAGAAATTACATAAACACCCGCACAAACCCGTCGCCATTCCGTTCGTAAGCCTTCATAATTTTTTCCTTCTCCTCATACGTCATCATTTTCCATACTCCAAAACGGTTGTTCAGGTCAAACCCAGACCATTTACTAGCAGCCACACCAACTGTGTCCACGTCAACAACTGCGTCAGTCACAGTGCCTTTTCCCACGCTGACAGCCTCGCAACCGTATGACACTGTTTTCTTTTCGTGCTCCCCAACTACCTGGTAGTCAAAATCTTTCAGCCTTAATTCTTTCCTGGCTTTGTTCTTCAGGTTACGCACGAACGAATTCCTTATACCTTCCCCTTTATTTGGAAAAACTCCCACTTCGAGGTCCGTCACATTTACATCAGCCACACTACGGTCTGGCACCGGACTAGAATCAGAGACTGTGTGCACGGTAACATTATCACCACCGACACCAACATTTAAACCGACCCGAATAGGCGTAACATCATGCACAACCGTCACACCAAACCCACTATCTACATCGCAATGGCTTGCACCAACATCCCCACATCCAGTCGGTGTGTTCATCCGATACGCTTGCGTAACTGTGTGCACTTGCTGGTCAGCCAGCTGATCTTCTAACAACGAAATTGTTTGCCTTAATTCCTTGTTCTCATTTTCAAGTTTCCGTATCTCGTCATCCTTAACCTTCACAACACAACCGAACCCACCGACAATGTTAACGGCTTGCATTTCCATCTTACTCTTCAAACTAACTACTTCATCCTCCAGCTTTGAAATTGTCCCCTCGTACGCCTTGTTCTTCAATTCCAAATCTACCATACATTTCAAAGCATTCTCCAATTCTGTTACACCAGCCACCTCATTCACTGCATCACGTTCCACGCTGCCAATATCTTTCCCTTTCACCCCCACGCCATCCACCACCTGATGCGTCACACGTTGCATCCCATCACCGGATCCAAAAACCACGTCCTTTACTCCATCGTCACGACGGTCAACTTCTTGCTCGTCTGTTGCCAAAATTTCACGTTCAAACTCCAACGACTTCATTCTTTCAATACGAACCTGGCAAATATACAAAACAAAACACAAACCAATCAGCACAATATTCACACACCCCTCGTCCAATAACAGTTATAAACAAAAATTACACAATAGTATGCAGGTACTACACCTCGAATTTGCCAGGTGTTGATACATCCAAACCCCGTATCCGGGTGACTAACGCGCCAATGTCCCATCTCATAAATCTTGGAAACATACTCTCCGTTTCAGGTTTCACTAGCGTCGAATGTTCACAAATCCAATACTGCTTTCCAAAAAAAAAATTTATGTTAAACCAACCATTACTTAAACAACATACATTTAAATTTGCAAAACAAAATACAATTTACATACCAGTAACGCGACAACACACCCAGTGACCTTCTCCGGCGTTTGATGAAAATCTTTTATTGAACCCATCAACATTTGTAGGATTGCACCAGTCCAATCATATAAACGAACAGTCTTCAGATCATCGATGTATCGAACAAACGCCCAGCTTATCGTCTCCCCAGAATTAGCAAAAAACATCTTCCCACACATATACAGTGTCAACAACTTCGCTGCGTCCTCCTCGTCAACCCTTCTTCGCCCCGCCACGGCTTCTTCGAACAAACTCTTCACGAGCTTCGACGTTATCCTCACAGTGTTTTGACTCCTCCGCTGAATGAAATCTGATATCGGCCTTTGACAAGGAGACAGATCAATATGCTTCGTACCACATTGAATCCCAAAGAGGAGTCTAACATCACTCTTATACATCTTCACAGAATGACCACCAATGTTGAATGCATCACTCCCCGCATCATACGTGCGTATGATTTTCAAAATCGCATCGTCATACTTCCTGAATTCTTTGTGATTCAGCTTGTTAATCCGTATTGCCTCAAAAAGGAGTCCTCTTCAACTGTTCAAAGTGCCCAGCCCTCAATGGAGTTGTTGTCACCAGCTTCACGATCCCAGCGATGTTGGAGCGGAAGTTAATTCTTGTATGTGCAGTGCGCGACGTCCCTGCACCCGTTTTGCTAACCGGCTGACGAGCATCTTGCTGATTTGTCTTCAATTTCTTAAACAGTACGCGTCCCTGTATGTTAACACCCAGCTTGTTTGATTTTGCCCCGAATACACCTTCAAGACGCTTCCGTTCACAAGACCACGTCCACGGACTTCTGTTATCGTCACCATCTACATTATCACAAAAAACGCATTAGTTACGTTGCATACACCCAAACACCCACCCAACATATACACAAAACCAACAACAGTGAACACCTACACTCACAAACATAACTGACAGAGCTGAAACAATATAACTAAATCACAACTACAACTACCATGCAACTCACAATAACAAACATACAATCACCACATTTAAACGCATGATCTGTGACAAAAACATGTACCATCACTGACATCACCCCACACGAACACACCAACTAATTCAACCAACCCAGTCACATACGAACGAAATACCCTGTGTTACGTGTTCAATACATTCGAACAACAAAAAGTAATGGCAAAATTTAAAAAAAAAACACAGCCCAATACTATTAACATCACAAACAACATCCATCATCATCGTGACATGGGTATAACATCTACCAAAAAAAACACCAACCCAACACACAACAAGCCTGGTGAAACACATAAACCCCCCCAATTGCAAACAACATCACACAAATCAAAATAACATACTGAATCAGAAAATCACACCCAAAAAAAAAAAAACACACCAAACCAACGTCACACACAGTAAACGACTCACAAAAACTCAAAAAAAGACTCACAACAGAACAAACCCACAAACACCCAACCCCTCCATTCTTCAAATACACAAATCGACTCCTTCGGAACAGTACATAAAAATCACCACACCACACGCACAACCATTCAAACCCAAAAAAGAATCAAAACCAAAAACAAACCCACCAACATCCAAATCCCCCCCTATTCACACTCACCACAACGACTGTTTCGGGGCATCACACCCACACACGAAACGACACCCATAACTAAAAGTAAAACCACACCAACCCAACAACGTCACACACAGTAAAAGACTCACAAAAACCCAAACAAGAGTCACAAACAGAAGAAACCCACAAACACCCAAACGCTCCATTCTTCAAACACACAAATCGACTGCTTCGGAACAGTACATAAAAATCACCACACCACACAAACAAACATTCAAACCCAAAAACTACTCACAAACAAAAACAAACCCACAAACACCCAAATCCCCCATTATTCACGCTCACAACAACGATTGATTCGGAAAATCACACCCACCACGAAACGACACCCATAACGAAAAGGAAAACCACAATATCATTGGTGACACATACCTTTCGCACACATCGTTCCACTCCAAATGAGAAATACCAACACCTCCTTCAAATCGACTCCACACAGATCGCAATAATCGCACAAACTCAATAGACATGAATTAGGGTTCCACAAAAATGCTTAAATGGTTTTATGGCATATACGTATTGCGTACACCGTTTTTTGTAACGGGTCGGGTCGAAAGGGGTGTCACATGCTTCAGCCTCCCAAACGTAAGAAAGTACAAAAAAGCTTTAGTGTACTTTCGAGTTTCGTGGCACCCACCAAACACTATCAAAGTGACACGTGCCGATTATATTGTAAATTACTCACGCGTTAAACATAATATACAAACTGGTCTTTACGTAATTTCACAATACAAAGGACCAAATAGATCATAAGAATATATATTAGGACCAAATGGAACACAATTTCAACATTTAGGATTTATTGGTAACTTTCCCTTTATTATATATATATATATATATATATTTGTAAAATGCGGAAAAAAAATTTAGGGTGAGTATGGAATATGTGACGCCCCAAAATTTTAGGACATCATAATAAGGTTTAAAACTTAAAATCATTTTTTTTTTTTTGTAATTAAGAATCCTCATCAATGTTGCCACCAAATTTACCATCACTATTATCCAGACATCAACAACCCAAAATTTAAAGTTTCCAAATTACAATTCCAATAAAACTTAAACTTAGTCTCGTTACACAAGAGAAATTAAAACAACTGCGAGAGAAAAAGCTAGAGAAAGCTAGGAATTATAGGAAATGGTTCGTGGAATTTGGGTACTCTTCAAGCTAGCCAAGGCTGAATGTCGCCTTGCAAGGCCTCAGTGTTTCCTTCGTTTTCTTCGGTACCTGGCATAAAACGCCAGGGCAACGAGAATGCCAATGAGCGACGAGCTCAGTAATATACAACACCCCGAAAATACCCACCCCGATTATAATACTCATAAATAATAAATAGGGTGTAATAACAGAATAATAAGCAGCATTTAATAAGCATAACAGTTAAAATAATAACGATAGAATAACAAATAAATAAATAAAAGGGCAAACGGAAATAGTGGTTCATCATAAGGAAAATGCATGCTCTTCGTTTTAATTTCTCATAGATTCAGTTTATCAGATACATCTAAGTAACTCCCCGCGGAGCACTACTCCTACTCAACCGCTAAGCAATGGCCACGAGCAATTCTGGCTCCCCCTTGGTCAAATATTTAAATGTTACTTACAGTAACTACCAATGATGCCCACGCACCAGGGTTACATACCCGAGTCGTGACATCACGGTCTGCCCCAAGGGAACGGTCTATGTTGTGACACCCGCACCACCAACCTTATATCGCCTCTACACCGAATAAGAGCCGAAATACCTTCCCGTGCCATGTTAGGGTTCGCGACTCACTTGCGCAAAATTCTAAACTGGGCTCACCCCATCACTTTTAAATTTTAATGTATCTGTTCGATTTCGTGTCTCTTTACGTTGTACAATTCACATGTTGATGCATGTACGAATCTTAGTTTGAAAACTACAGTGACATAATGTTTAAATAGAACAACACAATTGTGTATGACAACCAAAATATATATGATGGAGCGTCTTAGGATTTATCACAAAATTTCTTAGGAATTCACACACTACTTCTGTCAGCACTGTATATAAAAAATATTATGAAACCCATACAAAATGATGTTCAATCATTACAATATTTTAACCAATATAAAGAATATTATGAAACCCATACAAAATGATATTCAATCATTACAATATTTTAACCAGTGCTAGTCCATTGAGTTAGGAAAATATGCCGAGAAGAATACCAGAGCCAAAAACGATTTTTGAAGGGAGAAATAAATTTTGGAAGAAAGCTGGTTTTTCTGTGACAGTGAGCTATAGTACCTCCAGCACAGGTAATCTGTGTTGGAAAAATAAGAGCGGCCTCAAACGGTGTCAAAAGAAGGTATGGTTAGAACGGCATGTTAGATCCTTGAGTTTAGGACATGTTTCCAGAAGGATTCGAAGACTGAAATTCGACAGAAGGTGGCCAAATAATTTTTCTAAGAAAACTGGACAGATCTTGTCGTATTTTGGAAAAATTTGCGTTTCTCCCTCAAAACTTAAAAAAATTTTTTGAAACCAGCGGCGTTTGAAAGGTAACTTAAAAAATCTAACTTTTCCGATTTGAACCACTTGAAAATTTATCTTGTGGAATGAACAGTGACCTGGTAAAGTCAAAGTTGCTGCTGCCTCCAAACAACAATGGAGTAAAAAGATATATTCAGGCCATGAAAATGTCAGCACAGGTGTTCTGTGTTCGGAAAATAAAAAGGATCCTCAAATGGTGTCGAAAAGAGGCATGGTCAGAACAGTTTGCTAAATTTTTGAGTTTAAAACATATTTTCAGAAGAGTATGAAGACTGAAAACCAGTCGAAGGAGGTCAAATAATTTTTATAAGAAAACTGGACAGATCCTGTCACATTTTGGAAAATTTGGCGTTTCTCTCTCAATACTTAATAAAAAATTCTGAAACCAGCGGCGTTTGAAAGATAACTTAAAAATCTTACTTTTCCAAGTGGTCGTGCAGAAAAATACTATTTGTGGAGAAAATGGGACCTGTTTGAAGCTACTGCTTCTGCTGTGTCGTAAGCGACACTTAGGGAGAATATTTGTTTCGGTAAGGAAATGGTGTCCAATTATTTTATAAATATTTTCCACCGTGTATAACACCTACATATACTTCCAGTATACACAGATTTTTAACATCAATTAAATTCAATTTATTAGAGCCCTCTTTTCATTCGATAAATCTGAAACAGTGAGAAAGAACCTAAGTTTCAAGCAAAGGGAAACCATTCTCATCTCATTTTACTCTTTTGCAAGATTATATTTACAATGGAGAAATTTGAACACATAAAAACAGTAGCTAAGTCATATATTTATATCAAGAAGGAATATGAAATTATAACATCATGAAACCATCATCCTATTCAAAGTGTTAAGCATGCATGGTACTATTTTGCAATACATGACTTAGCCATGCTTAGTCTTGCATATATAATTTATAAAAATTTAGTTAGAGGTCTCTAAAGGAGGATAGAGGTGATGTATTCTTACCTTAGTG
Source organism: Camellia lanceoleosa (assembly GCA_025200525.1). Taxonomy (NCBI): domain Eukaryota; kingdom Viridiplantae; phylum Streptophyta; class Magnoliopsida; order Ericales; family Theaceae; genus Camellia; species Camellia lanceoleosa. Next base: position 146,153,811 of record CM045763.1, on the reverse strand, counting down.
AGGTAAAACAAATTCCAAGAGTTGGCCCTCCTTCCCTTCCCTTCTCTCCCTTCCCTCTTGTTTTCCCTCCCTCTCTCTTTTTTTTTTTTTTTTTCTTTCTTCTCAACCGTGGAGCACCCAGTGAAGGGGCTGGATTGTTCTATATGTAGGAGAGTTTGGAGGGTTTATTTTTATTTTTATATTCTCTTCCCCACTTGGAATTGTCACCTAAAGCTTAGATGACAGCCACAAAACTTGGTGTGCCTCAAAAGAATGCTGAAAATAAGGAGTGAGTGTGTTCTTTTTTTTTTTTTTTTTTAAAAAAAAAAAACAATCATGCAGCCGCCCAGGAAAGAAGGAAGTGGCTGTCTTGCAACTAGCTCATTATTATTATTTTTTTTTTAATTGGATTGAATGGTATTACAATTGGGGTCACTATGTATATATATAATTAATTAATTACTTTATTTGTTTACTTATTCAATATTATTATTTTTAACTGGACGGTTTTCTTCCTATTAAATTCTAACTAGCTTATTTACTATCAATTTAATCCATTTAGTTTTCACATCTGTATTTTGATACAGAATTTTAAGCACATCAAGATAAATAATTTTATTTAAAAGAATTTTAATATTGATATCCATTATGGTGCTATTAATATTATAATTTAATAGTTAAAAATCACTATCGATTGGCTTAATATTATTATTAATAAACTAATTAGTTGTCTAAAAATTCAGGTTCTTACAGAATATGTTGGTGTGTAATCATTTTAAATGCTGTGGTAAAACTACTATAAAAAAAATCCTTTTTGTAAAAGAATGACACAAGAAATTATTTTAGTGACATTTATCAATCGATGTCACTAAACTTTAGTGGCAATGACATTTTTTAGCATTAGGTGAAAAGTGTCATAAACAAATATTTTATAACATTTTAAGAAATGCCACTAAGGTAAAAACTTTCCAAGCTGTCTAATGGCATTTTTTGACAAAACCAAAAAAATGGCAATATATTTTCAAAATTTTTAAAATGCACAAAATAAATAAAAACAAATAAATTATTTTTAACTGTACTTGCTACATGTACAAAATTGATCAACGGCTTTATATGAATTAATAGGAAAAATAAAATTTAAAATTGCACTCCTGTACAATGATAAGGTTTTTTGAATTTTAGTCCCCGTAATTTCAATTAACTCGATTTTGACTCTGAATTTACAGATTTATCTTAATTTATTTCAATTGCTTATAATTGTTGGGTAAATCACATCAATAATCTTTACATTTTGTTACTCCATATAATTTTAATTGACTTAATTTTGACACTTAATTTTAGATTTTACGTCAATTTAATTGAATTGATAACATCTTTAGGGTCTTTGATAGAAAATTTTCATTAGATTGGTTAATGTTAAGTTACTGAATTGACCAAGTGTTTTGTTTTACTCCTGAAACGATGACAAGTTGCATTTGTCATAAAAAAAAAATACTATCAATTTGACCAATTTGAGATAAAATAAAAAAAATTCAAGGTCAAAATCGATTCAATTGAAATTACAAAGACTAAAATGACATAATAGCCAAAATAAAGAGACTAATAGTCTAATTGTTAGCATTTTTTAATGACAAATATACACATAAGTGACATGTGTCCTTCTTTTAGAGGTAAAATAATAATTTTGCTCAACTCGTTGAGTTAACCTCGATAAATTCAATGATCATTTTTCGTCAAAAACACTAATGGTATTATTAATTGGATTAAATTGACACAAAATTAAAAATTACAAGTTACAATTGATTTAATTAAAAAAATAAGGACCAAAATTAATATTTATTTTTTTATTTAAAACATGAACAAACTTAATCCATATGATGCATCATTACTCATTCTCCACCGTTTTTTTTTTTGTTTTTATTTTTATTTATTTTTTATTTTTATTTATTTTTTATTTTTTTTAAAAAAAAGTAAATAAGGAAACTCAAGGAAACAAAGCAAAATTGATGAGGCAAAATCTCTAGAGAGCATATCGGGTTAGAGACTGAGGTGGAAGTCCAACAATTCAAAAATTGGTGAAGCAAATTTGATTTTGGCAGGACAAAGAGGCGGGAGCCAAATAATGAAGCAAGAGTTTATCATTCTTTATCTTTCATGCCATCCTTATCTACTGTACGGGAAAGAAATATGCCTTCTCGTATAATCCTGTCGATCAAGTCTGCGTTCCTCTGTACGACGTCGCTTTATAACCTGAAAACACAAACGCGAGCTAGCCGGCGGGTGGGTGCCGGAAACCTCTCCGATGCCTAAGTCAGAAAGATTATCAAATAGGCAAAAGCTCTGTGTATTCAGAAAGCCAAAATTGCATTACCTCTCCAAAGGTGATATCGATGAGTTTATATAGGTTTCGCATGGCACAATCTTGGTAGGACTCTTACTCCTCTATGCAGAGTCCTCTTAGGATTCATACTCCTGGAAGATAATGCTTATCCTCCAACACCCTCCCTCACTGCTTAAACCAAGTGAGATGATTTTTCCCCATAGCCGAACTACATCAGGGCCGAAATAACATTGTCATGCCGGGCTAATTAAGTCGCGACTGGTCTAACTGTTACCTCGGTCTGCTTTTCCTTTCTTCTACCTCGGCTTCACATGCTAGACCGAGCTATCCATAGAAGAACTGAACCGAGCTAACCTTTACTTAGGTCCTAGAGCAGGTCCAACATACTTCGGTTATGAACAGCACGACCGGTCTACCCCGAGGCATGACGACTAGACTAAGTCCGTCAACTAACTCCGGCGGCGAATTGTTTACTTTGGACCGGACTACCACTTGAGAGAAGCACCCCTTCTAATCCTTTTTAAAACGACCCACTGAACGGCCCACGATCCTAGCTCGGCCCAATTTAAGTATAAATTACCCTCTCAATTGCCCCTTAATTCCATCTGCAAAGCATGATAGGGATTACCAGTCTTCAAACCGACCTACCAATACAGCCGAGCTAGAATTTGTAAATCTTTCCAACCGAGCTACAAACCTATAGCTATCCCGACCGAGCTGAAAACCTTGTAGCTTCCCCAGCCGAGCTAAAAACCATTTAGCTTATCCAGCCGAGCTAACTTTAAGCCGAGCTGAGAACGTCCGGTCAAAACGTCTCTTCACACCCAGCAGATGAATCGTTCAATATTCCAGTGACACGTGGCAGTCTCTGATTGGACTTCCACAAACATTTGACCACTCAGATTCGCAATTTTTGAACAGTTCCCGCCTTTCCTCCTCCTACACAAAACAATCCCCTCATTTGCTCGATCTACCTTTCTACTTTTCATTTCGTGCTTTCTCTCTCTTTCAGTTCTTTGCTGTTCTTGCACCTCTGAAGCTTGTGTCCTTGCTGCGTTTTGCTTCCATCCCATTCTATTTCCTCTTTACCAGGTAAGCATCGTGATTCTGTTTCCCTTTTCATTCAATCTGTTGTAGTTTGTTTGATGTTTTTGCAAAACACTTTTTGTGTTGTTTCTGAAAAACTTAGCCATAGAACATATGAATGCACATAAGAACCTGTAGAACACTGATTTTGATCCAAAATCACGAAGCAACCGAACTAGGATACCGTTTACTTTTATAGACAGATATAGGAAAACTGGAACCGGACTGGCACTTGTGCACATCTTAGTAGCTTTAATAAGTCACCATCTGATTCATACTAGCCGAAATGAAAACACACCGAACTAGAAATATCGGCCCTTGACCGAGCTAAGCCTTGGGGGCTAAGACAGCTTTCTCAGTTCCTAAACTGGACCCAGAAAGCTGCCCCTTGATGCTTAACCGGAGTAACAGAAATCATAGGTAGAACCGAGATAACCAAGCACCTTGTCAAACTGAGATAACCAAACATCTTGCCAAACCGAGATAACAAGCACCCTGGTTATAACCGAGGTAGATCCTGTAGTATACTGCGTAGCCGAAGTAGGACTTGTCTATTCTTTCTTTCTTTTTTGTAGCACGGTCAACGATCTGTGCTTAACACCTTGTTTTTCCACCTTGCAGACTTAGGTTGCCCAGGCACTTCCCTGCACTCAGCCGGGCTACTGAGCACACTTGTTCGACCGAGATAATTTATTTTTAATTTATACAGTAAAATGGGGAAGTACAGATTTTTGGTAGAAACCCCAGGAGGCTTAGCCGAATTTAGAAAAGATTATAACATCCCCGCCGATGTAAACCTAGCCCTGGCCGAACCAAACATTGTACCTTGGGGAAACCCCGGTTTTGTACCTTTTACCCTTCTCTCAATAATTGAGACCGGACTAAGGTTTCCGGTCCAACCTTTAATTTGCGAGTTCCTTAGGTAGACTAGGCTTTGCCCCACCCAACTCTCTACCAACTCTTACCGTATAATAATGGGCATCGCCGAACTAAACCGCCAAACCAGCCTGAACCTCGGCCTCGCCAAAATATTCCATCAATACTCTTTAGGATCGAAAGAAGATGGGTGGGTATACTACCATAGGATACGCCGACGTAGAGAAAAAATAATAAAAGGTACGCCAGATAAAGACTTAAATGACGACGACTTCTTTTGGGTATTTGGGAATTTTGAGGACCACCAAGCCCAGATCCCAGGCCGACGTATAAACTGGGACAAAGGAATCCCTGGTAAACTTACTTCGGTTTTCCATGCATTCTTCTTTTTACTTCGGTTTCCAATTTTAAGCCGGACTGACAGTTGTCCTCTTCATGCAGATTCAGCCCACATTTATTCATTGTATAGCCATCCCGACTTAGGCGCATTGCCAGCGCCTGAGTCAAAGAAAGAAGTTGGGCTAAACTTCTCGATTTGAGCCGACCTCTGAGATACACCGGTTCAAAAGCGAGGGTGACGGATTTTCTTTTGAGGAAGCACCGCATCGGACCCTTTTCTTGAAATCAACCTAATACCTCTTCTACAAATAACAGAAATGGCGAAAAAAAATCGACTGAAGGCATTACTGACCGCAACAAACCCCACCGATGTACAGGAAACCGGCTGGACCACTGAGACCGTGGTGGCACTCCCATCCCAACGGCCGTCTTCATCTCGTCCAAGCAAACGTGCCCGGACTAGCCAAACCGAGCCACGTCTTGCTGATGAAGACGAGACCGTCCTGCCACCAAGTCCTCAGCCAAGCCTCCAACCGGAGCAATCAGACCGAACTACCTCTTCAAAATGGGCTCCCACTCTGTCCTTCAACAACCGAGACATCACCGATTCTGATTCGGTTGTCTCAGAGAAGGACCACTTAATGGCTTTTAACCTAGCCAAAAGTGTGTGCCTTCCAAAAGATATGGAGCACCACTACAAACAACTCAATACTGAGCTAAAGTCAATCCGGTCTTCCACTAAGTCCATGATCCTGGTAAGCAGCTTCTACCTTCTATGTAATTTTTCCTAACTTTCAATCCGGCTAACGTTACTTCCCCTTTGCAGGCCATCCAGAAAAATCAAGTTACGCACAGGAGGATCATGGAGCTTAGGAGGAATACAAGGGATGCCATGGCTGAGGCCGAACTAAAAACAGCCAAGCTAGAAGAGATCAAAAAACAAATGGCCGAACTACAAGCAGAGAATGGTCAGCTGACCGAGATAGCTAATTTGGTCGAAGTCGAGAAGCAGAAGGTTGCCAACGAGGCAAAAGACAAATATCTGTGCATCTTGGCAAAGATTGAGAAAAAAAAAGATGCCGAGATAAACCAGCTCAAGGGGGAGATGAAGAAGGCCGAAAAAAGAGGCTTCAAGAAAGCCGAAGACGCCTATACCCTTCAGTGCGATGCAGCAAAAGATCTATTTTTCAAATGTGGCTGGAGGACTGCGGTGGAGCAGCTCGGTTGTACGCCCGACACCAAGGTCTACAATGCTCCATCGTACTCCATTCCGGCTTCACTGTCGCAGTATGCCGCCGATCTTCAAAGACAGTTTTTAGAAGGGTCTGATGAAGATGATGATGATGATGATTCTGAAGATAATGAGCCAACTCCTACTCCGGTTACTAATGAGCAAACCAGCAACCAATCAGTTCGGCTGGAGCCGGTCATTGAAGACCGTACTGACGAGCTTCTGACTAACAAAACGCAGCCGACTGAGACAGAAGTTCAAGCCGAAACCGAGCTCCCAGCCCGAACCGTGCTCCCAGCTGACGCCGGACTCCAGACAAATGCCGAGGATGAATTTGATGCTGAACTAGATGCACTTCTCCGCTGATTTTTTCTTTCTTTTCTTTTGTTTTTGAACTTTTTTGTAACCGGGCTGCGGCCCCCCAATTGTACTTGGTTTGCACTTTTAATGAAAAAATCTTTCTTCAACTCTTGTTTCGGTTTTGTGTATATATGCTTATACTTGCAATGAATTTTTCATTAACTGTGATTTCGGTTTAACTATCTAACTTGCTAGCCAACCACTCTTTAGCCGATATAACTCACTTCGGCTGAAGAGTACACAGAGTTGGTTTAATCCAGCCAACCACTCTTCAGCCATACACTTACTTCGGCTGAAGAGTACAAAGAGTTGGTTTAATCTAGTCAACCACTCTTCAGCCATACACTTACTTCGGCTGAAGAGTACAAAGAGTTGGTTTAATCCAGCCAACCACTCTTCAGCCGATATAACTTACTTCGGCTGAAGAGTACAAAGAGTTGGTTTAATCCAGCCAACCACTCTTCAGCCATACACTTACTTCGGCTGAAGAGTACAAGTGTTGGTTTAATCCAGCCAATCACTCTTCAGCCATACATTTACTTCGGCTGAAGAGTACAAAGAGTTGGTTTAATCCAGCCAACCACTCTTCAGCCATACACTTACTTCGGCTGAAGAGTACAAGTGTTGGTTTAATCCAGCCAACCACTCTTCAGCCATACACTTACTTCGGCTGAAGAGTACAAAGAGTTGGTTTAATCTAGCCAACCTCTAAGTTGGTTTTTTCAGCCAATTTAGAATATAGTGTTTGGTTATTCCGACCAAAGGTCCTGCAGCCTGGATCCTTATCCTGGGCTTAGGAGGGGTCATAGTTGGTTTAATCCGGCCAACTATGTTTATAATGCTACTAACTTACGAAAGTTACTTTCTTCTGAACATAATCATGCTAAAAAAGAATCGATATGTTTTATTGATGAAGTAAAAAATTACATATACTTAAAAAGAAAAAGCTAGAAATAAAACAACTTGAGATTTGCAGTGTTCCATGGCCTGGGAATTGCTTTGCCGTCCTCATCTTCCAAGTGGTATGCCCCTTTGCCTGCCAATCCGACCACTTTGTAAGGTCCTTCCCAATTAGGTCCTAACTTGCCATCCCCTGGAACTAAGGTGTTTCCCATTACTTTGCGCAGCACCCAATCTCCGATCTTAAATTGCCTTGGATGCACTGTTTTGTTATACTTTCTAGACAACTCTTGTTGGTAGGAGGCGATGTGAATCAATACTCTGTCTCTCCTTTCTTCTGCAAGGTTAAGCTCCAATGCTATGGCTTCGCCATTTAAGTCTGGATCAAAGTTTTCACTTTGGATTGTGGGGAGGCCCACTTCTAATAGGATAACCGCTTCCATGCCATAAGCTAAGGAGAATGGTGTTTCTCCTGTTGATCGTCGAGGCGTGGTGCGGTAAGCCCATAAAACGTGGGGGAGCTCTTCCGCCCACTTGCCTTTGACTCTCTCTAATCTTTTCTTTAATCCATCCAAGACTACCTTATTTGACGCCTCTGCCTGTCCATTTGCTTGGGGATATGCCGGTGTGGAATTGTAGAACTCTATCTTGTACTCTTCACAAAAGCTTTTGAAAAAAATTTCCGCGTCAAATTGAGTGCTTGGTTATGCGAGATCGGCCTTTGGTATGCCAAAACGAGTGATGATATTCTGCCAGACGAATTTCTTTACATCTTTCTCCTTGATTGACGCTAAGGCTTCTACTTCTACCCATTTTGTGAAGTAGTCAGTTGCGGCAAGAAAGAACTTCCTGTTGCCTGGTGCTGTTGGAAGTGGACCTACTATGTCCAATCCCCACATTGCGAAGGGCCATGGGCTAGTGAAAGGTAGAAGTTCTCTAGCAGGTTGGTGTATTTGGTGTGCGAATTTTTGACACTTTTCGCATTTTTTGACATACTTCTCTGAATCCGCTTGCATGTATGGCCACCAATATCCTTGTGAAATCGCTCTGTATGCCAATGATCTTCCTCCTTGATGGCTGCCACAAACCCCCTCATGTATTTCAAACAGGAATGCTTCCACTTTGCTGGGGTGAACACACTTTAAGTAAGGTCCTGTGAACGACTTCTTGTACAATGCCAATGATGGAGAGAGCCAAAACCGCTGCGACTTTGCTCTTATTCTGTTGGCTTCTTTCTTCTCTTCTGGGAGGGTGCCGTCCTTCAGGAATAGTATGATGGGATCCATCCAAGAAGGACCTAACTCTGCACAACATATCTCTCCGGCTTCTGGGTCTTCAATGCTTGGTCTAGGCAGATAGTCGATTAGTAGTGGGTGAGGAATGGAGGTGTCTGCCATTGAGGCGAAGCCTGCGAGTTCGTCTGCTCTGCTGTTCTATCCTTACTGCCGATATGTTCTATCCTTACTACTTCGAACTTCTTTATCTCTGCTCTGACCAAGTCTTGGTACTTGGCCATCCTATCATCCTTTGCCTCGTAGTCGCCAGATATTTGATTCACCACCACCGCGAGTCGTCAGAACCATTAGTTCGTGGCCTTCATGTAGAATCTTGACTTGAGACCCGCCGAAGTGCTTCATACTCCGCTTCGTTGTTTGAAGCTGGAAAGCCAAGGTTGATTGCCTGCTCCACTACGAGGCCGTCTGGAGAGATGAGGACTATGCCAAGTCCTGCTCTATGCCGGTTGGATGCTCCATCCACAAAGAGTTTCCACATCTCTCCAACGAACAACTTCTAGCAGTTGGAGGGGTCAGATGATGCTTTGGGATCTTCCATGTTGCTGGCGGCTTCTTCAGAGTCCATGCTTGTTGTCTGCCCCTTGCTTTCTGTTTGTACCAAGTCTTTATTTGTTGGTGAGTCTTGACTTGGTGTAGCATGGTTTGTTTCTTCCTTCATCTCTTTACTCTGGTCTGCCTTAGGGCCTGACTGAGTAACCAGCACTAGGGGTTGCGTTATTCCGACGTCAACTTCCATCCCTAGTTCGGTTGTCTCAATTAGGTTGACCGGGCAGATGTGATGACTCCCTGGTGTGAATTCTGCGACAAAATCTGCCAATGCTTATGTTTTTATTGCGGTCCTAGGTTGGAACTTGATGTCGTATTGTCCCAACTCTACTGCCCACTTTAATTCGCCGAGAAGTTTGCTCTTTCAAATAAAGCCTTTAATGGGAAGGCTGTGAGAACAACTATGGTGTGGGTGTGAAAGTAATGCGATAACTTCCTTGAGGCCATCATCAAGGCCAATGCCAGTTTCTCCAGTGGCAAGTACCTTGTTTCGGCGCCCAGTAATGTCTTGCTTACATAGTAGATAGGAAGATGCTGGATTCCTTCTGCGCGGACCAATACTACGCTAATTGCATGCTGCGAGACCGCCAGGTATAAGAAGAGTTCTTCTCCAGGAATTGGTGTTACAAGTAGTGGTGGAGAAGACATGTATTCTTTTAGGCATTCCAGGGCGTGGTCGCATTCTTCGTCCCACTCAAACTTAGCCTTTAGTGCATGGAAGAATGGTCGTAGCCTGTCTGATGACCGGCTTATGAACCGGTTGAGTGCAGCCGCCATGCCGGTGAGATGCTGCACTTCCTTCACTGAGTTTGGCCTCTCCAGATCCTGTATTGCTTTGATCTGAGAAGGGTCTGCTTCTATACCTTGGTTAGTCACCAAGAAGCCTAGGAATTTGCCAGATCCTACTCCGAACGCACACTTCGATGCGTTGAGGCGTAACTTATGCTTCTTCAGGATCTCGAACATCTCACCTAGGTCATTGAGATGGTCTTTCTCATCTTTGCTCTTGACCACCATATCGTCGATGTAAGCCTCCATTGTTCTGCATAAACTTCTTCTATTACTCCGGTGTCATTGGGGAACCGCATCACTTGGTGGTAGGAGGACGCCACCGAGCGCATGGCATGCAGCCATGTTCTGCCCAAGATAATGTTGTAGGTGGAGGGGACCTTCAACACCCAGAACTCCACTTGTTTTGTCACACTCCCTGCTCTGACTGGGAGGATAATTTTGCCGACGGGCCATTCTGGCATGGAGTTAAATCCGATGAGGGGAGATACCGCTGGTGCCAAGTCTTTATCTTGCAACTTGAGTTGCTTGAAAGTTTCATAGTACATGATTTCACATGAACTACCTTGGTCGATCAGAATCCGCTTGACGTCAAAATCCTTGACTCGGAGAGTGACGACCAAGGCATCGTTGTGAGGGCAATAAATCCTTGCCAAGTCTTTATCCGAAAAAGACATGACATTTGTGGCCTCTGTCTTTCCCTTCTTGACGACTGGTTGGGCACTTAGCACCTCTCTTAAGTGTTCAGCCTTTTTTATTGAACCTCTGAGCTCGCATATTGTGAGGGCAATAAAATCCTTGCCAAGTCTTTATCTGAAAAAGACATGACATTTGTGGCCTCTGTCTTCCCCTTCTTGACGACTGGTTAGGCACTTAGCACCTCTCTTAAGTGCTCAGCCTTTTTGATTGAACCTCTGAGCTCACATACACGCTCAGGTTCAAAGACTCCATGTATTACGTTGATGACGCCTTGGGGCGGGGCGTCGAGCGGCATCCCATTGGGGTTATTGTGGTCCTGGGGGGCTGGCTGTGCCCCTCCCTCTATGTATTTGTCCAGATGGCCTGCTGCCACCAACTCTTCCAGATGCTGCTTCAATGGCGTGCAATTCTCAGTGCGGTGCCCCTTTTCTTTATGGAAGGTGCACCTGGATCTGTCATCATAGTCCTTCTGGGCCTCGCCTAGCTTGGCTGGCCACTCGACGAAAGGCTCGTCTCGAATCTCACTAAGTATACGGTAGATCGGTTTTTTGAATACCGTGGTTATGGCAGTGCGGACTCTCAACCATCTCTTGTCCTGGTCCTCGCCGTTGTCTCGCTTGCCTTGTCCGTTTCGATTTTGGCGATCTACCGTATTGACCTTTTGTCGAGGTCTTTCTTCGGGCCGGGTCGCCAGATTTTGCTTTTGGCACGAGCGCCATCCTCTTCTACCCCGATGTCGATGCACTCTCTCCATCGTGGCCTCCATGGTTAGGGCGGTGTCATGGTGATAGAGTCCTCACCGCTCCCGATCGAAGGCCTCTTTATATTGCGCAATGGCGAGATTGGTTGGGCCCCAACTGCTGAATGTCTCCCAAGAGCATCGTTGTATGACCTCAGGGTCTCCTTATCGCCCATGTCGATAGAGAGCAACTGGTCGATCTCCACCAGGGTTTTCGTGTTTGTTCTGAATTGCGTTACAAACGCCTCCGCCAGTTGCGCCCAGGAGGCTATGCTGCCCTCTGGAAGCTTTTCAAACCAAGTCAAGCCAAGGTCGCCAAGGCTTGAAGGGAATATGATGCACATCAAGGCCTCGTTCCGTCGGTATACAGCCATGACTTGGCAAAAGTGGCGAAAGTGCGAGTAGGGGTCCTCCTTCCATCGTGCCTTCTCTTCTAGCATGGATCGTAGGTCGGACGATCTAGGTAATTCCGTCTGTCTAGACCTCGTCTGGTGCGTATGTGAGGGCCAATATGTGCTTCACTCAGTGTATGACATCTCAGACCTCGTCCTCTCAGACCTGGAGTGACGAGTCCTAGAAGATCTGGATTGCGTGTCGCCTGTCCTGAGGCTTCTGTTCTTTGCTTAAGAGGGTGTAGAATTCCTACTACGACCCTCTGAGTGGCGAGGGGGTGTCTTGTTGTTGCGCCCCTCTCCTGTCGCCACTTCTTTACCTTTCATCTGGTGCTTTAAGGATTCCATGTCCGCCGCCATTTGCCGTATTAATTCGTCTTGTTCCCTAACGCGATCCTCCAAAATTTGAGGATCAATCATTCGTCGTTGTCTTTCTGGGCTTTGCAAACGAGAGGGATGGGGGCTGTTATTCCGCCTTCGTCCCCTTGCATCCCTCCTGGAATTTTGTCTTTGTGGTTCCAGGTTCGCCATGGGAGTGACCACTGGTAGGCCTTCGCGCCTTGCACCCCTATCTAGAGTTAGTCCGTTGACGGCGGATTGAGGTAACTCTTCGTTGTTCGCCATTGATTCTTCTAAAGGAAAAGCTTGATCAAGAGGTTGTTCTTGTCTAAATTCCCACAGACGGCGCCAATTGTACGGGAAAGAAATATGCCTTATCGTATAATCCTGTTGATCAAGTCTGCGTTCCTCTGTACGACGTCACTTTATCACTTGAAAACACAAACGCGAGCTAGCCGGCGGGTGGGTGCCGGAAACCTCTCCGATGCCTAAGTTAGAAAGATTATCAAATAGGCAAAAGCTCTGTGTATTCAGAAAGCCAAAATTGCATTACCTCTCCAAAGGTGATATCGATGAGTTTATATAGGTTTCATATGGCACAATCCTGGTAGGACTCTTACTCCTTTATGCAGAGTCCTCTTAGGATTCATACTCCTGGAAGATAATGCTTATCCTCCAACACCCTCCCTTACTGCTTAAACCAAGTGAGATGATTTTTCCCCATAGCCGAACTACATTAGGGCCGAAATAACATTGTCATGCCGGGCTAATTAAGTCATGACGTCTAATCGCTACCTCGGTTCCGCTTTCCTTTCTTCTACCTCGGCTTCACATGCTAGACCGAGCTATCCATAGAAGAACCGAACCGAGCTAACCTTTACTTAGGTCTTAGAGCAGGTCCAACATACTTCGGTTCTGAACAGCACGACCGGTCTACCCCGAGGCATGACGACCGGACTAAGTCCGTCAACTAACTCCGGCGGCGAACTGTTTACTTTGGACCGGACTACCACTTGAGAGAAGCACCCCTTCTAATCCTTTTTAAAACGACCCACTGAACGGCCCACGATCCTAGCTCGGCCCAATTTAAGTATAAATTACCCTCTCATCTACCATCTACACCACAAATTTGTTGTGTTTTCATATTCTAAGATCAGAGTTCATTAGGTATTTTTTTCTCTCTTTCTCACTCTCATCAAACACACACAATACCTCTATTTTTATCACTTATTTATAATCTTCTTGTTTTAGACATAAAACTTGATACAATCTGAAAATCTAATCTTTTAACTCATGAATTTATTAATTTTCATCTTTTAATGTAAAAGGTTAGTTGTGATTTACTATTATTGTATTTATGTTGTGATTTTATATAATGCCTTGCAAGTATTTATTTAAATGCTTCAGTGAGATTTTGCATTATTTTGCTCTAGTTTTTATTTTTTTATGTTTTATTTGTAAAGATGAATAAGATGACAAAATAATACTAATCTCTTTTTATACCATCACTTCAAGAAAGATTCTAAAGCCCCATCTCTGCTTTTATTTTTTATTTTATTTTTTGCATTCGTAAACATGGTATTTCTAAAAGTCCCAATAATGTTATGGAAAATTGAGCATTTTTTAATGCCATGGTTCCTTCTACACCTTTTTTTTTTTTGGGGTCTGAAATAGGACTAGCAAACATTATTATAGTTATGACTTTTAATAAGAGAAAGAGCAGGCCTCAATTGTAATCAAAATGAATATTATCCAAGACATTGACAACAATTACAATATTGATGACTATCAATTTACCATTGTATATAAATCTGGAGGGGAATATATACTAAATGTGTGTGACGGAAATCAAAAACCATCCTTCACCCGTATAAACAGTCACCTGTTTAGAAGCAACAAAATTCAAATCAACCAAAAAGAATAGATGAAGTAAAGTAAATACACAGAAATATATAAAGAATTATGAGGGTCATGCAGTGGTGTTTATACTACTGGAATAAGGTCTTAAAGCCATGCATCAGTGTATAGGCAGTTACCAATTTCTTTGAGCTTTCAAATACTGCTGGAATGTTGGTAGAAACAATGCAAGTAGAAGGATCTGTACATAAGATTTAAGGGTCAAAGAACTACACTTAAGAAGTGTGAATGAAAAAGTAGATAAGACTTGTAAGAGTTTTTTATTTCACAATTATATTTGATTTACATTGCTAAGTTTAGGGGATCCTGATATTGATAATGGACATAGTTTTGATTATTGTTGATTGGTGCCTTTGGTTGTTATTGATTTTTTAAGCTATTGTTTGGTATGGTCTAAAGACTTACGGTTGTTGCTTTTATATAATTTGTTGTAATGGGGTGAACTAATTAAGTGATTAAATCATGGTAAATTGATTCCCAAAATATTTTTGTTTCCTTTCAGTAAAATATATGTGTGTATCCAAAATATTAAAAAGTAGACAAGTAGCATGTGACTTGCTTATCTACTAGAGAAATGCATCATTTTCAATTATGATGATTTTCACTCTGGCACTTTGTATTAGTTTATTTTTTTAAATATTATTTATTAATTGTAAATATATAATTACTTAAGTAGTTAAATCTTGATTTACATGTGTGAGATAAAAGTATCATTAGACCAATATAAACAGTTGCAATCGGAATACTTAAAAGCACAGATCCATCTAAAGAAGTAGAAGGGGAAGAATTAGGACCTGACTATTGGGAGGTATATGTTCAAGTGTCAATCAAACCTAATGAGAGCTTGATTTGATCGTATGGATTTGTCAAAACAATTGGACAAGCTATTGGAGCTCATGTTACTTGGCCTGCTCTATTTGTGGTATATTTTTCTAGTAAATACTAATTTCATTAACAAATTTATATTAACTTAATATAGTTTCAATTACCTTTATATGTTTATCTTTTGGATGCATATTTCGTAAGTTATGGATGCTAGTCGAAAATATTTATACAAGTGAGGTTAAGAATTTTGGAACTGAATTTGTTTTGGTAATTTGTCTCTTTGGAAGGTGGATATAACTATTGCTTTTCAAAACTTATGGTTGGAATAATTTTATTTATTTATTTTTTTTTTGTTTTAACTTTGTTAGTGTAGTAGAATATTTTATAATTTTTATTATGATTTTTATTGCAATATAAATAAATTTATATTTTTAGATTAAAAAAAATGATTGTGATTTGAATTTTATTTTATTTATTTATTTATTTTTGATGTGATGATCCTATGGTGGTAATATTTGTTTATTATTATGGAAATATTACAACATGAATGGATGTCAAATTAATATAGGATGTGGCAATTAATATTTAATTTTTTATAAAATTGATTCTATTTTTACAGGCATTTGCACGTGTTTAGTTGTGGCTTTTAAAAGTGTCAATGAAAAGAACATATAAATAGAATTTTGTAATAATGGTAGTAGCTTTGCAAAATGTCACTAGAATAAGCTCCAATGGCACTTATATCCATTTACAACACAAATGAATTGGATTTAGTGACAATTATAAAGTTGTTAAAAATATCAATTGTGGCATAACAAGCGTATTAAAAAGCCATATAGTGACATTTTTTAGATTGTAAGTCTTCTTTAATGGCATTTGATAGCGTCACGAATAATGTCTACTATGACATCAAAGTGTCACTAAAAGTCTCTAGCCTTGATGGTGTCATGGCACTTATGGGTGTTACTGAAGTGTCACTAAATCTTTTTTTAATGGCACTTGATAGTGTCACAAATAATGTCCATCATGACATCAAAATGTTATTGAAAGTCTTTAGCCATAATATGTAGTGGTATTTGGAAGTGTCGCTGAGGTGCCATTAGTATCTACCATGAAATGGATATAATGACATTTGTTTAAAATGCCACAAGACTAAAAAATGTCATTGAAAGAATAGTTCAGTGGCACTTTCAAGTGTCACTGAACTAAGAAAATGTTGTAGTGATACAAATTTTATAAGTTACAAAAAGGGTATGTACATTCTATTTGTTATATACATACATACATACATAATTTTTTAATATTACATTTTATTTATTTATTGGGTTATTTATACAGAAACTTCTTAAACTATTGAAAAATATCAGTTTAACTCTCTAAACTATTGAAAAGCATTATTTTGACACCCTAAATTATAAAAACATGACACCCTAAATTATAAAAACATACAAATAGATCCCCAAAATTATTAGCATATTTCACTTTAAACTATTTTGTTACTGCACCATGAGTTAACCAAATTTTTAAATATTTTTTTAGATGAAAATAACCTTTAGCACTCTATATATTTACAATTGTATTATTAGTTTTTAAAATTTTTTTAAATATAAGAATTCATCCATTATTATTGTTTTATTATTATTTGTTTAAATATTTTTTTGTAAATATATTTTTGCAAAAAGAATATTTAAAAAAATAATAATAAAACAAAAAAATGAAAAAAATTGAAAAGAAGTGGGGTTGTGTTATGCAGAGGGTTGAATTTTTGTCTAAAAAATGTCAATCCAGTAATGGAAAGAGTTAAAGTAAAACATTTCAATAATTTAAGAGATTTATTTATATGTTTTTATGATTTAGAATGTAAAAACAATATTTCTCAATAAATTTTTTTTGATATAATTTTATAATTTAAAAAGTCAAAATAATCTTTTTGTAATAATTTAAGAGTACGTTAAATAAGCCTTTATTTATTTCAAAATGGGGATGCCATGACATGATGACACCAACCGGTGCCAACATATCTCTGCTTTTGTGCCTGCGTGCGACAATATGCTCAATCAAGAAAGAGGACCCACGAACCAAGATAAAAGAATGCGCGGACAAAAATGGGTCATAATAAAACACTTATGAAGGATGGGTTCTATTGCGAGAGTCACAAAAGCCCTGGTTAATCCATGGTCTAAATTTGAGTAGTTTAAAAATACAATTGAACATGGTCATACGTTCCAAGAGATCAAATTCTTTTGAGTACAACAAAATTCTAAACATTCAAATTAAAATGTCAATGGAAGAGAATATTAGTTTATATGGGAAGCAATGGATGCATCAAAAAAATATCACGACAAAGTCATAAACTTTTGTAGTATTAATAAAAAAAATTTGAACATTTCGTTACAATAATTTGTGCCGAGATTATACATTTTGTGATTGATATTACAAAATTTTGTGATAAAATTAAATATTTTTGTGAAGACTTGTAAATAGTTTATAAGATATAAGGTGCCACTATTGTGGAGTCACTCGAATTTTGTGTCGTACTTAGGGCTAGTTTGGCATAATTTAAATAAATCAAAAAGTCAAAAAGTCACTATCTTATTTAAGTCACATCATTTTATTTAAATCACATCACCTCTCTAACACTTCACATCAAACCCAACCCAAACCCACCAATAAGTCAAAAAGTATATTTTTTTAGAACATCCCAAACTAATCCTTAATTTTAGGGTTATAGAATTAACACAAACTAATTTAGACACTCAATTATCAAATAAAAAAGGGAGCTTTTTCAATAAATCCATTATCTGAGAGTGTTGTTCCATAAAACCCATAGTGTTTTATAATATTCCATTAGGTCCATTTCATACAGAAAGACCAAAACGCCCTCTGAACAAAACACGCGCCTTTCTCTCTCTCTCTTTGAATCTAATAACCGACTCTCTTGTTCTCTCTATTCTGACGCAGGAAATCACGCACAAAACCTTCACAGTCCAGAAATCGAAACCTCCCACAAAAGCGTATTCCTTCCATCGTAGATTCTGCACATCGTCTCATCATCTCATCATCTTCTCCGTCGTCCCTACGCCGAGAAGAGCGTCTTCGTTCCATTGTCACATCGTGTCAACATCTTCTTCGTCGTTCATACGCCTTAAGATCAGATATCGTTCGTTTCGTCGATCGACCTTCGTGTCAACATCTATTTCGAAATGGGCACAAAACGTAAGCATTAAACTCATTAGTGTATTTAAACCCTAAACCTCTTTATCAACAACCATCATTCTGAACTTTGACAAATATCCCCTTTTCGTACGCGTACAATATATAGGAGTCCATATTGTTTTTGTTGTAGTAGTTGTTACTGAAAGATGTGAAAATTCACATTGATTGAAGATGGTTTGATAATCACATTGTCGCAGATGTTATCCGTTGTTGTTCTGCTTTTGTTGTAGTTGATAAGTAATGTGAACATTCACATTGACTTAAAATGTTTGTCTAATCAGGTAGTAATGGTGTTGTTGTTTTATGCTTTGAACATTCTTGTGGACTGAAAATTTTTGGCCAATTATGTTGTTGTTCTTGTTGATGAAAGATGTGAACATTCACATTGCATGCAAATTTTAGGAGAATCAGAAATTATTGGTCCTTCTGTTATTGGCTGTGAACAATCACATTGGTCCTTCTATTATTAGTGCTGTTGTTCTATGCTGTAAACATTCACATTGCCGGCAAAATTTAGTAGAGTCAAATATTGTTCGTGCTTTTGTTCTAGAGTGTGAACATTCCCATTGCATGAACATTTTATTTCAGACAGAAATTGTTGGTGCTTTTGGTCTAGGCTGTGAACATTCACATTGCCTGAACATTTTAGTAGAGGCAGATATTATTGGTGCTGTTCTTCTACGCTGTGAACATTCACATGGATTGCAAATATTAGGACAATGACTAGGATGTTTACATTTTTTTCGCCTATTGTGAATGTTTGCCTTGTTCATATTCGTTATTGGTAATGGTGATCCGATAAGATGATCCGTCATTTTATATGTTCATGTTAACATGCACATGTTGTTCAATGGTGTTCATGGCTGTATAAAAATACATTGTTTTCCACAAATCACTCAATATGCACATTGTGTTTGTCGACACAGTCAAAATGATGTCAATGTTCACAACTGCACACAAACACCGGCATTGACACCCACACACAATCTGTGAACATGCACATCATTGGAAATCTTGTGAACGCTCACATCTGCTCCACTATGCTAATCACATGAGCCTTGACTTATTTTTTATAAAATGCTCCATTTTGCGGATGTTGCACATAAGAAAACCGCAAAGAGAAAGCGAGATGAGTACCATGTGAAGGAAGAAACCCCAAAATCAAATAATAGCACCAATGTGGACATGAGAAATGTGAACTACAGATCAAATATGACCGATGGTCAAATTCATGAAAGCCACCAAGTTCACATTAAGCAATTGCGGTGCCTTCAACAGACACCTTTTGGAATTTGCTAGATGCACTAAGAAACAATAAGATTGACTTGGACAAATGCATGAAGTATGATGACGTTGTTGTGCATGTACTACAAACGCATAAAGCTTCAAAGGATGCATTCTACATTGGGAAGAAGATGAACATACACAACAATGACATCAAGTTGATTTTCGTGTGGACTGTGGCAAGAAGCCCATGGACATAGTGTACGGTCTTGAAACCAAAGACCGGCATCGTAAACAAAATATGCAAAAATGTCACGGTTGACTTCTAAATGGATACGCACTTCTCGACCGAGGCGTTGAAAGGCAAAAGAAAGTCGACAACGAAGAAGTTGCCCGACTACTGTGCATGTATGCTTGCCAAAAGCTTTTCTTCTCAACAAGTGGAGAGACGATAGGATGGGGGTACTACACACATATGGTCCCATTGGAAACCATGCGAGAATATGATTGGGCCAAACAAATTAGAACAACATTGACATCGTCTATTTCCCAAAATGACAAAAATCCAGCAAAAGTCACAGGATGTGTCATGTTATTGTTGGTAAGTACACATGTCAGATAATAACATTCACATGTCCTTCAGTGTTGTTCATGTAAGCCAACTGTGAACATTCACATTCACTCATAACATACTACTGTGAATGATCACAACAGTGACACATCACTTATGTATCACATATGTGAATGTCCACATCTGAATCGCTGATGTGAATGTTCACATTCACTCATCCTATACTGCTGTGAATGATCACAACCTGCACTACGATGTGAATGTTCGTGATCTGAATCACTATTGTAAATGTCCACATTCACTTATATATACCAATCGTGAATGTTCACAACACCGCCACAAAGACTTATATTTCACAGATGTGAATGTTCACATCTGAACCATCGATGTGAATGTTCACATTCACTCATAACATACTCTCGTGAATGATCACAACAAAGGACACATCACTTATGTATCACAAATGTGAATGTTCACATCGAACCAGCGATGTGCATGATCACATTCACTCACGACATTACTATGCAAATGCTAAGTAACACCGTGTTTGTTGTTTTATCAAGTATTGGTTGTGTGAGCACACAACCATCCTACAACCTCACAAACCCAATGCTTTTTCACGCTGCGTGAAGTGGGATCTGACTGCTTTACAGAAGAAGATGAAAACCACCTCTTTAGCTGATTTGGGTTTTAATGAGGTACGGCCTTGAACTACTAATCAAAACATTCACATTATAACACCCCCAAACATATACGCTACGTAACCTGTTTTTTTCATTGTCAGGTTAATGCCGGCGAGCTCTTTGCAATCCCAACAGAAATACAAAACTTCAAGCATAAAACATTGAAGGTGGAGCCTGAAATTTATGAACCGGCCACAACATCTCCCAACCCGTTTGACATCAAGGGAGAACAACACAGTGGCAGCAACTCCAACTTTTCTGGGGATGGCCTCGAGCAACCAAACAGTGATGATGACATTCACATTCCATTCAGCAGCCAACATTATGACAGCGCTATTGTAATACCAAACACAAACCAACCTGATTTGATTGACATGCTTATCAAAGAAAATCGGAAGGCTTGGGGTGTCGTAAGGCAATGGGAAGCGAAGTACAAACATCTTCATTTTTCATGGGAGTTAAGGGCAAGAGTCATAGCTGATCTTGAACATAAATTGTTCAACCAATCCACCCCACCCAACATAAATACCGAAATAAAGAAATGCATGGAACAAAAGGATGAAGAAATCAAACGCTTAACGCAGCTGGTCATCGACTTGGAATGCGATAAATCAATTCTTCAAGATCTTTACGATGACCAATACCCACATTGTCACACGAGCTCGCGTAACAAAGAACCCCTAGCCCAATGCAACACAATATCAGCCCACCTTCCAGGGTCAAGCGTATAAAGGAAAAAGATCGCAAAGAACATCGCTTGCCTGACTTCCAATATCCAGACTTACCTGGCCAAAAGCAACCCCATCCAGTTGAAATGGTTGAAGATGTGGAGAAACCCCCACCACCAAAGCAGCCAAAAAAATTATCCTTGACCAACAAGTTCAAAGTGTGGAGCAAGATGTCCAAACAAGACAAAAAGAAGGTCCAAGATTTACAAAAAAGTGGAGGCGTTGAGTAAGTCACTGTGCAAACATCTAACGTTAACATTCTCATTCTGCAATTGTCTATATTCATAATCGTGTTTAAATTTTTTGTTTCTTCATATCGTGCAATGTAAACATTCACATTGGTTTGTTCATAATGCATGTGTCAGCCGGTGTGGAAAGGAGATTCAAAGGCTACACATGTGTATTTTGATGACATTATCAACCTTATCAAGGAGGAATCAATACACAAAGAATGTATGCCATTACAAACATAATTAACTCTTCATGCATATGCACACACGTACACACACACAAACAGCCAGAAATCTATATAATATGACCACATGTTTGTGCAAATTTCATAGATGCATACCGAATCTGTTTGCATGAACAACAAGAGGTGGTCAACCCAACTTCGCATGAACCGTCATTCATCTTCACGAGCATGTGTTTGGTAAAATCTATCATTCCATTACTTGTATTGCCAATGTGAAACTTCACATTCCATTAATTATTTGTCCAATATGTACAGAAAGTCATACGAGAGTACCATCCTCGCAAAAGGAGTAAACACATTGATGCACATGTCAAGAACTACCAAGGAGAGAGATACCTATTATTCCCATTGCATCATGAGTACCACTGGACGATAGTTGTGTATGATGCTGAAGACAATTTGTGGAGGCATTACAACTCATTGCCCAAGAACAGCATACATGACCCGTGATATTGACCAAGCCCAAGAGGTGGTAAGTGGCTATTTTTGAACACAAATTTTACTTGTTCTCATCCATTAAATGACTGTACAACACCTATGTCTGTTGGTGCCTAATTTGGAATTCTTTACACAGAGGAAGTACATTGAGCATGTTGTGAGCGTTATTGGCGAGTCATCAACGCTATACACTAAGCTAGCGTTTCAAAATCCAAAGACAACCAATCAAAAGTGTTGATGTCTGTCCTCAAAGAAGGCGACTTACCGTAAGACTAGCTACATTGTTTACAAATCGTCCATAACCATTATGCAAATATTCATGCCAACCGCTAACGAAAACCATTTCTTTTCACAGAGAGTGATGCGGACTGCGGTATGTTACATCATCTTGGCGCACATATTCCATGAAGAAGTTGTGGGCGGCCTCACTAATTCGAATGGTGTGGACTACGAGATTTGTTAGTGCATAGTTTTTGAATCATAAGAAATCGAGCTTCATTAATACCTATAGGTGGGGGTATCCACCTACAAACTTCGAACAATCAATATGAATGTTAATATGGAATGCGTTGAAATTTTGACACAACAACCGATTGTAAAAGGATAATCTGACCTCTGTTAATGGGAAAAAGCCACCGCAATTTTGAACTACTTTTGGTTTTGTTATGTTTTACGATGTGAATGTCCACACAGTTGCACAACTAATGTGAATGTTCACATTCACTTACAATATCCATAATGTGTTGTTATGAGTGTAATTCATGCAAATGTTTGAACCTCGATTGTTCGTAATACACATACTTTGTGCAGAGTGTACACTTAGTGTACATGAGATACTTATGGATCACTTACACATGTGTGAACATTCACATTTGTTTGGCTCATAACACTAGTAAATGCCATTCATCTTCGCCAAATGTGAACATGCACTTCGATATTCATATGCACTAATGTTTGAGATGTGAATGTTCACAGCAAATAACACGATGTGAATGTTCATAGTCACATGATATTCGTAATCTTTGTGTTGTGATGAGCATAATTTTAGCGATGGTTTGAACCCGATTGTTCTATAGTACACATTTTTCATGTAGGAATGTCTATGTGACATAATTACGGATCACGCATACACGTGTGAATATTCATATGCACTAATGTTTTGAGATGTGAATGTTCATAGTCACATGATATTGGTAATCTTGTGTTGTGATGAGCATAATTTTAGCGATGGTTTGAACCCGATTGTTCTATAATACACATTTTTCATGCAGGAATGTCTATGTGACATAATTATGGATCACGTACACACGTGTGAATATTCATATGCACTAATGTTTGACAGATGTGAATGTTCACAGTTGCAACATTGATGTGAATGTTTATAGTCACATTATATTTGTAATGTGTTGTGATGAGCATAATTGTAGCGATGGTTTGAACCCGATTGTTCTATAGTACACATTTTTTCCTGTTGGAATGTCTATGTGACATAATTACGGATGACGTACAAACGTGTGAATATTCATATGCACTAATGTTTGACAGATGTGAATGTTCACATTTGCAACACTGATGTGAATGTTCATACTAACTTATGATATTCGCAATGCCGTGTTGTGATGAGCATAATTGATGCACTTTTTGGAACCTTCTTTTTATGTAACACACATACTTCGTGCAGGAATGTACACATTGACAACAATAAGGTATAAAAGTTCAAATCACAGCTTGTATTCATGTCACCATTGACAACAATAAGGTATAAAAGTTCAACCCATGTGCAAGTTTTGACATAGTAAGATTCTTTTACGTAAGCGTGAATGTCCACATCATGTATTTATCATTACAACTTCAACAAAATCAGAGTCATACACAAAAAGAAAACGAAAAAGCATGATTATGCTTGCAACAAAACACAATCTTATTTCTAAAATGAATATAAGAATCCAATGTAAAACACACCGTTGAAATGCAAAATGTACATCCTATATCGGCTCCTTGCATGACTTTCGATTATGGCTCCCCAGCTTACCACATCTCCCACACCTTATTTGCTTCAATTTCTCACCCCTTGAAGGGATCCTATTCTTTTTCGGCCTTCCGGGGGGTCTTTTCACAATTGGCGGGTATATAGTGAAGTCCGTGGGATCAAAAGGCGGCTTCTCCACCGATGGTATAGGGAATATCGCACCCGAATACGCTGCACGATATGTCTGTACATGAAAGTAATGTTCCACACAATCATTGAGATTGTAGCGGCTCTTCTGAATGGCAACAACCGCATGGTCACATGGAAATCCGTTGATTTTCCATTTGAAGCACGAACATGTACGCCTCGCAACATCCACAGTAACAGATGGTATCGAATGCACTTCAAACACATCCTCATTGGCTTTGCTAACTTGCCAAGACCTGCTGTCATTGAACGAATCCATAAGCCGTGTTTCAAATGTAGGACAAATAAGCTCATTCCATTTGTTCGCTTGGTCACGCCGTGCAGACAGTTGCCGCATTAACTGCGTACGAATTGTGTCCACCATTTGAGTGATAGGAAGATTACGTGCTTCTTTAATCCAATTATTGAATGACTCCGCCGCATTGGAAGTCATCTCCCCATAACGCATGCCCTCAAGACAATATCACATACATCTTACAATATGAAATTTAACATGTATGAACATTCACGCTGGATCGATGAGCCTTAACAAGATTCGCAATGAACTTTAACATCAACTTAAAAATAGACTAATGTGAACATTAAAATCAACTTGAATGATAGCATGATGTGAATGTTAAGAACAACAACTTATGACAACAGATGTGAACATTCACATCATTCAAATCAGTCATCGTTATCAGATGTGAACATTCACATCATTGACATTGAACATGAAACACAATTTTTAAATTTTCGCAAATGTAAACTGAAAATTCACATCCCTACCATTCCAAACTTCACAAATGTAACACTTTATGAAACTATTATTACCTAAAGTACGAATTTGCCCAATGCTCAGGTGCCAGGTCCTTGAAAAAATCATGTGCTCGTCGTTTACCCTCCTCTTTTAATTTTGCAAGCTTTTCATGGAACCCTACCACAGTTGGCTCGTAAGCACAATCACCCAAACTACTTACTAAGTGATCCCTGAATCCATTATCAATTCCTTTCATCCGATCTCTTAAATTGCTCTTCAAGTCTCAGAAGCAATAACCGTGATGAGTGATGGGAACACCTTCGCATAGCTTCTAACAAACCAAGATTACGATCCAAATAAACGTAATCAGCGCTTACCATCAACAACCTTCCCAAGTTCATGCAAGAACCACGACCAATTCACCGTGGTCTCCGAATCAACAATCGCAAATGCAACAGAAATGACCTACAACACAACAACAATACGCGAATCGCTCACAATATAAACAAACCAGTCATGTAATGTTCATATCTACGTTGCCCTATTACTATTGTTATTTCTGGATTCAAGTTCATAACCATCAATGATGTGAACATTCACATTAGCAACCATTAACAATTCATTTCTGATAGTTGATTCATTCATAATGTGAACATTCACAGTACTATTCATTATTGGATCAACTGACAGTCGTATACACTCATTTGAATGTGAATGTTCACGTTCATTATGCCAGAACACGGATGTATAATAATGTGAATGTTGACATTATCGCTATTAGAACACACAGATGTGAACATTCACATCAGTGCATACTAATATCAATGTTCACATACTTATAATTTCTCAATCACTCATTTGTCCATACTATGCATGCCAATGTCCATATTGACATGAACATACAAGTAAAAAAAAAAACTAACCATTGTTTCCGTCTTTCGCCATTGCCGCAAGTAACTGACCTTTGTACTTTCCTTTCAGGAATGTTCCATCCAAGAATAATAAAGGCCGACAAGAATTGAACCCCGCAATACACGCAGCAAATGACACAAAGAAACGGCAAAACTGTTGACTACTCGCATCATAGTCAATATTCACATAACTCCCTGGATTGTACCGCATTACAGCATCCGAATACCACCGCAGCTGGTCAAATGATAACGAGTGCTCTCCATGAATACCAGCCTTTGCTTTCTCCACACCCAACCATACGACATGGTAACTAACATCTAGCCCATAATCCCTCTTCAAAATAGTCACCACATCACATGGCCGAGTCGATGGCTTGTCCCTCACAATTTCGGATATGGTACTCGACACCAAATCCGAACTAACTCGCGGATTCTTCGATGTTCAACATCCGTACCACAAGTATGCACATCACTAAAACTCTTGATGTAGAAAAAAATCATTTGCGTTGTGCTCTACAATGTATAGGCCACAAGCAACCCTCTCCTCAAGATCGCGCACAAAGAAGAACTCTAGTTGTCTCATTCTTCACGTATGTAAACTGAAACCCACATTGGATGGCATACTTACACAAAACGTCACGAAATTCTTGTGCACCTCCAACAAACCATTGTCCCACATGCGTGATACCATTTGCCCAAGGGGCTGACAACAACAGCTTCTCCTTATGGTGGCAAAATCTCCGTAGTGCATCAACTTCTACCTCAACCCCAACAGGCACCAATCCCAAACTACTTGACTGACCAATATCACTTTTCAACTCAACCACAACTTCAACATGTTGTACCCCCATTGATTTAGCAAGCAAGAACATGTTCAAATTCTTCCTCATTCTCCAAATCACACCTATTAATCCCGGGTAATTTACAAAACAATGAAATTGAACCAAGACAACTCCCCATTTTCCACACAAACAAATCCACCAAACGCGAATAACACAATGCGCGGCAGATTTATTACAAGGGTACTGCAACCATATGTACACACCAACATCATAAAGCTATCCATCTCTGTACAAATCATTAAGCAAACATGAAAGTAAAAGTGAGAACATCCACATTATTCACAAGATATTACCACAGTAAACATTTACAAATACACATGTACTCTGAACTATAGAAGATCCACATTCATCACTAAACTCATGAACTCACCTCCAAAGGAACATGATGTAAACATTCACATTGATCCACATACTCTCCATTACATCACTCACACAGAGCCTTGTTACGCAAAACTTAAATCAAAATGCAAACATCAACATTCTTCACGTAATACTAATAGGATGTAAACATTCACATTGTTCCACACACTCTGAATTATAGAATATCCACATTCATCACTAATCTGATGACCTCCCCTCCACAGGACCATGAAGTAAACATTCACATTGATCCATTTAATCTCAATTACGTCACTCACACAGAGCCTCATTAAGCAAAACTTAAAGTAAAATGCAAACATCGACATCCTTCACGTAATACTAACACGATGTAAACATTCATATTGTTCTACATACTGTGAATTATACAGGAACCACATTCATCACTAATCTGATAACCTCCCCTCCACATGATCACGATGTAAACATTCACATTGATACATTTAATCTCAATTATGTCACTCACACAGAGCCTCATTAAGCAAAACTTAAAGTAAAATGCAAACATCGACATTCTTCACGTATCGACATGATGTGAACATTCACATTGTTCAATATACTCAATTATATCGCCGGACATAGCCTCCTTATGCATACATCAAAGTACAAGGAATATTAGAACATTCAACATATATCTGAATGACCTCACCAATGACCACGTATGATGCATGAAATTGCAAAAACAGAGCATCAACTCAATATCAATCGAAGAACAAAGCATCCAATCCATCCTACAATCAAAACAAAAACTGAACATCTATCGCTCACACATAGCCTCCTTATGCATACATCAAAGTAAAAGGAATATTAGAACATTCAACATATATCTGAATGACCTCCAATCCAATCACCACGTATGATGCATGTAATTGCAAAAAACAGAGCATCAACTCAATATCAATCCAAGAACAAAGCATCCAATCCATCCTACAATCAAAAAAAAAACTGAACATCTATTCATCACTAAAATTATACTAACCTTAATCAGCCAACCCTACAGTCGTCCAGGAACTCAAAATCAACTTCTTGGAGACAGTTTTACTCCAGAAAATGACAGAACCGAAGAACTTCAACTTCGTCCTCTTCACTTGAATATCACCATACCAAACAAGAACAACAACAATCGAACCCTAGCACATCAATGCCTCAGAACAATAGAATGAAAACATGCAAGATAGAAACGAATCGATTTGAATTAGAAATAAGGAAACTGCCAAAACTGAATAACGAAATCATAGGAACGTGGTTTACGTATTAAAACAATGTGTATATATATATATAAGGGCATAATAGTCACGTATAAATATGAAATTAAAAAAATGGACTTCCTGGAATAAGCAGAAAACTATATGGGACTGATTGGGATATAATTTTTCTTTGTGGACTTATTGGGATAAAACATCTCTAGATGGGATTTATCAATAAATTTCCCAATAAAAAAATTACAATATATATTATAAATACAAAAGTTTATGTTGCATCAAGGCTGACACACAAAACAAAACAATTGAAGGGGAACCTAAAAAGCATGGGACCAATGGGTTAAGTAGGAAATACAACCCATCTTCCAGTGGGATTGTCCCTTACGAACCGAACCACTCCTACCACCATTATGGCACTGTTTGGGAAGTGACAAATGAGGCTATTATAGCCTCAACCGAGATATAAGCCAAAAAGCTCACTTTTCATTCTTTTTTATTAAAGGCTACACTGTCAAAGTGACAAGTTGTTACATCACGTGGGAAATTACAGTTTTGCCCCTTCTTATCAATTTAAAAAATATAATTGTAGGAACAAATTTATCATTTTAAATTTAAATACCATTTTAACATACTTTTTAATACAACAACTCAACTAAAAATCTATCTCATCTTTCCAAATAAAAAATTAAAATAACCTATTAAAATAGTCAAAAAATTAATTTTTTTTTAAAATAGTCACTTTCCAAACGAGGCCTATATGACTCTCTCATTGATTAGAGGAGTGCCCTTAAGGGTAAAGTACCCTTCCTCAGCCACCTGCCCACACAAACCTCAAAAATATGTAAATTTTGTTATTTTGGTCCCAACAGTTTTTAATGGATAAAAAAATAGGGTAAAATTTACTTCTCTATGGTATGATTTGAGACTTTACTCCTCTATCTTTTAAAAATAATCATATACCTTCATGTGATTTTGGATCAAAATATAATGGTTAATTATAAATGCAAAATTACTATAATATTCATAAATTCTATATTTTGTGTTATTTTCTTAATCTCTCGTCTCTCATATGTATATAATTTATAATGTTTTGTATTAATTCAATTAAATCACAATTAATTATAAATTTTTAATTATTTATTATAATTTTTAAATTTTTATTATAATTATAATTTAATTATATTCTAGATCACAATTAATCCTAAATATTTAACTATTTATTGCAATTACAAACATTTTAATCTAATTTTAATTTAATTATATTTTAGATTACCATTAATTCTAAATTTTAAATTATTTATTATAATTTATAACACGTTAATGTAGTTTTAATTTAATTACATTTTAGATCAATTCTTAATTATTGTTTATTTAATATTTTATTTAATTATATTTTAAATCGATTATTAATTACATTTTATATTTTAGATCAATTCTTAATTATATTTTAATCAATTTATTTTTTAAATTAACATATTAATCTAATTTTAGGTTTGGAGAAAATGGGGCAAAACGATACGGTGCCATGGAAATCGATGTCGCGCCAGGCACTAAGTCAATAGAGAACTTGATCTCTCTATAGGGTGGTAAACTCACAAGATCCTCGCGAAAAACGTCCGAGTACTCACAAACTACTATTGGCAACTTAGTCCAAGTCTTATCAGACTCACTACTCATAAAACTAGCGAGGAGACAACTAAGCTTACTCCACCCTCGCAGATCATACACCGGTGGTAAAACCCTACCAACCCGATCTCCCAAGAAATGAAAACAGTCACCGCTCAAGGTACATACAGTAATCTTCTGACGGTAGCAATCTATAATAACCCGGTATGACAACAACCAGTCCATACCCAAAATCACATCAAACCCAGACATATCCATCAATACAAAAGAAAACGAAAGTCGATGATCGGCGACCTCTATATCACAGTCTCGACACCCTTGTTTCAAAACCATCTCGCCCCCAATAGGTGATACAACACAAATAGAAGATGCTAACTGCGCCAACTCTAATCCCAAAACAGATGCAAATGCAGAAGATATAAATGAATGGGATGCACCCGTATCAATTAACACATTAGCAACCGAGTTACAAAACAAAAAGGTACCTCTCACAACAGATGGAGCCGGTATAAGATCCTGTGCCGTAACCGCGTACATGCGCCCTATAGGCCTCTGATCTACATGCTCACCTCTCGGAGCATAAGATCACAGATAGATTGTCTTGAAGAGGCTCTCGATTGGCCCTCGAGGCTCGCAGATTGCTTCGGTAACTCTGCGGTTCACTTTGAACCAGACACACCAGGTGTGCCACCCAACTGTGGGCAAAACCTCTTCAGATGCTCGCTTGCCCACACTGATAACAAGTGAGCGGCTGGCCTCTGCCCTAATTCTGGCCCTGAGAACGAGCCGAAGACGATGCTGCACGCTGCCCTCCTCCTCTCTGCGGGCAAGTTGGAGACTTGTGACCCAACTGACCACATTTAAAATAGGTGATGTCTCCCTGACCGCCTTTCTTAGAACCCGAACTCGGTACTAGAAAGGTAGATCTAGAATGTACTCCTTGGGACTACTGAGGATTAGAACCCCTCTGCCTCTTACCGTCCCCCTGACCATCTTGACTCCTCTTGGAGCGCCTCATCCTCTCTTCATCCGCATGCATAATGGTCTCAAGATGGGCTGCAGCCTCCACAAGGCGCCCATAATCCCTAATCATGGACCCGGCAACTCAAAACATGAGTCCAGTCCTTAACTTCTTCTCGAACTCTAGACATCGGCGTTCCTCCGTCGCCACCAACTCCGGTGCGAATCTAGACAAACTAGTAAAAGTGGTCTCGAACTCCGCCACTGGTGTATTCAGCTGTTTGAGCTGACAGAACTGGTCTTTCAACTTCTCCCTAACAGTGGGAGACAAAAACTTATCCTGGAAGGTGTCAACAAAAGCCTCCCAAGTCCCTTCAATACGCCCTCGAACAAACTTCCACCACTGACTCGCGTCTCCCTTTAACTAGAAGGATGCCAAGGTCACTCACAAACCTCCATCTTCGATGCCAAACATCTCAAACGTTTTCATCATCTGCTCCAACCACTCGTCAGCCTTCAGTGGCTCCTTAGGGTCACCCAAAAACTTGTTCGAATTCGACCGAAAGAACTCTCTCTTCAGAAAAGACGGCCCTGCTTCAGCTACATGGGCCTGGCCTTGATTCTCAGTTTAGAGAATGTCCATAGATTCCCTCAATGCTCCGGCCATTTCATAGGCTAAGGCGCCCGTGGCCTACTGACCTGCTGGCTCGGTCACGTGGGCCTGACCAACTCCTTCTTCCTGCGCCAGAATTTCATCCGGTATAGGCATCTCTTGCCTCCTAGGCCTACTACGCCTACCATCACGACCTCGTCCTGACATCTTAATAAAGGTAACAAAGACATTAGCACGTTTACAAATGTTTCGAAGCTATTTCATTCACGTCCTAATATGACGGAAAACTGTAATTCACTTCACATAAACACATAATCACATAAGCACTTACGAATTTCATTTCTGGATAATGACCGTCCCTTGGCGTTACTAGAGTTCCAGTTAGAAACAGCAGTGATCAAGTGCCTTTCCAAGAGGACTCCCAGAAACCCATGAACTCGATCAACATCCTAGAAACTAAATCCCATACTCATTTAGTCACATAAACATGTTATCACATAAGTATATAACATTACACTTAAGTCTCTAATAAGCGAGACAAACCCATTGTGGTACTAACTGCTTCCCATGTATCCAAAGTATTCAAATCCGGTACGCTCTAATACCAAGTTGTAACGCCCTCGAAAAAAACATAAATCAACCATTCATACAATCCATAGACATAGGAGAATTTATATATATTCATTCATCAGAGTTTGCTTTACAGAAATATTACATGTTAACAACAAAAGAATGCCCTACGGGCTTACAGCTTTCCAAGTCATCGCTTGGTTACAACAAAAGTAGAGTCCTAACTTTATGCATAGAAAGCCCTCGACTTAGATTTACATCTAATCACTAAACAAAGATAATCAAAACAGAGCCTTCAACTCCTACACCTCTCAAGCTAAGCCCTTGGAGGTGGCATATCACCTGTACATGAAAATGGTGTCCCAAGTAGGGTGAATCAATACCCAGTAGAGATATGCCAAACAACATATGGGAGTTAACTAAAACATTAGCATTCGAAAAATGTTTAACATTCGTAAACCAACTTATACCACTTCCATGGCCAATCAAACATTGACATCCTTGTTTCAATCCATTTCCGATTATTTAACCGGATCAAGGCATAACATAGTTCGATATTACCCAAACAATCCAAGATGAGACTACAACTTATATTTTCAATACTTCAATCATGAACATCATTCACACACTTCTATTCACTTCCAATATCTTGCCATTTTACGGAACTACGTCCGAGGGAATCGGTACCCAAATATATATATAAAAGGTTTCGGGACTTTCACCCTGAACACTCTGACCAACTTAATTATCAATGGAGTCCATCCCCTATCTCCTTCCAAACAATGGAGTACATCCCCTATCTCCTCCCAAACAATATACATATACAATGTATTTAAACACGTTGTCATATGCAATGACTAATTCAATCACATATACAATGTGTCAATCCAACCGTCATATTCAATGACATAATCCAATTGATTAGTTTCAATTTACCTAATCATCATGCAATCTCAACAATAATCATGACTATCCTCCACCGATAGCCCCAAAACAGTTATTTCTAAATAGATAAATAATTTATCAAACAGATAATTTATCACATTTTCCATAGGTGAGTGATTTATCAATCCAACTACACCATTTAATCACAATCTTACCCAATTTCATCATTCCATATTGATTTCATCAATTATACAAATACTTTGCATAATGCAAATTAGGGCATTTTTCTCTTTTTTTCAAATGTTGCACTCAAGGCCAAATTCCACCCATTATACACAATAACCTCATATGAGAGATTTACAAGAAAGGTCCACATGCAACTACATATTCAATCTCCTCTAAAGTACAAATATATAGCATGTGAGACAGATAATATAAAATAAGCAAACACAAAATAATAGATGTCGGGCTACAAGTTCAAGGATTAAGCCCGATTATAAATAAATGGTTATCGAACCAATACACAAAGCCCTTAGCTTGTCAAGACATAAAAACAAAACAAAAGAGTCTTGCACTTACAAAATATCCACTCGCCTTTACTGTTATAGTGATCCCAGTCTCTAACTCAACCTTTATGGTGTTTCGGACTCGGGTCTTGTGGTTTAATGTTGTTGTTTTTGTCTTTTCCTCTTATTACCCTTTGAATTTGAGTTTTGAAATGTCTTGGGCGTGTTCAGAAAAGGTTGGTTGGTTGTTAGTCTAGAACCTTGTTGCCCTGAATTTTGGTCTTCCGCTCGAGCGGGTATTCTTGCGCTCGAGCGGGGTTTGCAATCATTCAATATTTTGAGCGTCTACAGAAATACTGCAGAAGTGTTTTTTACGCTCGAGCGGAATTTCTTACGCTTGAGCAAGTTTGAGATCTAGCGGCCCTTCTGGCGCTCGAGCGGTTCTCTGAAGTTTGTAAATACTAGACGAGTGTATTCTACGCTCGAACGGGTATCTTTGCGCTCGAGCGGCTTGTGCATTGCTGTTGTGTCTTGGCACTCGAGCGGCCTTTATTGCGCTTAAGTAGGTTGAATTCATGTTTTTGACGCTCGAGCGTCAAACTCTCAGCTCAAGCGGGCTGTACGTATATCAGATCGCAAAAGTGACATTTTAAATCACTTTTTCTGCCATTTCTCTCTCTAAAACTTTCGAAAACCCTAAGTTGAGAGCTTCTCACTCTAGAACACACACACACACACATACACACACACACACACACACTCTCTCTCTCTCTCTCTCTCTATTTTGACCTAGAACTAGTGGCCTCTTCACCCTCATTCCTTCATTAAAAAGTTAGAGCTTTTCAAGATCTCTATTTTAATCCGAGTGGAAGTTGATTTCGGCATCTATGGAGTTCATCTCTTGCTTGGCTCGTCTTTTCTTCTTGAGGTAGGGATATTCTACTCTCCTTTATGAGTTTTGACATAAGTATTGGTCATTTTGTATAAATGGTGGGATTTGGGGTTTTTGGGTGAAGTTAGGGTTTGAGATTGAAATTATAAAAGAGGGGTTTTCTATTTTTGGGGTTCCATGTGTATGTGTGGTCTAAAAAATGAGGTTATTGTGTATAATGGGTGGAATTTGACCTTGGGTGCAACATTTGAAAAAAAGAGAAAAATGCCCTAATTTCCATTATGTAAAGTATTTGTATAATTGATGAAATCAATATGGAATTATGAAATTGGGTAAGATTGTGATTAACTGGTGTAGTTGGATTGATAAATCACTCACCTATGGAAAATGTGATAAATTATTTGTTTGATAAATTATTTATCTATTTAGAAATAACTGTTTGGGGCTATCGGTGGAGGATAGTCATGATTGTTGTAGAGATTGCATGATGATTAGGTAAATTGAAACTAATCAATTGGATTATGTCATTGAATATGACAGTTAGATTGACACATTGTACATGTGATTGAATTAGTCATTGTATATGACAACGTGTTTAAATACATTATATATGTATATTGTTTGGGAGGAGATAGGGGATGTACTCCATTGATTGGGAGGAGATAGGGGACGGACTCCATTGATAATTAAGTTGGTCAGAGTGTCCAGGGTGAAAGTCCCGAAACCTTTCATATATATATTTGGGTGCTGATTCCCTCAGAGGTAGTTCCGTGAAATGGCAAGATATTGGAAGTGAATAGAAGTGTGTGAATGATGTTCATGATTGAAGTATTGAAAATATAAGTTATAGTCTCATCTTAATTGTTTGGGTAATATTGAACTATGTTATGCCTTGATCCGGTTAAATAATTGGAAATGGATTGAAATAAGGATGTCAATGTTTGATTGGCCATGGAAGTGATATAAGTTGCTTTACGAATGTTAAACATTTATCGAATGCTAATGTTTTAGTTAACTCCCATATGTTGTTTGGCATATCTCTACTGGGCATTGGCTCACCCTACTTGGGACACCATTTTCATGTACAGGTGATATGCCACCTTCAAGGGCTTAGCTTGAGAGGTGTAGGAGTTGAAGGCTCTGTTTTGATTATCTTTGTTTAGTGGTTAAATGTAAATCTAAGCTGAGGGCTTTCTATGTATAGAGTTAGGACTTTACTTTTGTTGTAACCAAGCGATGACTTGGAAAACTGTAAGCCCGTAGGGCATTCTTTTGTTGTTAACATGTAATATTTCTGTAAAGCAAACTCTGATGAATGAATATATATAAATTCTCCTATGTCTATGGATTGTATGAATAGTTGATTTATGTTTTTTTCGAGGGCATTACAACTTGGTATCAGAGCGTATCAGGTTTGAATACTTTGGGTACGTGGGAAGTGGTTAGTACCACAATGGGTTTGTCTCGCTTATTAGAGACTTAAGTGTAATATTATGTACTTATGTGATAACATGTTTATGTGACTAAATGAGTATGAGATTTAGTTTCTAGGATGTTGATCGAGTCCATGGGTTTTTGGGAGTCCTATTGGAAAGGCACTTGATCACTGCCATTTCTAACTAGAACTCTAGTAACGCTACGGGACCGTCATTATCTGGAAATGAAATTCATAAGTGCTTATGTGATTATGTGGAGTGAATTACAATTGTCCATCGTTTTAGGATGCGAGTGAAATAGATTCGGCACATTTGTAAATATGCTAATGTCTTTGTTACCTTTATTAGGATGTCAGGACGAGGTCGTAATGGTAGGCGTGGTAGGCCTAGGAGATAGGAGATGCCTATACCGAATGAAATTTTGGCGCAGGAAGAAGGAGTTGGTCAGGCCAACGTGACCGAGCCAGCAGGTCAGCAGGCCATGGGCGCCTTAGCCCGTGAAATGGCCGGAGCATTGAGGGAATCTATGGACATTATCCGAGCTGAGAATCAAATGCAGGCCCATGTAGCTGAAGCAGGGCCATCTTTTCTGAAGAGGTAGTTCTTCCGATCGAATCCGGACGAGTTTTTGGGTGACCTTGAGGAGCCATTGAAGGCTGACGAGTGGTTGGAGCAGATGACGAAGACGGAGGTTTGCGAGTGACTTTGGCGTCCTTCCAGTTGAAGGGAGACGCGGGTCAGTGGTGGAAGTTTGTTCGATGGAGTATTAGAGGGACTTAGGAGGCCTTTTTTGACGCCTTCTAGGAGAAGTTTTTGCCTCCCACTATTAAGGAGAAGTTGAGGGACTAGTTTGTTAGCTCAAACAACTGAATACACCAGTGGCGGAGTTCGAGGCCACTTTTACTAGTTTGTCTAGATTTGCATCGGAGTTGGTGGCAACGGAGGAACACCGATGTCTAGAGTTCGAGAAGAAGTTAAGGACCAGACTTATGTTTCGAGTTGCCAGGTCCATGATTGGCGATTGTGGATGCCTTGTGGAGGCTGCAACCCATCTTGGGACCATTATACATGCGGAGGAAGAGAGGATGAGGAGCTCTAAGAGGAGTCAGGATGGTCAGGAGACGGTAAGAGGCAGAGGGGTTTTAACCCTCAGCAGTCCCAATGAGTGCATTCTAGATCTACCTTTTCAGTACCGAGTTTGGGTTTTGGGAGAGGCGGTCAGGGAGACATCACCTATTTTAAATGTGGTTAGTTGGGCCACAAGTCTCCAGCTTGCCCCCAGAGAGGAGGAGGCAAGCGTATAGCATCGTCTTCGGCTCATTCGGTGTGAGTAGGCGGGGCACCTGAAGAGGTTTTGCCCACAGTTGGATGGCACACCTGGTGTGTCTGTTTCGAAGCAGACATAGAGTTACCAACCAACGCAATCGGTTCAGGCCTCAAGGGCCAATCTAGGAGCCTCTTCGGCTCAGTCTATGCAGCAGTTTTATGCTCTGAGAGGTGAACAGGTAGATCAGAGGCCTACAGGGCACGTGTACGTGGTTACGGCGCAGAATCTTGTACCAGCTCCATCTGTTGTGAGAGGTACCTTTTTGTTTTGCAACTCGATTGCTAATGTGTTAATTGATACGGGTGCATCCCATTCGTTTATATCTTCTGCATTTGCATCTGTTTTGGGATTGGAGTTGGCATAATTAGCATCTCTTATTTGTGTTGTATCACCTACTGGGGGCGAGATGGTTTTGAAACAAGGGTTTTGGGACTGTGATATAGAGGTCGCCGATCGTTGACTTCTATTTTCTTTTGTATTGATGGATATGTCTGGATTTGATGTGATTTTGGGTATGGACTGGTTATCATTATACCGGGCTGTTATAGATTGCTACCGTCAGAGGGTTACTGTATGTACCTTGAGCGGTGATTGTTTTCATTGCTTGGGAGATCGGGTTGGTAGGGTTTTACCACCGGTGTATGATCCGCGAGGGCGGAGTGAGCTTAGCTATCTCCTCGCTAGCTTTATGAGTAGTAAGTGTGATAAGACTCAGACTAAGTTGCCAAGAGTAGTTTGTGAGTACTCGGGCATTTTTCCTGAGGATCTTGTGAATTTACCACCCCATAGAGAGATCGAGTTCTCTATTGACTTAGTGCTTGGCATGGCATCGATTTCCATGGCACTATATCGTTTTGCCCCAGTTGAGTTGAGTGATTTGAAGATTCAACTCCAGGAGTTGTTAGATAAGGGTTTTATTCACCCTAGTACTTTGCCTTTGGGAGCACCGGCTCTCTTTGCTAAAAAGAAAGATGGGGCTTTGAGACTTTGTATTGATTATCGAAAATTGAACCAGGTTACGGTTAAGAACAAGTACCATATACCTCATATAAATGATCTATTTGATCAGTTGAAAGGATCCCGCTGTTTCTCTAAGATAGATTTTACATCAGGTTACCATCTGTTGAGAATCAGGGAAGAGGATATCCCGAAGATGGCATTCCATACGTGGTATGGCCATTATGAGTTTCTAGTGATGCCCTTTGAGCTAACCGATGCCCTTTGGGCTAACCAGCTGTGTTCATGGACTTGATGAACTGGATCTTCCGAGAGTTCTTAGACCATTTCGTAGTCGTCTTTGTGGATGACATTATGATTTATTCACCTTCTAAGGGGGAGCACGAGAAACACTGGCGAGTGGTCCTTGAATTACTAAAAAAGGTTAAGTTCTGGCTAAGAAAGGTTAAGTTCTTAGGCTATGTGGTATCCGGGGAAGGGGTGACCATAGATTCATCCAAGATAGAGGCAGTGCAGGATTGGGTACAACCTAAGAATATCTTTGAGATCCGTAGTTTATTGGGGTTGGCCAGGTATTACCGTCGATTTGTGAAGGATTTCTCCAGGCTAGCTTCACCTTTGACTAGAATGATGCGAAAATGGTCAAATTTGTGTGGAGTGAGACTTGTGAAAAGTCGTTCCAAGAACTTAAAGTTAGACTTACCACCGCTCCAGTCTTGATTATTCCGGAGAGGGGTTTGGGTTATGTAGTGTATTGTGATGCCTTACAAGAGTGTTTGGGTTATGTGTTGATGCAAGAGGGGAAGGTTGTAGCCTATGGCTCACGTCAATTGAAAAACACACGAGAGGAACTATCCTACTCACGACCTAGAGTTAGCGGCTGTGATTTTTGCCTTGAAGATTTGGAGGCACTATCTATATGGTGAGAGATTTGAGGTGTTCTCGGATCGTAATAGTCTGAAGTATTTGTTTACACAGAAAGACTTGAATTTGAGGCAGAAAAGGTGGATATAGTTCACAAAAAATTACGACTTCGAATTGCATTATCATCCGGGAAAGGCCAATGTTGTGGCCGATGCCCTTTTTAGGATGTCCATTAGAGATGTAGCTAGTATTGCTATCCGAGAATGGGAAATGTTGGGTGCTCTTGGTGAGTTTGACTTGCGTCTGGGCTAGTCTGTTGAGTCTACAGCTTTGTTTTCTGTAGTTGCACAACCTACACTTGTGAACCAAGTGTTAGAGGCACAAAAAGGTGACTTTGAGGTAGAATCCCTCCGGGAGAAGATCTCTAATGGGAAGGTAGAGAAGGGTTTGACTGTGTATCCCGACTTGAGTGTGAGGTACCGAGACCGTTTGTTTGTGCCAGAGTCTTGTTGAGAGGAAGTACTCCGAGAGTTCCACCATTCACGCCTTACGGTGCATACGAAGAGCACGAAGATATATCATGATCTGAGTCGCTAGTTTTGGTAGAGAGGTATGAAGAAGGATGTGGCAACGTTTGTATGGAAGTACCTTACTTGTCAACAAGTGAAAGCCGAGTATCAGAGACCAGCGGGTTTGTTGCAACCCTTGTCTATAGCCGAGTGGAAATGGGAGCACGTTACAATGGATTTTGTGGTGGGTCTTCCGAGGACTCAACAGGGTAGTGATACCATTTGGGTGGTAGTGGACCGATTGACCAAGTCAGCGCATTTTATTCCTATGCGCATAAGAGATTCGGTAGATTACCTTGCCGACTTGTATGTTCGGGACATAGTGAGGTTGCTCGGGGTCTTAGTGTCAATTGTCTCAGATAGAGCTCCGCGTTTTACTGCTAGGTTGTGGCAGAGTTTGCAGAGTGCCTTGGGCACTAGATTGACTTTTAGCACGGCTTATCATCCTCAAACTGACCGGCATTCCGAACGCACTATTCAAATCCTTGAGGATATGCTTCGAGGTTGTGTCCTTGACTTTAAAGGGTTGTAAGAGAGACACCTAGCCTTAGTGGAATTTGCCTACAACAACAGTTTCCAATCGAGTATTGGTATGGCACCGTTTGGGGCCTTGTATGGCCAACCGTGTAGATCTCCAGTGTGTTGGGCTGAGGTGGGTGATGCACCTTTGTTAGGCTCGGAGTTGGTTTGGGAAACAACTAAGAAGGTAGCACTCATTCGTAAGAGGTTGGTTACGGCCTAGAGTTGCCAAAGAGTTATGCCGACCGTAGGAGGAGACCTTTGTCATTCGAGGTGGGTGATTACGTCTTTCTGAAAATATCGCCTAGACAGGGTTTGATGAGGTTTGGGAAGAGTGGGAAGTTGTCCCCTCGGTTTATCGACCCTTTTGAGATCCTTGAGTAGATTGGAGAGGTTGTCTACTGTTTAGCATTGTCGTCGCAGTTGTCTGGAGTGCATGACGTGTTTCATGTTAGTATGCTTCGGAAGTACGAGCCGGATCCATCGCATGTATTGGATTGGACCGACATAAAGGTAGATGAGGATGCTTCATATGAGGAGAGACCGGTGAGGATCTTGGATAGACGGGACCAAGTCTTGCGAGGCAAGATGATTCCCTTGGTCAAGGTATTGTGGAAACATTACGGAGTTGAGGAAGCGACTTGGGAATGTGAAATGGAAGTCCAAGAGAACTATCCGGACTTGTTTGCTAATGTATAACTTAGTGTTGAGATTGTAATTGTTGTTAATGAAGAATATGAACATTGTATATGTTTAAATTACGAGAACAGTGTATATGTTATGGTTATCTTGGAAACATGAGTTTATTGTAAACATTGCATACGTTTGGGAATACGGAATATCATATGCATTCCCTTGGGAGCATTGTATATGTCATGTGCACTTTTTGAAAATCTGAATTTTTAATTAAACATTGTTAATGTTTTGGAAATTGTGAATTTCGTTTCAATATGAAGCTCGTGTATCGAGTTGGTGAAAATGAATGACCGGAGGATGGGTCATGGTATTGGATTTGTAAGAATAACATAGTTGGGAATGACCAAACGTTGATTTTGAACTTAAATTGTAATTTCGGAAACGAAATTCTTTAAGGGAGGGAGGTTATAGCGATCTCGGTTTCTAACTCGACCTTTATGGTGTTTCGGACTCGAGTCTTGTGGTTTAATGTTGTTGTTTTTGTCTTTTCCTCTTCTTACCCTTTGAATTTCAGTTTTGGAATGTCTTGGGCGTGTTCAGAACAGGTTGGTTGGCTGTTAGTCTAGAAACTTGTTGCCTAAAATTTTGGTCTTCTGCTCGAGCGGGGTTTGCAATCATTCAATATTTTGAGTGTCTGCAAAAATACTGCAGAAGTGTTTTTCACACTCGAGCGGAATTTCTTACGCTCAAGCGGGTTTAAGATCTAGCGGCCCTTCTGGTACTCAAGCGACTGTCTGAAGTCTGTAAATACTGGACGAGTGTATTCTACGCTCGAGTGGGTATCTTTGCGCTCGAGCGGGTTATGCCTTGCTGTTGTGTCTTGGCACTCGAGTGGCCTAGATTGCACTTAAGCAGGTTAAATTCATGTGTCTGACGATCGAGCGTCAAACTCTCCGCTCAAGCAGGCTGTACGTATATCAGATCGCGAAAGTGACATTTTAAATCACTTTTTCTGTCATTTCTCTCTCTAAAACTTTCCAAAACCCTAAGTTGAGAGCTTCTTTGTAACAGCCCTCACTTCATTTTAGTCATGCTCACATGCCTTGTATGATTTTTGTCTTGATTAAGCTTGCATTGTAAATCTTGTCTTGTTCTGCTTAAGTGTTGTGCATGATTGTCCCTTGCTTGGTATGAGTTTTAGCTGAGGTCATCTTAAGCCTAGGTCGCTCCTTTGATACTCTTACACCTAGAACCATCTTGGAATCTCTTTGGTTGACCTCCACTCGCACCCTGACATATTGGCCGAGATGTCATTATCTAAGCCGAGGTGTATCATCACCAAGGCCGAGATGTGTATTATCTAGGCCGAGATGTTATCCTTGAACCCAAGTGATCTTGTTCCTGGACTGGTATGACCTAGACCGAGGTGTGCCACATCGCTTGGCCAAGTGTTATCCTTCTTAGC
Source organism: Camellia lanceoleosa (assembly GCA_025200525.1). Classification (NCBI taxonomy): domain Eukaryota; kingdom Viridiplantae; phylum Streptophyta; class Magnoliopsida; order Ericales; family Theaceae; genus Camellia; species Camellia lanceoleosa. The sequence goes on along the minus strand of CM045763.1, from coordinate 146,111,750 downwards.
CGAGATCATTATCTGCCGGAGTGCCTTACCGTCTTGTTTGTTGAGCACACTTTGTCATAGTCTTGTCTTTTCACTCAGTCACCTTTTGAGAAGAGCCAACCAACCGGTGTCACGTGTCCCAGCAGAGTGTTAAGTCAGCCGGTAGACCTAGAAATGTATCATTTGCCATATGTCTTTGTCCTTGAGGAGAGAAAAGCTTTAGGAGAGGAAGAGAAGTTCTTAGAGAAAGAATAGATTTCCAAGCCTGATCCTTAGAGTTCAAACCGTTTGATTCGTGTTTTGAGGTTAGAATCTTGATCTACACTTGTTGTTCTTATTGTTCATTTAGCTGCATTGCATGATCGAGCACGATTTGTAGGCCACGCATTGATTTAAAGTTGGGTTTAGAGAAAGAAAGTGGCATTCATGTGTTCTTGAAGAAAAAGCCTCATTTGATCCGAAAGTTTGCATTAAGATTCATGTTTTTGTGTTTGTTTTCATAAGATCTTCAAGTATGGGTACCTAGGTCCATGTTTTCGAACTCATAGCATGAAAATCCCAGATTTGGAAACAACAAGTTGTAATTGAGCATTTATGTTTTTCAAGTTCTTCATGTTTATGTTCTTCATGTTCTTCAGCAGAGGGAAACCCAGATTTTCCCGACTTCATTTCCTTGAATGTGGCCGTCGGGTCCACACATCGGCAAGGAGGTGTGGGACCTCGGCCAAGACTTGGTGGTACCCAGCATGTCTTCCCGACATGTAAAACAGTGTTTCACCTCAGCATGCTTTGCCTTGTCTTGACTTAGTTTTGAAGGATCGCCGAGGTCATTCGTATGCATGTAAGACTTGTTTTGAGAAGTACATTCAAGTAGACCTTGCCATGTGTTTGTAGGACTTGGACTCTCGCCTGACCCCGACGTTTGAAGAGCTAAGTGAGCGGTATTTTTAATAAAGCTATGTTATAATGTTTTGATAAGCTTGCTTTGCTTTGTTTCAAAAAGTATTTGTTGAGTATGAATGACTATCCCTATTTTGTGTATCAAGTATTAGCTTTAGTTTTGATAACAATCCTTGAAAGTCCGTACGTGCTAGGGGACTATAAGCATTTGTAGCACAACCTTTGAAAGTCCGTACGTGCTAGGGGACTATAAGCATTTGTAGCACAACCTTTGAAAGTCCGTACGTGCTAGGGGACTATAAGCATTTGTAGCACAACCTTTGAAAGTCCGTACTTGCTAGGGGACTATAAGCATTTGTAGCACAACCTTTGAAAGTCCGTACGTGCTAGGAGACTATAAGCATTTGTAGCACAATCTTTGAAAGTCCGTACGTGCTAGGGGACTATAAGCATTTGTAGCATAACCTTTGAAAGTCCTTACGTGCTAGAGGACTCTAAGCTTTTGTAGCACCTATGTTAATGTTATCCCTTGAAACTTGAAAGCCTTGAAAGACTGTGATTGATAAAGCTTGAAAGATTTGTTAAACGAACTTGGTTCATCCCATGTTTTGTTACAAGCTATGATTATGTATTGTTTTGTTAAAGATCTCGGATATCATTCATGCAAACCCTTTATTACTTGTACCATTCACTGAGTATCCAAGCTCACCCTCTCTATATATATGTAGGTGATGAGCAGGACAGCGGCGACGCCTAGATGTGCTTTGCAACTTGTTTGGATTCGCATTTTGTAGCATCTTGAAGATCATGCTTCTTAGCTTGCAATTCATTGTGTTTTGTATATGATGGCTTGAGAAGCCTTTTGGTCAAGATGTGTTTTTGTACTTCACTTTGTTCGTATTCAAGTTGTAAAGCTACGTAAAGATGTATGCCATTCCATTTGACTTACGCACAGCTCTTATGGACTAATTACATTTGTATATGTTGCTTCCGCACTTGTGAGCCCTATGTATTTATACTCTGATTTTGTGTCAATCTTGGAAGTTGGCCTTCGGTAATCTCGGATTACTGGCCATCACGGCACCATTCTACTAGGGGCGGAATGGGGTCGTAACAGAATGGTATCAGAGCACGAGTTCCTTATAGTACATTATTCACACACTTCGAGTCCTGAAGAGCATAGGATTTCCCTTAGAATTGATGTTAGGATTGCATCATAATGCTTGCTACTTGACAATGTGTGCATCATCTCGGCGTGACCATTTGTTATTTGCATGCATGTTATTTGATCGTTTTGTTTTAAAGTTACATTTTGCATACTCTTAGCATCATGAGGAGGGGTAGACCACCAGTTGGCCGAGATCATCCCGAAGACAGATTGGACAGATTAGAGAGACTGGTCGAAGGTTTGGTCCGTGAATTGAGACAACCTAGGCCACAAGACACTAGTACTACTTCTACCAAGGCCGAGCAGATAAACGGCCGACATGCAGTTCCACCTCCACCTTCTCCAGCGCCGCAAGTGCCTCCACAGCAAGCTTTATATGGGGATGGCACCATAGCCCTGATCCGAGAGTTTAAGAAAATGAAACCGCCGAGATTCTCTAGGGGTATTGAACCGATGAAAGCCGAAGTGTGGGTTTTGGAAATGGAGAAACTGTTTGAGATTTTTTCCAGCACCGATGCCCAGAAGGTGTCATTGGCCGTGTTCACATTAGACGACGACGCACGAAGATGGTGGATGATGACTCGAGAAAGCAACCCAGCTCTGACTTGGGCCAGATTTTTGGAGTTGTTTTACAACAAGCACTTTCCCTTTAGTGTTCGAGATTGTAAGACTACAAAGTTCCAGACTCTAACACAAGACAGCAGGACAGTGGCAGAATATGACCGTGCTTTTACCGAGTTGACGAGATATGCGCCTCACATGGTCGATGATGAATATAGAAAATCCAGGAAGTTTGAAAGTGGGCTTTGTGGGCCGATACAAGATCGAGTTAACATGCTTAACATGCCGACCTACGCCGGAGTATTGTACAAGGCCATCCTGGCAGAGGCTAACTTGAATCGATATCAGAACTTAGGAGAAAGTCAGAGGAAGAGACAGAACTATGATAATCGCTGAGTTCCGTTTAACGCCAAGAAGAAAGCGAATGTGGGTAGCTCCAGCAACTCAAACCAGGAAGGTAATACTAAGCCGACGTGTGCAAGTTGTGGGAAGCCGCATTTCGGAGTTTGTCGTTGGACGTCAGCAGCCTGTTTTGAATGTGGTGAAATGGGTCATCGTGTGAAGGACTGTCCGAAGGCGAGGACTGACGATGGTAAGAAGAATGGGAGTACCTCGGGCTCTGCACAGAGAAATAACATCGGGAGGGCACAGACGAGGCATGGCAGAGTTTTTGCATTGGTACCAGGAGACACTCAGAATGTTGAGACAGTCGTGTCAGGTATACTCCCAATCTGCTCTCAAGATGTATATATATTGATTGATTCGGGTTCTAGTCATTCATTTGTGTCTACTAAGTTTGCCGAGAAGTTGAACAGGGAATTAGAACCCCTTGATTTGGTATTATCTGTGTCCACTCCGTCTAGAAGAACTATGATTGTTGCGTCCATTTATAGAGCATGTGTTGTTATGATTGAGAATGTGGAATTATTAGTTGATTTGATGCCATTGGACATAACTCACTTTGATGTCATATTGGGAATGGACTGGTTAGTAACGAATCATGCATCTATTAATTGTGTTTCTAAGAGTGTTACACTGAAACCCCCAAACCAAGCCGACGTTATTTTCCAGGGTAAAGGAGTAGTATCCCCACCTTACTTGATCTCATCCATGAAAGCCTATAAGTTGATCCAAAAGGGGTGTCAAGGTTATTTGTGTAGTATACTAAGTGATTTGAATAGAAGTGTTGAGCTAGCCGACATACCAATTGTTAAGGAATTCCTTGACGTCTTTCCTAAAGATTTGCCTGGCCACTTAATCGATAGGGAGATAAAATTTACGGTTGACGTCATGACAGGAACCCAACCTATCTCTAAAGCACCCTATAGAATGGCCCCAGCCGAACTCAAGAAACTGAAACTACAACTACAAGAATTGTTGGACAAGGGATTCATTAGGCCGAGCACTTCACCTTGGGGAGTACCAGTTCTATTTGTCAAGAAAAAGGATGGTACACTTTGTCTTTGTATCGACTACCGAGAACTAAATAAGGTGACCATTAAGAATAAGTATCTATTGCCGAGGATTGATGATTTACTTGATCAACTACAAGGGGCACGGGTCTTTTCTAAGATTGATCTCAGGTCGAGCTACCACCAGCTGAAGGTTAAGGCCGAGGATGTTGAGAAGACTGCTTTTTGGACAAGATATGGCCACTACGAATTTTTGGTGATGCCTTTCGGAGTGACCAATGCTCCTGCAGCATTCATGGATTTGATGAACAGAGTCTTTAAACCGTACCTAGATGAGTTAGTGGTTGTTTTCATCGACGACGTACTGATATATTCCAAGAGTGGTGATGAGCATGAGAAGCATTTAAGACTAGCCTTACAAACCTTGAGGGACAGGAAATTATATGCCAAGCTTAGCAAGTGTGAATTTTGGCTTGCCAGCATCTCATTTTTGGGCCACGTGATTATTGAAGAAGGTATCTCTGTTGATCCAAGTAAGATTGAAGCCGTTGTGAATTGGCCGACATCGACTAATGTGTCCGAGGTTCGTAGTTTTTTGGGTTTGGCAGGTTATTACAGAAAGTTTATGAAGGACTTCTCAAGGATTGCAGTACCATTAACACAACTAACTCAAAAGGAAGTGGCGTACGAATGGACCGAGGATAGAGAATCAGCCTTCCAGGAGTTGAAGACGATGTTAGTTACAGCACTAGTTCTTGTACTTCCAACAGGCAATGAGGAATTCCAGATTTACAGTGATGCTTCACATAAGGGTTTGGGTTGTGTATTAATGTAAGGGGGTAAAGTCATAGCATATGCATCTCGTCAATTGAAACCTCATGAAAAGAACTATCCTACCCATGATCTGGAGCTAGCAGCTGTGGTGTTTGTTTTGAAGATTTGACGTCATTACTTGTATGGAGCTTCTTGCCAAGTTTTCACAGATCACAAGAGTTTGAAGTACTTGTTCACCCAAAAGGAACTAAATATGAGACAGAGAAGATGACTTGAATTACTAAAAGATTACGACATGCAGATTCAGTATCACCCAGGTAAAGCCAACTCAGTGGCCGACGTGTTGAGCAGAAAGTTAGTTGGGAATTCAGCATGTTTGTCAATGATTTCAGTGGAGTCGACCATCATTGAGGAAATAAGGACCAGGCAGATGGAAGACAGATTCTTCAGGAAGGTAATTGATGAGATTATCACTAAGCCGAGGTCAGGGTATACAATTAAAAATCAGGTACTCAACTTTGAAGGAAGATTGTGCGTGGCTGACGTCCCAGAGTTGAAAAATAGGATTTTGCAAGAAGCCCATGGTTCCAAGTTTGCCGTTCATCCAGGGAGTACCAAGATGTACCAAGATTTGAAACAGACTTTTTGGTGGCCGAATATGAAAAGAGAGATAGCCGAGTTCGTATCTCAGTGTCTATATTGCCAACAAGTGAAAGTAGAGCATCAAAGACCAGCAGGATTTCTTTAACCTTTGCCCATTCCTGAGTGGAAATGGGAGCACATCTCCATGGATTTTGTGGTTAGTTTGTCGAGGACGCAGAAAGGTATGGACTCGAGTTGGGTTATTATCAACAGATTAACAAAGTCAGTACACTTCTTGCCTGTTCAGACTACATTCAATGCTGACCGGCTTGCTGTACTGTATATGAATGAGATTGTAAGACTTCATGGAGTGCCGACGTCCATTGTGTCAGACCGAGATCCGAAGTTTGTTTCTAGATTTTGGCAGAGTTTACAAAAAGCCTTGGGAACCGAGTTGAAGTTTAGCACAGCTTTTCACCCCCAGACCGATGGACAAACAGAAAGAACGATTCAAACACTCGAAGATATGCTCAGACTATGTGTGTTAGATTTCAAGGGAAGTTGGGGAGTACATCTACCGTTAGTAGAATTCGCTTACAATAACAGTTATCAAGCTAGCATTAGCATGGCGCCGTACGAAGCTTTGTATGGAAGGAAGTGCAGATCGCCGATATGTTGGACTGAAGTAGGAGATAAAGCTTTGATTGGTCCCGAGCTAGTTCAAGTTACAACCGAGAAGATTAAGCTCATTCGATAAAGGATCAAAACTACTCAGAGTTGGTAGAAGAGTTATGCCGATCAGAGAAGAAGAGAGTTGGAATTTGAAGTTGGGGATCATGTATTCCTGAAGGTTTCGCCAATTAAAGGAGTTTCCAGATTTGGGAAGAAAGGTAAGTTAGCACCTCGTTACATCGGGCCGTTTGAAATTCTTGAAAAGGTTAACCCAGCCGTCTATAGACTTGCTTTACCGCCAGAACTAAGTCAAGTTCACAATGTGTTCCATATTTCGATGTTGAGGAAGTATATTCGGGATTCCCTGCATGTAATTGACCATTTCGGGATTAGGATTAACGAAGATTTAGGTTATGAAGAGAGGCCGATATGGATTCTTGATAAGCAAGTGAAACGGTTGAGGAACAAATCGATAACAATGGTGAAAATTGAATGGAATGAGCATTACGGCAAGGATGCTATATGGGAAATGGAAGGAGAAATGAAAGTTCGATATCCAAAATTGTTTTCGGGTCAAGGTAACCTAAGTTTGGGGACCAAACTTCTTTAAGAGGGGTAGGATGTAATAGCCCTCACTTCATTTTAGTCATGCTCACATGCCTTGTATGATTTTTGTCTTGATTAAGCTTGCAGTGTAAATCTTGTCTTGTTCTGCTTAAGTGTTGTGCATGATTGTCCCTTGCTTGGTGTGAGTTTTAGCTGAGGTCATCTTAAGCCTAGGTCGCTCCTTTGATACTCTTACACCTAGAACCATCTTGGAATCTCTTTGGTTGACCTCCACTCGCACCCTGACATATTGGCCGAGATGTCATTATCTAGGCCGAGGTGTATCATCACCAAGGCCGAGATGTGTATTATCTAGGCCGAGATGTTATCCTTGAACCCAAGTGATCTTGTTCCTGGACTGGTATGACCTAGACCGAGGTGTGCCACATCGCTTGGCCAAGTGTTGTCCTTCTTAGCCGAGATCATTATCTGCCGGAGTGCCTTACCGTCTTGCTTGTTGAGCACACTTTATCATAGTCTTGTCTTTTCACTCAGTCACCTTTTGAGAAGAGCCAACCAGCCGGTGCCACGTGTCCCAGTAGAGTGTTAAGTCAGCCGGTAGACCTAGAAATGTATCATTTGCTATATGTCTTTGTTCTTGAAGAGAGAGAAGCTCTAGGAGAGGAAGAGAAGTTCTTAGAGAATGAATAGATTTCCAAGCTTGATCCTTAGAGTTCAAACTGTTTGATTCGTGTTTTGAGGTTAGAATCTTGATTTACACTTGTTGTTCTTATTGTTCATTTAGCTGCATTGCATGATCGAGCACGATTTGTAGGCCACGCATTGATTTAAAGTTGGGTTTAGAGAAAGAAAGTGGCATTCATGTGTTCTTGAAGAAAAAGCCTCATTTGATCCGAAAGTTTGCATTAAGATTCATGTTTTTGTGTTTGTTTTCATAAGATCTTCAAGTATGGGTACCCAGGTCCATGTTTTTGAACTCATAGCATGAAAATCCCAGATTTGGAAATAACAAGTTGTAATTGAGCATTTATGTTTTTTAAGTTTTTCATGTTTATGCTCTTCAGCAGAGGGAAACCCAGATTTTCCCGACTTCATTTCCTTGAATGTGGCCGTCAGGACCACACCTCAGCAAGGAGGTGTGGGACCTCAGCCAAGACGTGGTGGTACCCAGCATGTCTTCCCGACATGTAAAAGAGTGTTTCACCTCAGCATGCTTTGCCTTGTCTTGACTTAGTTTTGAAGGATCGCCGAGGTCATTCGTATGCATGTAAGACTTGTTTTGAGAAGTACATTCAAATAGACCTTGCCATGTGTTTGTAGGACTTGGACTCTCGCCTGACCCCGACGTTTGAAGAGCTAAGTGAGCGGTATTTTTAATAAAGCTATGTTATAATGTTTTGATAATCTTGCTTTGCTTTGTTTCAAAAAGTATTTGTTGAGCATGAATGACTATCCCTATTTTGTGTATCAAGTATTAGCTTTGGTTTTGATAACAATCCTTGAAAGTCCGTACGTGCTAGGGGACTATAAGCATTTGTAGCACAACCTTTGAAAGTCCGTACGTGCTAGGGGACTATAAGCATTTGTAGCACAATCCTTGAAAGTCCGTACGTGCTAGGGGACTATAAGCATTTGTAGCACAATCTTTGAAAGTCCATACGTGCTAGGGGATTATAAGCATTTGTAGCACAACCTTTGAAAGTCCGTACGTGCTAGGGGACTATAAGTATTTGTAGCACAACCTTCGAAAGTCCATACGTGCTAGGGGACTATAAGCATTTGTAGCACAAACTTTGAAAGTCCGTACGTGCTAGGGGACTATAAGCATTTGTAGCACAATCTTTGAAAGTCCGTACGTGCTAGGGGACTATAAGCATTTGTAGTACAACCTTTGAAAGTCCTTACGTGCTAGAGGACTCTAAGCTTTTGTAGCACCTATGTTAATGTCATCCCTTAAAACTTGAAAGCCTTGAAAGACTGTGATTGATGAAGCTTGAAAGATTTATTAAACGAACTTGGTTCATCCCATGTTTTGTTACAAGCTATGATTACGTATTGTTTTGTTAAAGATCTTGTATATCATTCATGCAAACCCTTTATTACTTGTACCATTCACTGAGTATCCAAGCTCACCCTCTCTATATATATGTAGCTGATGAGCAGGACGGCGGCGACGCCTAGATGTGCTTTGCAACTTGTTTGGATTCGCATTTTGTAGCATCTTGAAGATCATGCTTCTTAGCTTGCAATTCATTGTGTTTTGTATATGATGGCTTGAGAAGCCTTTTGGTCAAGATGTGTTTTTGTACTTCACTTTGTTCATATTCAAGTTATAAAGTTATGTAAAGATGTATGCCATTCCATTTGACTTACGCACAACTCTTATTGACTAATTACATTTGTATATGTTGCTTCCGCGCTTGTGAGCCCCATGTATTTATACTCTGATTGTGTGTGAATCTTGGAAGTTGGCCTTCGGTAATCTCGGATTACTGGCCATCACGGCACCATTCTACTAGGGGCGGAATGGAGTCGTGACATTCTCACTCTAGAACTCTCTCTCTCTCTCTCTCTACATTTTGACCTAGATCTAGTGGTCTCTTTACCCTCCTTCCTTCATTAAAAAGTTGGAGCTTGTCAATATCTCTATTTTTATCTGAGTGGAAGTTGATTTCGGCATCTTTGGAGTTCATCTCTTGCTTGGCTCGTCTTTTCTTCTTGAGGTAGGGATATTCTACTCTCTTTTATGAGTTTTGACGTAAGTATTGGTCATTTTGTATAAATGGTGGGAGTTGGGGTTTTTTTTGGTGAAGTTAGGGTTTGAGATTGAAATTATAAAAGAGGGATTTTCTATTTTTGGGGTTCCATGTGTATGTGTGGTCTCAAATTGGTATAGTGACAACTAGAGAATTCTAATTATTTAACTGGGAAGGATTAATCAGAGTTATCATTTGTTAATTATTTGAGGGCATTACAATGTGGATCTACTAACTTTGATATCAATCTAATATCACGGCCCTCGTTGGCATTGAGATGTATACAGAGCTCTTATCTGTTGTTTATATTAGTGATAAATTTATCAATAAATTTGTTGAATATGTTTGATTTTCTATTAAACTTGATAAATTTATCATTTGTAATGGTGATGGCTATATTTTCCTTCTATAATTTTTTTAAAAACAATTAGTGATAAATTTATCACTGAATGTATCTTTGATTCTTGTGTTAATTTGTAATGGTGATAGCTAGATTTTCCTTTTATAATTTTTTTTTTTTACAAACAATCAGTGATAAATTTAGCACTGAATGTGTTAATGATAAATATGTCATTGAATATGACTTTTGATTATTTGTCTTGATCTGTAAATGTGAAAAATAATGAGATTTATTTTCTGATAATGGCTCTTTGTCTCTCTCATTCATTATCTTTATCTTTTTTCTTCTCATTTTGTTTTGTTTCCACCAGATTTGAGGAGATTGTGGTGGTAATGACGTAATGGAGATGAAAAATGGCCAAAAAAATATTGTTGGAAGTCGGAGGATGCTGGTAACAACGAAGGTGATCATTAGAGGTCACCAGAGGTTATTGTCAAAGGTTGGAAGTGATCAACGATGGCTAGAAGGGGCGATGGTGGGTCAGGGTAATGACATGTGTTGAAAGTAGGAATCAACCATGTGGGCTGTCAAGGATAAAATGAGAAGATGTAATAAATTATTTTGGGTCAGGACCTCATGGGTATTAAGTCCGGTCCAAAGGATCGATTTGTAATTTCCTCTCAAAAAATGAGCCATAACAAAATTAAAGAGCCCATCCAAAAAAAGAAAAAATAAGTTAAAGAGTTTCTCATAGGGACACTCAGGTCATAAGTGTATTTCTGAATCTTTTGAATAATGCCCAAGTTCTAATCTTTTTGGGTTGAAATGACACAATTTATTAAAAGCACAACTATCTATTGAAATCAACATATTTGTCTATCTATTGAATTCATTAAACTAATTATCTGTTAAAATGTGACACATATCACTCATTCAACGACATATCAGTTGAATATCACACATTTTTCAACCTCAGTACCACCACCTGCTGCTGCCGCCGCCGCCGACTTTTCTGGCATTGGCAAATTTTCTGTCAAGTTTTCTAGCACCAACAACTTTTTCTGGTATGTCCTTATCACTAAACAAAATTCTACATTGGATCTAATGCTTAATACCCCCTATGGCATGGACTTTTCACCCATTTTTTCCTTCCTATAGTGTATATATATAGGGAAAGACTATGGGGTGTACTATATGCACCTTATAATCAAAGAAGAATATAACACAACTCTATACGTTTTTGAGTCATAATTTAAATAAATAAATAAAAAATCATAACCAAATACCATAATGAGGCATAACCAAAGATTTCATGAGTCATGACTAAGATATTGTCATAACTAAAGAAGACAGTTGGTCATAATTAAAGAAAAAAAATGACATAACTGGAGATACATATGGTGCACCCTTTTCAAGGGGTGTGTATAGTAGAATTTTTCATATATATAGTAGCGATTGGCAAACACGATGTGTGTGCAATTTAACTAAATAAAAATAAAATAAAATATTTATTATATATTGTGTACTATTCAAATACTAAAAGTTTTCTTCATTAGATCCAAGATCCAAGGTTGAATCCCACCCCTCCAATCTATTTAATTTTTTATATTTTAAATAGAAAAATAGACACTTGACAAATAGATGGATAAAAAAAAAATACACACTTGACGTGATAAAAGAAAAGGACTTCAGGAAACCACAAAAAACATTCAAAGATAGAATGATAAAGATATGCTGTCCTCCTTTTTTTTTTTTTTTGGGGGGGGGGGTATATAAATAAATAAAAATAAAAATGAACATAGGAAACATCATAATTATTTTGAATAATGCTATATCTACTCGATTTTTTTTTAATTTTAAATAAAAAAATAGACACTTGACAAATAGATGGATAAAAAAATAGACACTTCACATGATAAAAAAAAAAAAAAAAAGGATTTCAGGAAACCACAAAAAAAAAAAAAAAAAAAAAAAAATTCAAAGATAGAATGATAGAGATATGTTGTCCTTTTTTTTGGGGGGGGGGGGAGAGGGAGCATAGCACTACTTAAAAAGTATATAAATAAATAAAAATAAAAACAAGGGTAAAGCACCAATAAATTCTATATTTGGATGTGTTGAACCATTTAGTCCTACCTTTTATTTTGTAGACTGAAAAGTCCCATTTAAATGTTAATTATGTAGAAACATATTAAATTAGTGCGTGAGCTGTCTATGTTAGGGGGTAAATGTGGTTTTTTGGTGATGTTGTAGTTACAAAAATGCCTAAAAGCATACTATAGCATTTTTATGTTTTCCCTTCATCCTGAACAAAATAGAGAAACTTCTAGGTTTCCATCCCAATGTTACCAATTGGATCCTCATCCTGTGTAATTTCATTGTCAAATTTAGCAATGTTAAACCTTGAATCTTCAATCCCAAAATAACATTGTACATGCCCCCAAAACCCCTAGAAAATTGAAAGCTAGCACATTTGCAGAGTTGATTCAGCGATGGCACTGAGGCATCTTGACTTGTGATCATCGGTGAGGATGTAAAGTCAGCGAGTTAACATCAGTCGTGCATCGGTGTCGGTGTCTATATAGGTGCCATTGTGCGATGGCAATAGGTATAGGTATGTTTGATGTTGTTTTGCGTATGTGTGGTTTAGAGCAAAATTGTGCTTGATGTTGGACGTAAATGCTTACTTGTTTTTGTGAGGCGTAATGTGTTAACTCATCGAAATTATGAGCGTTGGATGATGTTATTTTGTACCGAAATCGAATAGAACACTTTGATGCTTTTTGTTGGACAAACGTGCAAATCTGTGTTGATTGGTTGCAGAATTCGTAATGTTAATGTGTTTGGGTCGTATCGACACTATGTGTCACGAAACTATGGGTTTGGGGTTGATGTTATTTTCGGTAGTGGTGTAGTAAAGTATTTATGTTGTATGTTGGATGTGTGTGCTAATTTTGTTGTGGTTGGGTGTGAGTATTGTAATTTTGGTGTTAGGGGGTGTTAGTGATTTTATCTGTTTGTACGCTACGGGGTTTGTGTTGATGTTTTTTTTGGGTAGTTGTGTAGTGGTACGCATTCGTGTTAGATGTTAGGAGCGTTTGTTTGTTTGATTTAATTTTTAATTATGAACGTGGTGTGGATGTTGTTGATTCGTAGTCGTGTTGTAGTGTTGTTGTTGTTGGCTCTATGATTGTGTAGTAACCATGTAGGTAGAGGTGTTGTGTTGGGCAGAGTTTGGCGGGGTTTGTGTTGTTGTTTTTGTGGTTAATGTCATCTGTGGATGCTGATGTGCGATGATAAGTCCATCAATATTTATCACGACACCATATATCAAAGGTAGAAAATTAGACCCATAATTCAATCTTGAACTCCTTATGTGACATTGAATTTGATATATCCAGGACACTCTCAGCAACGTCAAGAATCCGAAAATTGTAAAAATCATGTCTTTTGGATACCAACACATTTCAACACCCTTGAACGCAAATGGTCTGCAGCTCTCTGTTTTCCATTTGTATGACGATGTTGACAGGTAAATGAGCGTGACTAGTGTTGGATAATTTTAACTAACTAGCTTGTGGTTTCCTCACTTTTGTTGCACAATCCAACTGTGGTAAAAACAATGGAAAATCTTATAATGTTTGGGAGTATGTACTACATATTTTAGTCATGATGTTTTTGTTTTTTTAATTTTTTAATTTTTTTTTTTTTTTTTTAAATTAGTTTCAGAATGCACGCTATGACATTGATAGTATCAAGGGTTCATAATTCAAATTGATAGAATGACCGCGACTTTCTTGTTATAATTTTAACTTACTAATCCACTAGAATCCTATCGTATAGTAAAAACATATAAGTAATAAATAAACGAACAATCAATCTAGAGTTGTGATTAATTAGTTAGGATAGGATTATCTTTACCAACTAGCTTTTTTAATCCAACAATTGGAATTTGAGAATAATATTGTAATGATTTTAGAAATTATTTAATAATTTTAAAGTATTAATTCCTATGTTGATGCAGTGCTCTCAAAAAATAAAAACATTAGTAATGGGGTGAATGAAACCGAGTTACCCCACCTTGATTGATTAAGTGGAAAAGAAGATCGACCCATTTATTTTTTATAATTTATTTTAATTATTAATTTTTCGTTAAAAATATCAAATGTAATACCACTACAGTTTACAGGTTATATTGAATAATTTTTCCTCACGACTCGCGAGAGAAAATCCCAATCACCCTAGCTAGCTAGCTAAGCTATAGCTGCATACTGCAGCATATTTGTTTACGGAAAATGAGTGAGAGTACTAATTAATACTACCATTAATGATGTGATAGTGAGTTTCATCATGAATGATTTGATGTTTTGATCTTGAATAATGCTTGAGACCCCCTTTTGGGGGTCACCCCTCACCCCCTTTGTCACATGACGGGTGGTGATTGGAGGAAGAGGAAAAATAAAAAAAATAAAAAAATGTAACCAATGAGAGAGAGAGGGGGTCAAAGAGGGTGGGGGAAAAGGGGGGATGAATCATTGCTCTTTGATCTTGGTGTTGTATTTTTTTCTTTTTTTATTGAGTGCCATGTCATTAGTGATCTTTTTAGAGCTCCAAAATTAGTAGTCTCTATCATTGTTAATTTGTTTACATGGAGGAGCAAATATATTAAAACTGTATTTGGTGGGAGATTTGAAAATGAATTTAGAAAAAAATTTGAAAAAGAAAAGAAAAAAGAAAATTAAAATGAGAATAAAATATATTTAAATTTCATTTAATTTTATACATTTTTTTTCTTTTTATTTTTAAATTTCTTCAAATTTTCAAACTAAACACAGTATAACAGTTAGTCCCTCTTTGTGACGGTATGAAAAAGAAAATAAAAATAAAAATGCTTGACATATTTAAATTATCACTTTTAGAAATTATTCTTAATGATATAATGTCCCGTAAAAACATCCACCACGGACACCGCACAGCATATAAATGATTGACAGAGAGACTTTTAGTAGACCAAATTGATAAGAGTTTGTTTGTGGTCCATGAAAACACACTCTCTCTCTCTCTCTCTCTCTCTCTCTCTCGTACAATCTACAGAGACAAGAGTATCCTTAATCACTCTTCAACCTGAAATTGTGGTTCTATTAACTCGCTGACCACTCTTTCTGGTTTTGACCGTCATAATAATGGATTTTGCCCAGCGGGTAGAGGTGGGCGCGGGTCGGTTGCAGCCACGGAACCTCCAATCCGCCATCCGTCCGTCAGATTGGCGGATTGAAGAAAATCAATCCGCATCCGTCCGCCAATCCGGCGGATGTGGATTGAGCGGATTGGCGGTTTGGCGGATGGATGCGAATCGGGTTGGCGGTTTAAAATTTTATAAATTTTCAACATAATTCAACTTGTGCACTTCCTCAAAAAAAAAAAAAAAAAAAAATACAGTCAATAACTTAAAAAAGTATTACAATCACTGTATGCCTTATTCAAAGAAATAAAGTTTGAAATTTTAGAATATCATGATCACTGCATGCCTCATTCACATATTACAATCATAGCATGATTCATCCACATAAAGTATTACAATCTGTGATTCTTAAAATATAATAACAATTCAAACCACTAAAATCATGAACAAATCAGTAGTAGAAATTGTATGTTTTTGTATTGTTACATCTACATATGTTTTTGAAAACAAAAAACCAACAAGCATATATCATATTTTCTATTTATTATTTTTTGAATTAGATTTAAAAACCAAAAAATATAGATAAATAATACGTTTATTTTTTTCAATTCAAAATATATATTCAAGTTGAAAATTTTTTTTCAATAAAATATTTAAACTCTTGTTCAATTGAAAACACAAACATAATATTTAAACAAATTGAAAATATAAAGTCTTATAAATTATTAGGGGTACTCGCGATTTGGCGGTTTGGCGGTTCGGTTGCGGCCAAAGAAATATCAAATCCGCCATCCGTCCGCCAAATTGGCGGATTGGAGAAAATCAATCCGCAACCGTCCGCTTGTCATCACGCATTCGTCCAAAATGCGGCGGATCGGTTCGGTTCGGTCGGTTTTGGCGGATCGGTATATCCGCTGCTCACCCCTACCAACGGGGACTGGGACTGAACTAGCCTGGGCCGATTAAGAATGTGTAAATTATCCAACCAAAAAAAAATATTTAAGAGTTCTTATTGAGCACTTTTAATTCACTTCAAATGATATGGAATAGATCATGTGAAGAGAGAACTCATATTTCTCATCTGTCCTCTCTCTATTCTCTCTCTCTTTTATATTAGATAATAAATTGAATGTCATGCATTGAGAGATATATGGGGTGTTTGGGAAGATGGGTTTGAGGCTAAAATAGACTCAAACTAAAAAAAAGTCAAAACGCTCATAAACCAACCCTTTTTATTATAAAAAAGAACAAAAAAATAAAAAAAATGGGGCTATCGTGGGACAGTGTAGACACAGCCTACACTGTCACTTTGTCAAGTTATTCCATCACTTGCTAAATTACGATTTTACCCCTAAAAAATTGTGATCTTAGGGACAAATTTGTCATTTTAATTTCTAATATCATTTCAACACATTTTTCAATACAACAACTCAAATAAAAATCTATCCCATCTTTCTAAACACAAAAACTAAAATAGCCTACTAAAATAGCCAAAAAAATCAATAAACCTCTAAAATAGTCACTTTCCAAACGAGGCCATAGCACCACTCTTATTCGTTAAGATAAGATAGTTGATTAAAAATAATTATAAATACATGTGGCTCGTTTTATTTTATGTTTTTATTTTTTACATAAACAAATATAACAAAAATTGCACCTCACAACCATTGCTACCATTTTGTGAATATTTGTGTCACTTCCCATTTATTGGTTAGTTTCCGTCCACTACTATAATTCATTCTTAAAATTTTATTATCACATAACACATTAATTAATAAAAAAATTATAAAATTTGTTAGTTCTATATAACATTTTTCGGTCCCATAAATGTTTAAACCTGTCTCATGGTTAAAGAAACAATATTTATTATGATTTACATTAATTCATTCCGTCACATAAATGTTTAATTCTTGCAATTAAACTTAGGCTATAGGTATGAGTGCTAGTGGCAATTAAATTTCCACGCAAGAGATTTGGAAATTTTGATAGAATTTTTAGGATTTCTAATATTACTGTATCCAATTCAAAAATGTTAGAGATCTCAAAATTTTACTAAAATTTCTACCAAATGTCTCACATGAATATGTGACCACATAATGTTGGTAAAACTTTTGGAGTCTCTAACATTACCTTATCCAATTTTTACTTCCAGAGAGAATCCATCTCACTAATATATATATATATATATATACCTAGGAGTTCCCCAACTGAAATGCCTCAATCAAGATGTAGATCAAAGGCCATGGAAGAGGGTCTCCATATGAGAGAACACACTTGAAACCAAGAAACATGTTATGTAGTTTCGAGTTTTCAAGACAAAAAGCCATGTGAGGCTTCTCAACAATTCAAGACTTGCATCTGCCTTTATTTGAGAGAGGGAGGGAGAGAGTGTGTGCGCGCGCGCAAACCTTTATTTGGAATTCTTCCACATGATTTTCCCAAAGTGGCAAGTTTTACAATTAAGTAAAGCCCTCATTGGTGACCGTGTTGGAGACAGTTAAATGTGAAACATTTTAGAGTATCAAGAGATGTCTCTCAATCATATTAGACGTTAGAAAATGCTATACTTTTTATAAATTTTAGGAAAATTGTAGGGGATTTACTGGCCAATCCTATTTAGGAGATTTATTTTTTTTATAAGTTTTCTTCTGTTTTTTCACTTATCAATATCCTCAAAATATCATTTCTTCACCTTCTTTATCCATATTATCAACACTATTATGACTCTCCTCCTCTGTCAGCAACCACTTCCGTTCACCGGCGATCACCTCCGATGCCGACAACCACCTTAAATAATAATTTTCAACAACAATTTTTTGAATTGTTTCAATAAAAATAATATTTATTACCACTACATCACTACTGTCACTAGTTCCACCACTCAATCACTCATTCATATTTACATGCACACTCACTGTCATTTATTTATATATTTATTTACTCACAAAAAATACTACCACATAGACATATATAACATAGACTAATCTAATCGATTTCTAAAAAAATTTAGGGCAAATTACAAACACCCCCCTCGAGGTTTGGTGAAAATACAGATTCCCCCCTGAGGTTTGAAAAATTACATCCCGCCCCCTGAGGTTTACATTTTCATAACAAATTGCCCCCTAGGGTTTTTATTTTCATACAGATTCCCCCCTAATTTTTCTTAATTTATTATGAAAATTTGACCCTCAGGGGGGAATTTGTAATTTCTCAAACCTCAGGGGGAATCTATATTTTTACTAAACCTCGAGGGGGTGTTTGTAATTTACCCTAAATTTTTATTGTATGTGTATCATCATCATAAATCAATACAAAATCAATAAAAAAAATTAAAAAAACATTCTTTGAAATTTATCACGGAGTGATTTGTATATATATAAATATAAAACGACATTCACTCATTCACATTCATACTTCTACTCACTTACTCACAAGACATTCTAATCCTACATATATATACAACCAGAGACAAATAAATTTATCACTAAAAAATAAATTTACAGTAGATCTGTTTTTAAAAAATAAAAACAGAGAGAAAGAGGACGAGGGGTAAGATCTGAAAAAATATTATTGTTTGGAGTCAATTTCACCATTGAAACAACTTAGATCGATGTAGATCCATATCTAAATTGGTGGATTGGCGATGAAAGAGTGGAGATCGGAGATGTAGAGTATAGATCGGTGATGGTTGATGTGGTTGGTGAACGACGGTAGTGGCTTCGTGACGGTGGAGCGTAGATCAATGGTAGTAGCAAATAGATGACGACGGAGGTAAGTGGAAGATGATGGTAGCAGTGGTAGTGATAGTTGGATGACGACAATGACTGTGGTGGTTGTCGTGGTAACATTAATGACAATGGAAGAGAACGGTGGCAATGGTGGCGGTGACAGTGGTTGATAATGGTAGTTATAACGAGTGAACAACCATGGCGATCGTGGCGACACTATTATAAAACTCTTTAGAGATATGGTAGAGAGAAATAAAAGAGTTTTCTCCATGAGAGAGAGAGAGAGAGAGAGAGAGAGAGGGCAGTCAACACAAATGGTGGAGAAAAAGAGAGAACGCAAGATTATTTAGGACAACACAAAACACTCAAGAATAAAAAAAGAAAAATAACAATTGGAGAGGGCTTCTGTGTGGATAAGAATCTAAGTTAAATACGTGCCGAAAGAGAGACCGGCCCATAATAAGCCCTAAAAAGAAGGTTATAAAATTATGTTACCTCTTGTACTAATACATTAAAAAAAATCCACTTATAGTTGAAAGGTTTAGGGAAAATTACCCACAGGTCCCATGTGGGACATGTGGAGACCATTTAATCCCAAAACTTTTTGAGTGCACCAAAAAGTCCTTTCCTTTATCTCTCTAGTTTTTGCCTCTCTTGTTACGTGTGCATCATCAACAATGGGTTCATCAACATCAACAAAAAAAAAATCTTCTGATCTGGAAATTTTCTGTAGATTTTTCTGCAGATTTTTCATCATCCTCAACAATGCGTTCTTCAGATCAATTTCGCATCCCAAAATTCGATACTCTGTTTTTTCTTCTTCATCATCGACACCATCATCGTCAGTGTCGACGAAATTCGATCTTCGAACCTATTGGATGACTCTGATAGAAGCAATCAACCAGAAGCTAGATGAGGCCGTGCCTGTGAAGTACCCACAGCAGATCTACGAAGCTTGCTGTAACTGTTGTAAGAATCTGCCATGAATATGGTTTTGTCAATTTGTCTCTCTTTCTCTCTCTATTTAAAGATTTTTTTTGGGATAGTTGTTGATCTATGGTTGTTGTTGTTGATGATGAAATGGATCTATAATATTATTGAAACAGATCTGTAATGACTCAGATTTGTAATGAGAAAATTTTCAAATTCTGAACAAGTAATTTTCGAGTTTTAGTTACAGGCGATGAAAACTGTAAAATTTTGCAGTTTGAAAATTTTTTTTTGGTGTTGGAATGAATCATGATTTAAAACTGTAAAATTTTGCAGTTTCATAACATGCTTTAGAACTGTAAAATTTTACAGTTTCATAACATGTTTTAAACATTCCGACGACTTCCTGGTGATGTTGAACATTCCGACGAGTCTCCGGCGACTGTTTGACGGAAGTCCAACGGTAGTAAGATGTGAACAGTGTCTGTAAATTAAAAAAAAAAAAAAGATTTTTTGGTAACAATTAAAAATGTGTTGGACTAATTGGTGCAAGTATTTTGTTTTGGGATTAGCTGGGTTTTGAACTTGTTACATGGGACTTATCAGTAAGTTCCCCAAAGGTTTAAAATTCCTTATGAAATGACTCAATCTCAATTTAAAAGGACCACGAAATAAAAAAGAATTTTAAAGGCCCAAAACTTTGGAGCCCAAATATATATTTTAAAGACGTTTGAGGCATGAACCAAAACATCTTCTTACTTGTTGGAGCGGTGGTTATTTTTTTATTTTATTTTTTTCCTTCACTAAAAAAAGTCTCATATTCGTAATATAAAGGTATTTTCAAGACAGAGACTCTATTAAGAGTACAAATTCATCATGTTTTTACCTAATTAAATATTTATTTGATTATGGTTATATAATTTTTTTTTTCTGTAATGATTACATGATTTTTTTTTTATTTTTTATGATTACATAATTTTTATTTTTTTTATTTACATTTCCTTTCATTGATTATTTGATTTGTGATAATTGAGTATCTATAATATATATCAAAGGCCTCTTAATTAAAATTTGTTTTGATACCCAAAAATATCAGAACCGACGTGTTTATTGTCTATGACTAACACGGTTACCTTGATTTGGCTGACTTTGATCCTTTTTGTATTCGTATCTTAGGGAAAAAATAGTGGAGGGGGTTGAAAGGGTCATGGTCTCCTCTAAATTGTAGCCTTCAGTCATGATCCAAACCTGTCCTTAAAGGTTTGGATCATAATCGATTAATAATCATGAGTTTACCTACGGTTTCAAACAGAAATCAAATTGTATTTAATTATATGAGGTTGAAAGAAGAAGCAGAAGCAGAAATATAAAATTTTATTTAATGAGATGTACATAAATGACAACTTCTTATATATTAATAACTTATACTCATACAAACATAGTAAGATTTCATATGTCCAAGATCTTTCAAACATCATTGTCATGCAAGACCAAAACTTATACACATATACAATGTCAAACATGATCAATAAAAGAAGACATAAATTCAAAAGACAAAAGAAACAAAAGCCTCACTTGTGAGGAGCTCATGACAAACTTCACTAAACTTGGTATTCTTCACAGCTTCACTAAAGCCGGGATTGGACATCTCACTGCTCACCTACATACATATTTATAACGGAGTGAGCGAAAATCCAGTGAATAATATCAGTGTAAAGAGGTTATGTAAATGAGTTCTAGTAATATACATAAGCATTTCTATATCATAATTATTACATAATGGAATGACCTCGAGTCCAATAGATAGTAGAACAACCTTGGGCACAATAGATGTACAAAATGGAATTGGGTCCATCCATCTTAACAGATAATCAGACTTATCATATGTTCAAAACGACCTTAGATCCATCTTATCAAATGTATAGAACGACCTTGGGTCCATTTCAAATATACTGAATGACCTTGTGTCCATCATATACATTCATGTCACATCAATTACATTTATAGATATCATATTGATCAGACAAATAAAAACTCATTTACGCTTGCAAAATCACAGTTTCGGAAAAGCTTACCACATTAGGACATTCAAAAACTAAAGTAAGTAAGAAAATATCTTTACTAAAATATTACTTACAGTGATTCGATTGTCGATTTGTCCTTGTGAATGATCCTACACAATCATAAACATACCCACATTGAATTATATTGCTTAATTGGATTGTTCTTTAACTTATTCAATTCTGTCAGGCTTCATTCTAACTCTTTAATTCATTTAGGATGTTCGTATCATGCCTAAGAATACTCAGAAAGGAATGAGAATGCACATTTGATCAGAATATGTTTTTTTCGCTCGAGTGCAACATTGGTTGCTCAAACAGACCACTTGGCCTACAAAAGTATTGGATGGTCTGAAGCTAGGCTCGATACTCACGTAAGCTAAGGTGCAAAATAAAAGACAGTCGCCCGAGGGATGACTTGGTCGCTCGAGCCAACTGTAATTCTCTGCAAAAAATACTGGATGCATTAAATATGTGCTCGAGTAACGGATTGTTCGCTCGAGTGGTGAGATAGAATTCTGGAAATTCCAGAACATAGTTGAGCTTCAAAGCTTATGTTTTCAAATCAAACTCTTGCATGGGTTGTATACAACTTCTCAAACACTTAAAACTCTTCTATAGACATGGATTCAAGACCAATTCTCAAGCGTCATGGCCAAGTTTCATGAATTCAACTCAAATGATCATGCATGTATGATTAAACTTCAAATTCATTTCCAAAGTTTACAAAAACATGCAATTCACTTTCAATACCTTGTAAATCATGGAATGAAGCTCTAAAACCTCATAATTCATGTAGAAGATAGCTTCAAAACTCAACATGGATAATAAAATCATGCTTAAAAATGGTGAAATTTAACACAACTATGCATGCATGTATGAATTGACTCTAAGGCCTCGTTTGGGAATAGGCTAATTTAGTAACTTTTTAGTTATTTGGCTAAAATATGATCTAAAAAAAACTAGTATGTTTGGGATGACTTTTTGACGTTTTACGAAAAGATGTGCAAAAAGTAGAGAGAAAAGAGAATGTTTGACTTTTTGGTATGGGTTGTTGGCTTTTTGACTAATTTAGTAACTTTTTGACTTTTTGGCTAAAAAAAAGGGTTCCCAAACGAGGCCTAAATTCAACAATCTTAACTCAATTCTCTTCTTTAATCAAATAATCTTTTTGAATTCACATTATAGGTGGCTTAAATTCATGAATTGAGAATTAATTACTCACCTAAAGTTTTCAATCAAGCCTTCACTAGCCAATTCTTACGTTCTTCGACACAATACTTCAAGCAAAAACTTTAATTTTTTTGTATTGTCCCTCAAGATGAACTCTCTCTCTCTCTCTCTCTCTCTCTCTCTCTCTCTCTCTCTCTCTCTCTCTATTGTTATCTCTACAAAATTTTGAGTGAGTTTTTAAGCCTAGTCACAATTTAACACATATATACTTGTGATTAGCTTTGCCTAATTAAGCAATCTTAAAATTAACTAATCTCACTTAATTGTAATTAATTTAATCTGAATCAAATTTTAATCAAACCTCTCATTAGGCTCTAAAAATTACACCGATCACAATAGACTAATCAATTTCGGTTTTTGATGACATTAAGGCCTTCAATTTTCAGATCAAAGCATAAATCATAACAGATTTTCCTACAATCAACAGATATATAGTCAAAACCATATTAATGACATAATGATCACTCAAATTCACATAGCACATAAGCGCATGTACCATTAAGGAATTAAAAGCATAACACAAAATGGGGTTGTCGCAGTCTTCCTCTCCTTTAAGAAGTTTGGTCCTCCAAACTTACATTACCTTGAGTCAAAAATAACTCGGGGTACCTTGCCTCATTTCATCTTTTTTTTCCCAAATTGCTCCTGTGCCGTAGCATTCCTTCCATTTTTTGGAGCAATTTGGGAAAATGAAGATAAAATGAGGCAAAGGTACCCCGAGTTATTTCTGACTCAAGGTAACGTAAGTTTGGAGGATTTCTTTATTCCTCCACTTTGCATACAATAATAGTATGAAATGAGGCAAATGTACCCCAAGTAATGGAATTTGCATACAATAATAGTTCCTTCCATTTTTATCATAGGGATTTCTTTATTCTGCAACTGTTTCACTTGTCGGTCAATAATCTAAATCAATTTTTCTTCTTACTCCATATTCTTATCGAGGGCTATTCGGTGATGATCAATAACATGGAATGGGTCTCAGAGATAGCCCCTCAACATCGACACATAAAACACGTTGTGCATTTGTTTCGTTCCCTATAGCAAAGTAACTCGGTACGCAACTAGACCAAGTCTTTTCAGAATCTATAACGACCCAATGTATCGAGGTAATAATTTGCCTTTCTTGCCAAACCTCGATTGACCCTTTATCAAAATTACCCTTATGAACACATGGTCACTTGTTTCATACTCAAGAGCCCTTCTTCTATGATCTGCATAACTCTGTTGTCGGCTTTGTGCTGTTTTGAGCCTTTGCTGAATGATTTTAATCTTTTCAATGGTTACTTGCACAATCTCAGGTCCAAGTATGACCCTATCCCCAACTTTAGCACAACATACAAGGCTTCATATTATGCCATGTCAATGCTAGAAGTAGAAACTATTATTGTATGCAAATTCCGACAGTGGCAAATAAGTTTCCCAACTCCCTTGAAAGTCCAGCACACACATTCGAAGCATATCCTCTAAAGTATGAATAGTTCTTTTCGATTGCCCATCAGTTTGCAGATGAAATGTGGTACTAAGCCTCAATTCCGTTCCCATTGCTCTTTGAAGGCTTTTCTAGAACTAGACACAAATTTGGGATCTCTATTTGGAACAATGGATATCGGTACTCCATGTAAATGAACAATTTCATCAATGTAAATTGTAGCCAATCTACAATCATCATAACTAGTCTTTACAGGTAGAAAATATGCAGATTTAGTTAACCTATCCACAATAACCTAGATAGAGTTAATACCTCTTGGTGTTCGAGGTAGACCAGCAACAAAGTCCATGGTTATGAATCTCGCCGACTTTTGATGTTCAGTTTTGACTTGTTGACACTGAAGGCACTTAGAAACATATTCCATAATTTCCTTCTTCATGCTAGGCCGCCAATAGCTTTGCTTCAAATCCTGATACATCTTGTTGTTGCATGAACGCATTGCAAATTTTGACTTGTGAGTTTCTTCCAAAATTCTCTTCTTTAACTCAAGAATGTTCGGGAGACACAATATTCCTTTAAATCTCAACACTACATTTCCAATCCTGAACCTTGATTTCGGATTCAATTCGAACTCATCAAACATTCTTTTAAGGAACTCATTCTCTCTTTGGTTCTATTTAATCTCATCAATGATTACTGGTTGAGCTGCAACAGCGGCTATCAACCCACCCTGATCGTGTAACACTACTTCAATCTTAGGTCTTTCTAAGTCTTACAATATCTATTTCTATTTAGTTAGCAAACATGCCATGTTCCCCGTTGACTTTCTACTTAAAGCATTAGCTACGGTATTAGCTTTATCCAGATGATACTAAATATGAAGATCATAGTCTTTAATCAACTCGAGCCATCTTTTTTGTCGCATATTCAAATCCTTGTGAGCGAAAAAGTACTTCAGACTCTTGTGATTAATTATTTCGCTCCATACAGGTAGTGGCGCCAAATTTTCAAAGCAAACACAACAATGACCAATATTAAGTCATGAGTCAGATAGTTCTTTTTATGAGGTTTCAGTTGTCGAGATGCATAGGCTATCACTTTACCATTCTACATCAAAACACAACCCAAACCTGTCACGCCCTAAACCCGCCCCTAAGAGTTTGGGCATGACCTAAGCAAAAAAGGGCATGAAATTCGGTTTGCATAATATATGGGGCCTGAACGGAAGCAAGTATTAACATAAACAGTATCCATTGAGCTATCACTACTATGCCAGGATCACAAACATTGCCTCAGATAGACAAACATATAGTGAACATACATATGAGAAACCTTTACGTACATACATATATATAGACCCAACCCCATAATTGGGCTTGCAACAAAGCATTAGTAAGGAGGGTTATACACATTTCATAACTTTAGACAGAAAATGTAGAGCACGAAGCTAAAAGCTTAGCTAGAACTCCGCAAAAAAATGAATGAGCTTCATCTAAGGCTAGAACGCATTGAAGTTGACAAAAGGGGAACGAACATGATGGGTTAAGACTGACCTCCAGGTTGATTACCAACAGAGACAGACATAACACAGAATGAGCAAGGCTCAATGAACAATAGTACTTAAACCATTTAATGATTAACTTGAATTATAAGGTATGTAAGTGCAGAAAACATATACTTAATTTTATTCTGTAACTATTTCCAGAACGGCCTTGGGCCCAGTCTTTAAACAGAGAGGCTTTAAGCCCAGTAACATACAGAACGGCCTTGGGCCTAACGGATTTTACAGATCGGCCTCAGGCCAACGAAGTTTACAGATTGGCCTTAGGCCCAACAGATTTTGCAGATTGGCCTTAGGCCCAGATACCAGTAGAGCAAACCAGTCTCAGAGTCATACAAACATACATAGATTCTTCCAATCGTTCACATAAGGTAACATAGTTGATTTGCGATTCACAGAGTGCTAATAATAATCATTAGTGATAAATAAAGCGTACAACTATAGTGCTATTACTCACAGTGCTGTGATGGAGCGGCAGTTACTTCCGGTATGCGCCCTACATACATACGCAATTCAGGAATTAGTCCATTTCTTTCTTTAAACAATGCCTAATTCGTTTCACTTCGAATGAATTTACAAACATTGTAGGGGCATCAAACACAGATTTTAATAACACGAGAGGAATAAACACGAAAAAACAGAGCATGAAATTTTTTCGGATGGGCGCATGTGCGGTCATGAGCCCGCCGCGCGGTCAGGAGCCCGCGCGTGCGTTGTGAGGTCCCGCACGCGTGATCCGCCTGTTTTGCAGTCCGAAATTCAAGCAACAATTACACAAGGCCAATCCCTTCTAGAGGAGAAATATAAAGAAATTAATGAAATTTTAGGATCTAAAATCACCGTAAACATGGTTCATAAACTCAATTTAACCACCTTGAATTCCTACTATATAGTTCCCAAATATATATGTAATCATCCAAACACATAAATGAGTTCAAACATGTAAAGATAAAGGAATAGAATGAAATTCTTCTCCATACAACTCGACTTAAACCCAAAATAACCCAATGATAAAACATCTTCTCAATTCAACCATCAACACAAACACAACTCCAATACAAACCCTAATTTGCATGAATATCAAGGAAAACCTTACTCATTTTCAAGAGAGGAATGAATTCAAGTAAAATACACATACCTTGAGCTTTAAACCCTACAATCCTTCTTAATTTCCCAATCTTCTTCCCTTTCTCTCTTCTCCTGCTCCTAGTTCTTTCTCTCAACTTCTCTACATTCTCTCATGAGATATTTTTGACTTATAAGATAGACTTACTAAGTTAAAGTTTGAAGGAGTTTGAAGGAGTTTAAAGTTTAACACAAAAGGACAAAATTTAATCAGTTTAATTATTCCAAATCAGATTTTCACAAAAATGCATATTATCAACTAAAAATGATGTTGATCACATGTATGAAGTCAATTTCGGATTACCAAGCCTCAAAGGCCTTCAATTTCTGATCTAAACATCTCAATTGTAACAAAATTTTCATCCTAGATAACAGATATAGTTCCATAACCATATTTTTTTTTACACAATTAAGTTTAATCTCACATGGGACTCCACATTAGCCAAATAAATACACAAATTAAGGGACAGAAAGTACACCAGAAAACATATAGAGGGTCGGGTTATTACAAAACCCTTTTAAGAAGCATCACTATAAATCACAATTTTTTTTTGTATCTGAGAGCAATGTCAAAATCGGTGCTGTAGTCAGTCTTATTTTCAGTTCTTGAAATGCAGATTCCCTTTCATCAATCTATTCAAACGGTTGTCCCTTTTGAGTACGTTGGGTAAGTGGCACAACTATTTTTGAAAAATCTTTCACAAACCTCCTGTAATGCCTAACTAATCCCATGAAACTTCGGACTTCTATTACATTAGTTGGTGTAGGCCAATTTACAATCGCCTTAATCTTTTGTGGGTATACTGAAATTCGATCACTATTAATAACATGCCCTCGAAACACAACCTTATCCAACTCGAATTCAAATTTCTTCAGTTTGGCACACAATTTCTTCTCCCTAAGTGTTTGCAAGATAGTTCTTAAATGTTGTTCATGTTCTTCTTTACTTCTCGAATAAATCAAGATATCATCAATAAATACTACTACAAATTCATCAAGGTAAGATTCAAAAATTTAGTTCATAAGGTCCATAAATGATGCTGGTGCATTTGTAACCCCAAATGGCATAATCAAAATTGGTGCACCCCAAGGAAAAGTACTCGGTCAGATAAAACCCTTGTCAAGCAAATCTTGTAACTGTTCTTTCAATTCTTTCATTTCAATAGTTGACATGCTATATGGAGTCTTTGAAATGGGTTGAGTACCCGGTACAACCTCAATAATGAATTCAATTTCCCTATCAACTAATTCCCCTAGCAATTCCTCTGGAAACATATTAAAAAATTCTCTAACAATAAAAATATCATCTAACACAATTTTCATAGAATGATTAGTCAACACACTACACAAATAACTCTGACATCCCTTCTTAAGTAGTTTTCATGTTTTCATTGTCGAAATCAAGTAAAGTGGAGGTACTGTACCATTACCCACAAATACAAATTCATCATGTCTCGGAGGTCTAAACAAAACCCGTTTCATTACACAGTCAATGGTAACACAATATTTAGACAACTAGTCCATTATCAAAATCACATCAACATGCCTAATATCAAAAGGCAATAAATCTACAAATAACATAGCATTTCCAACACGTATTTCACAAGCATAGTATACAGATGACCACATAACCAATTCCCCAGATGGAGTAGATACACACAATAGATATGTCAATGATTCCATGGGTCTATTTAGTCTAGATGCAAATGCAGTAGATACAAAGGAATGCATTGAACTCGAATCAATTTGCACATAAGTATCTTGGTTACAAATAGAGTGAGTACTTGAGACAACAATTTTAGTATTCCGTGTATCACCTGGGACGAGTGAAAAAACTCTCCCTTGCTATCATGACCCAAACCTGTCCTCAGAGGTTTAGACCATAACTGGCCAATAATCACTTGATTACCTTTAGCCTCGTACAAGCATACAGAAAAATTATAATAATGGGGCTATAAGCGGAAGCATACAACAAATGAAGAAGTCCATTGAGCTGTGCCAATATGAGCAAAATTATAAAGCTTACACCATAACACATTCACACATTTACATGCCCATGCAAAAACTTAAGTACTATAGGAAAATTCATATATATAGTTTACATATCCCGAGACAATTAAAGCAAAAGCAAAACAAAAGTTCTAGCATGATGTGAGTTAAAGGCAAAACTCTATCACAAAGGCATGACTTGACAGGTTTGCGAAAATAGCTCATAAAGTTGACTCTAAGAGTGGGCTCCATGCTGCGGATCACCTATATGTGCATGCAATATTGGGTGAGCGAAGCTCAATGAGTAATAATATAGTAAAGCAGTGTAAGTAAATGAGCATAAGGTTCTCACAATATTCATAATCATAATACGGAATGGCCTTAGGCCCATCATACAAATAGAACAGCCTTAGACCCATCATTATCAAAACCGCCTCAGGCGCACATAAGGTATGGAACGGCTTCGGGCCGACATATTAACAACTGTTCAGAACAACCTCAGGTCTAACCACATATTATCATATCATTAATAGAACGGCCTCGGGCCCATACATAGTGCAGAATAGCCTTGGGCCCATAGAACAACCTTGGGCCCAAATATATCATAGCATAAACAGAATGACCTTAGGTCCACATTGCACATGACATACAACATTTATGAACTTCATTAATTTCGATCAAAACACAATGTCGACACAAATCATCATTCATGGCTTAAAGTATTCAATGAAGATTATGTCTTTAAAATACTATTACTCACAGTGCAGTTGATTTTGCGGTGTTTCCTCTGGCACACGACCTACACAAAAACATGTCACACATACACATTTGATAAATAATTTGTTCATTAAGTACACTTTGCATTTAGTGATTCATAACCTTTTTCAATGGTTTTCAATCATCATTTCATTCTTCGGAGTGTTTAAATAAGGTCAAGAATGCGTTCAAAAGGTCAGAGAGGTCAACACAAGAAAGCAGGATTTTCTTTCCTACTAGCTGTTCTTGCTGCAGGACCAACCGCTAGAGCAGTCATGCTCTGCTCATGTGAAAGTGTAAGCCGCTCATAAAGAAATCCTCAAGTCTGGTCCATGTTCCATTTGTGTGGAACCCTTAGCCGCTCGAGCGAACAGAACACATCTTTGGTTTGAGTCATGATCCGCTCGAGCAGTCTAGGCACACACAGACAGTCCGAAAATGGCACAAAAATGCAAACTTCCAAACTCATTTCCAAGCCCAAATCAAAGGAAAACTAACTCAAAAACATGATATACTAACATGATTTAAGTATAATTCCACTTCAAACACATCAATCTTGCCTCAACAATAAATTCATGGTCTCATTTATTTCATACATTCACAAATTACATCATCAAGCTCAAAACACATATGAACATGGTGAATCTTTCAACAAAACTTGGTTGTATGAACCCTAAATCAAAATTCCCAATTTTCTCTTGATTTCAAACAAAAGATGAGACATATACAAAACTAGATTTCCATACCTTAGTGAATCTTTCAACAAGCTCAATACACATATGAACATGATGTCTGGTCTTGCCACATCGAAAACATACCCTAGAAGTACGATAACAAACTCCTTGGTGTTTCTTGCCACACACATTACAGGTTGGTGTAGAATCTCTTGTTGAATTGGTGACACTAGATGTTCCCCGGTTTTGCTTCTTTGAAGACGATAATCCTTTATTCAAATAAGAACCATGTCTCTTTCCTCTCCATTCAAACGGTCAATTATAAGATGCCAAATTTGTCACAAACATTAAAGCTCTATCTGGAACATCCACATAGTTCGATAATTTCAAAACATTTACTTTTTCTAAAATTGTATTTTGAAGTCCGCCCTCAAACTTTCTCACCTTTTTTATAATCGGTGTTGATCATGTGCAGTGCAAACCTAGCCGACTCTTTGAACTTTGGTTCATATTCAGCTACTGTTATGTTACCTTGCTTAAGTCCCTCAAACTCAGACACTTTTCGATCATGGACACACTACGGAAAATATTTCTCATAGAATATTTCGAGGAATCATGTCTAATTAATCCCCTTATTGTCTTCTCAGATTAGCATCCACCATCTTCTTGCCTTATCCTCTAGAATGAATGCGGCCAACTGAACCCTTTATGCCTCGGCACATAGAAACACCTCAAATAATTTCTCGATTCCAAGGACCTAAGCTCCAGCTTTTATTGGGTCTACTCCCCCATGGAAAAATGGTGGTTTCATCTTCTTAAATTCTTTAGTGAGGACAATTGTACGGTCATCAGTCTGATAATCTTGACAAATACTGGCATTGGCGGAGATAGGGGTCACTATTGTTGTTGTTGCCTTAATGCTTCAGACATATCATGGATCGTTCTCTCAATTCTGTCTAATCGGGGTGGTAGTCGACTCTTCTATTTCATCAGCCCTTGTTCTCACCATTATCTATATAAACTTGCATTATAATAGACACAAAAATTGCACATATACACAAATAGGCACAATAGTTCATAACTCATATATTCACATGTTCTCAATGCACACAAATAGATTCTTGTCAGATGAATGCACCTTAAGTCTTTTCTAGACACCTTATTACTCAATTGGACAAGTGTGTGAATTATTAACTCGTGCTCAGATACCACTCTATCATGACCCGAACCTGCCCCTAGATGTTTGGATCATATCCCGCCAGTAATCATGAGATTACCTACAGTCTTAGACATAAATAAAATCATATTTAATTATATGGGGTTAGAAGTGGAAGCAGAAATATAAAATTTTATTCAATAAGCTATGCATAAATGGCATGAACTTAAACTTCTTATATATTAATAACTCACACTTATACAAACATAATAAGATTTCATATGTCTAAGATCTTTCAAACATCATTGTCATATAAAACCAAAACTTATATACATATACAAGGTCAAGCATGACCAACAAAAGAAGACAGAAATTCAAAAGACAAAAGAAACAAAAGCCTCGTTCGTGAGGCGCTCAAGACAGACTTCACCAAATTTGGTTTTCTTCACAGGTTCACTAAGGCTGGGCTGAACATCTTGTTGTTCACCTATATACATATATATAACGAAATGAACGAAAGTCCAGTGAATAACATTAGAATAAAGAGCTTATACGAATGAGTTCTATATCATAAGTATTTCTATATCGTAAGCATTACATAACGGAATGACCTCGGGTCCAACAGATAGTAGAATGACCTTGGGTCCAACAGATGTACAAAATGGAATTGATCATATCATAACAGAACGATCTCGGGTCCAATCATTTACAACTGTATAATGACCATTCGGTGAACTCATAACAGATAATTAAACTTATCAGATATTCAGAATGACCTCAGGTATCTTATCAAATGCACAGAATGACCTTGGGTCTATTTCAATTACACAGAACAACCTTGGGTCCAATTCAAATATACGGAACGACCTTGAGTCCATCATAGACATTCGTCTCACATCAATCACATTTACAGATATCATATTAATCAGACAGATAAGAACTCATTTATGCTTGCAAAATCATAGTTCGAAAAAGACATTAGGACATCCAGAAAATAAAGTAAGTAAGAAAATATCTTTACTAAGATATTACTCATAGTGATTCGGTTGTTGAATCGTCCTTGCGGATGATCCTACACAATCATAAACATACCTACATTGAATTATATTGCTTAACCGGATTGTTCTTTAACTCATTCAATTCTCTTAAGCTTTATTCTAACTCTTTAATTCATTTAGGAAGTTCAATTTATGCCTAAGAATGCTCAAAAAGGAATAAGAATGCACATTTGATCAGAATAAGTCTTTTCAAAATATGCTGAAATAGAGCACTTCACTCGAGCGCAACATTGGTCACTCGAGCAGACCACTTAGTCTGCAAAAGTATAGGATGGTCCAAATCTAGGCTCAATGCTCGCTCAAGCCAATGTGCAAAATAAAAGGTAGTCGCTCGAGCAATGACTTAGTCACTCGAGCCAACTGTAATTCTCTACAAAAAATATTGGATGCATGAAATGTGCGTTCGAGCGACGGATTGTTCGCTCGAGCGGTGAGACATAATTCTGGAAATTCTATTATAGAGTTAAGTTTTAAAGATTATGTTTTCAAATCAAACTCTTGCATGGGTTGTATGCAACTTCTTAAACACTTAAAACTCCTCTATAAACATGGATTCAAGACCAATTCTCAAGCCTTATGGCAGCTTCATGAATTCAACTCAAATGATCATGCACATATGATTAAACTTCAAATTCCTTTTCAAAGTTCACAAAAAACATGCAATTCACTTTCAAAACCTTGTAAATCATGGAATTAAGCTCTAAAACCTCATAATTCATGTAGAAGATAGCTTCAAAACTCAACATGGATAATAAAATCATGCTAAAAAAAGGGTGAAATTCAACAAAACTATGCATGCATGTATGAATTGACTCTAAATTCAACAATCTTAACTCAATTCTCTCCTTTAATCACATAATCTTTTTGAATTCACATTATAGGTGGCTTAATTCATGAATTGAGAATTAATTACTCACCTAAAGTCTTGAATCAAGTCTTCACTAGCCAATTCTCGAGTTCTTCTACACCATCCTTCAATCCTCCAAGCAAAACCTTTAATTTTTTTTGTTTTCTCCCTCAAGATGAACTCTCTATATATATATATTGTTATCTCTACAGAATTTTGAGTGTGTTTTTGAGCCCAGTCACATATTCAACATATATATACTTGTGATAGCCTAATTAAACAATCTTAAGTTTAACTAATCCCAATTAATTCTAATTAATTTAATCTTAATCAAATTTTAATCAAATCCGCTCATTAGGTTGTAAAAATTACACCGATCACAATAAACTAATCAATTTCAATTTCTGATGCCATTAAGACCTTCAATTTTTAGATCAAAACAGAAATTATAACAGATTTTTCTACGATCAACAAATATGTAGTCAAAACCACATTAATGACATAATTATCAATCAAATTCACACTTAGCACATAAGCACATGCACCATTAAGGAATTAAAATCATAATACAGAATGGGGTTGTCACACCTTCTCTCTTGGTAAACCGTATAATATGAAGCATGATTTGTTTCCAGTAAGTAACGTGATTTCTCCAAACAAAGAAGTTGTCCGTTGGGGCAAACTTTTATCTTACTATGAGTTTGTTTGGCAATAAGTTTATTTAGTTAAAAAAAATCAAAAATCAAAAAAGTAAAAAAGTAAAGATAATTGTTGAAAAGTTCACTCTAGCATTTGTCTAAGGTATTAGGTCTAGTAAATATTTTTTGTTAGTAAGAGCTCCATCATTTGTAAAATAATTTGGTAGGAAGTCCTTTTGTTAGCTTTGGAGGATATTTTGTTTTCAATTTATTCCTTAATTTATCTATTGACCTTTTTAATTATCTATTCAAATTTACATCTATCTGTTCAAATTATTTTCTATCTGTTCAAATTTATATCTATTTATTGAAATTTTTTCCCTATCTATTCAATTGTTTTCCCTATTTGTTCAAAATCTGTGGGTTTCTCTCTCTTCTATTCAAAAATCAATGATTTTTTTTTATCTCATCATTTTTTATCTCAACCTATTTGTTTAATTTTTGAACAAATATATAAGCCTTTTAAAGAGAGAAGAGGGTGATTTGTTCAAATTCAAAAACTTTGTTTTTGCTATATGTTTAAATTCCCTACCACACAAATATACATAGAGAGAGAGAGAGAAGAGAGATAGGAGAGAAAATGAAGAACATTAATAATATAAAGAGGCATCCTACCAGCTAATCAACTCCAACGTCCAATTGGTTTACAAAGACAAATGCCATTATTTTGCAGTCTTGGCGAAATATCAAAAGAGACAAACTGAGTTTCATTACTATTTCAATACTCATTTCTTTCAGGAAAATAGGGCCTTGTTTCTACACTACTTCATTGCTCAACTTTCTACATCAATTCTCGTTCCACTTTTGAAATCTAGGTGTAGACACCCCATTTTGATTGACCTTGAAACTTTGGGCACTTGTAGACCTCCCGATGATGAATGGTAATATCCCTAACATTGGAATGTTGAAAATTACTTAAAGTTGTTGTTATACCCTATTTCGGCAAAAGAAAAAAGAGGGGAAAAAAAACTAAGTTTTTGCAAAAATGACCAAAATACCCCTTGTAGACACCCCATTTTCACCGACTTTAAGACTTGGGCGCTTCACTCTGAACACTTGATGATCAAATGTTACGCTGTGCAATCGTTCAAATCTTCAGCAAAAAGATTAAGTTTTGAACTTCAAAACCTAAACCTTGCAATCCATTTTGACGAAAACCTTATTTTTTTTCTAGCTTGACCACTTAGAGAAAAGCTGGCCAATAGATGGCCGACGTGCCATTTTGATTGTCTCGCCGTACATCCTCATGGCCGGTCGACCATGTTTGGCGAAAACAGATATTTTGCAGCAACCAGCTGCTTCCATGCATGAGACTTGGACTAGCTGTCTCTTTTGCAAATATTTCCAGCGTGAGAAGCTAAAATTCTATAAATACAACACCTCTTCATGGTTTGGGGTTAGAAAAATTTGTCAAGAGCCAAAAGCTTGCCCAACACACTCTCTACCCTCTTGCAATATAGATACACTATAGATACACCATATAAGCTTAGACTTGAAGCTTTTTGCTGAGATTTTGAACACAATTTTAGATACTTGAGAGTGTTTAGCTTGAGGTTTGTGAACTAAGAAGATCATCCTCTCTTTCAAGAGGTGAACTTTGAACCCTTTTCACCATCTTTTCTCTCTCTTTTTCTTATATTTACATACTGATTTCAAAGCTGTTTTAAGCTTAAAATGTGATTAAAAGTGGGTGGGCTAGCCATCCTTCCATTGGCTAGCTCACTAGTTGTATACCCTTTGCTTTCTCTAATTTTTTTTTTCACTTTCTTTTCATGTCATTTGGTTCAATTTCAGCACTTGTAGCACTATTTTAGACTTGTTTTGTGTGACATAACTTGAATATGGGCTTGTAAAAGAGTCATTACATGTGCTCTTACTTCCTATGCTTTGAATATTATATTTGTGTTGTTATAAGTCCTCTCGGATTTGGCGTGTTTAGGACATAGCGGCCAATCCGTTTGAATTGATTGTTTTTACTTTATTCTAGCTCTCCTTATGTATTTTGGAACCTTGTGGTCATGGAAGGATTAGAGCTTAGGCTTAGCCACTGTAACAACCCTCATCACTACTTACCGATAACCACTGATTACTGTTAACTGAGTCTGATAATGACTGATAATGACTGATAATTGGACTGAATAAAATACTGAACTGACTGACTGAAATTGAACCTGAATTGATTGAGTATATCTATTGTATTGCATATTCTATCTGTTTGATTGATTATTTATCTGTTCGTGTTTTATGTTTAAACTGCTAATTGAAGGACTTGTCGGCAGTCAAATCTAAAATTGATTGGTGTTCTGTGATCCTTAGATTTTATGTGATTTAATGGTATATTTATCTAAAATGTGATTAGGAATGATTAAACTAGATTAAATTAAGCCAAATCAATAGAGTCGCCTTATTTACGGAATTGCCATTGAGTGGGCCTTAGTTTATTCTTATTACTTGAGCCTTAAACACCTAATCAAAACATTCCCTTCAGCCATTTTGAGTGTTCAACCGACATTAGAGAGAGAAGGGGGAGAATTGAGAGGGATTTTGGCTATAATTTGATGATCTTGAGGAAATTGAAGCATAAGTTGGCAAATTGAACTTCTACACTTGTAATTGAAGACTTAGGTAAGAGAATTCAACTCTCTAATTGTGAGTTTAAGCTAATTCTTGCATGATTTATGCTTCATTTTAGAATTAAGTCATGTTGTAGCTCATACATGGTGAATTATACTAGAAATCATGCATGCATGTTTGAATTGGCGAATTCTGAGTTGAGTTCATGACAAATTGTACATGCATGCTCATGTTTAAGCTTAAGTCCATGATTTCACCATACTCTTGAAGGAATGAGCTCATTTGAACAAGCTTTGGAGCTTTAATTTGGTTTAAAACTCATGCATGACATGTTTGAATGTTGTTCTTGAAGAATGGTTGGAAATTTGGGTTTGAATTAAACACCCTTGGGCTTTGATTTCTTAAATTGAGTTTTGAAACATGTTATTCTATGTGTTTAAAAGAGTTTTCCAGGAAATGGGCCCAAGAGGATCGAATTGGGAGCATCAAATTTGAGTTTTGAACTTAGAACACAAACCTGGATTTTTCCAGATTTTTGCCTTCCGCTCGAGCGGGAAAATCAAGCTCCCAGTATTTTTCACTGTAGTGCAGTCCGCTCGGCGAAATGGCCTTCGGCGGAAAGTCGAGCATCCAAGATTTACCTTTGTTCATCAGTCCGCTCGAGCGGAGAAATGTGCGCTCGAGCGGAGTATTGAGTGACACGCTCGAGCGGGGAAGTTGACGCTCGAGCGGGTACCTTTGTTTGCTTGTCCGCTCGAGCGGGGAAACCTGTGCTCGAGCGGGACTCTATTTCACTAAAATTTCTGAAAATGTTTTCTAAGTGCATCATTGCATCCTCTTTCCATCCTAGGCATTCCTAGGGCATATTTAAGGCATCTTAAAGAGGATATAGATGTAGAACACACCGAGACAAATTTAGAGATTAAGTTATTATCTTTCCCAATTGTGTAACTTAGAGTGTGTTCAATCTGTTAACTGTATAGGGTTGGCATTTCGAGGAGACACTCTAGCCTACTGTAGCCCAGAACTCTGTGAGTAACAATTGTGTAAAGATATGTTCAAAATGATTATCTTCTGAATACTGAACCGAACTGTTTACTGAACTAATATTGTTATTGAATGAATGTATGTCCTTTATTTCTGAACTATACTGTGGCATCCTTAGCACCTACTATTTACTGTTACTGTTACAGAGATCTCTGTTGGTTCCCTCTACTGTTTACTAACTGATGGCCATCATTACTGTTCGGTCTTTTAAGACCTATTGTTACTGATATGCTAATGGATGTACCACATATATTATTTCTTGTCTTGAGCAAGCGATATCTTGATTGAATTGAACTGTTTTCATTACTGTAAGGACATTCATTCTAAACCTCTTTACGCTTTATGTTATTCACTGGGCTTTAGCTCACTGCTCATATATATATGTAGGTGGACAGGCACCGGATCAAAGCTAGAGGCGTCGGAGTAAACTCCAGTTTTGTCAAGCCAACCAATATGCCTCACTGCGAGGTTCCGAGCCTATCATGCTAAGTCTTAGGGGTGTTTTAGTATTTCCCCTTTTTACACGGTCGTACTGCTTTGTAATAACTGAATGGATTGTATAGACTGAATGTTTACTGTACCATTGAGTGGGGATTAAGTCCCCGTACTGAAGGAATGTAAATGATGTGCATAACTGTTCTGTACCGAATGTTTATATGCATGAAAAATCTTTTTGGCATACAGACTGTCACAGCTCATTGGACATTATTTATTTACTATATTGGCTTCCGCCAGCCCGAACTTCTGTTTCTTGTATTCTTTGTTAGCGAGGCCTTGATAATCTCGGATTCTTGGCGATTCTGATGCTAAACCCATAGGGCCGGGTTTGGGTCGTGACAGAGTGGTATCAGAGCGATACTTAACCACGAGTTATACCGCACACACGTGTCCAAATGAGCTATAGGGTGTCCTAGAAGAGTAATAGGGCATTACATAAGCATGAAGAGTGTGTGGCTATGTTATGACTGAATACCTGTTAATGTGATAACTGTCTAAATATGCAACTGTTTATGTTATAATTGCTATAACTGTTATAACTACTTATAGTGAAATGGACAATGCAAATGAACCTGAATCATCCGAGGCCAGAATGGCACGAATGGAAAGAATGATGGAACTGATAACTGCTAGACTTGAGCAACAACAGAACCAACAGCCCCCATCTCCTCCTCCTCCGGTATAGCCGGAACCCAATGCAAATGTGAATGAAGAGGATATTATTGCTCTCACCCATAAATTCAGCAAGATGAAACCGCCATCCTTTTAGGGAGGCCTTGAACCGTTAAAGACTGAAGCTTGGGTGCTTGAAACAGAAAAACTATTTGAAGTGTTTCCGTGCTCAGAAGCGAATAAAGTACTGTTAGCTACCTTCACTCTACAAGAAGAAGCTAGAAGGTGGTGGATGTTGATCCGTGATACAAATACTGTTATGACTTGGGCTCAGTTCAAGGAGTCCTTCTTCGGAAAGTACTTCCCACAGTGCGTCAGGGATAGGAAAGTGACTGAATTTGAACAACTGAGACAGGGTACAATGTCTGTGGCTGAATATGAAGCAAGGTTCACCGAACTTGCCAGATATGCACCACATATGGTGGACACTGACTACAAGAAGGCCAGAAAATTTGAAGGCGGCCTTAATGTGGCAATACTGGACAGGATAAGTGTTTTGAAGCTACCGACTTTTGTGGGTGTTCTCGACCGGGCATTGATGGCCGAGTTGAACATTGCAGCAGTGAAACAATCTGAAACACCAACAACTGAATGGCATGGAAAAAGGCAGGGTTTCAAATTCAAGAAAGGCAAGCACAACCCGGCCAACAAGAAACAGAATACGGGGTTAACAACTAGCCTCAGCCAAGGGAGTGGGTTTATTCCACCCTGCTCTGTATGTGGCAACAAGCACAAAGGGGTTTGTCACAAAATATCCGGAGCCTGTTACAGGTGTGGCAAAGTGGGCCACATGGTTAGAGACTGTCCCTCTGCTCCGCAAGTTAGTAGCAAAGCTACACCAAGCGCAGCAGCGTCAACTGTAGCACTAAAGCCTAAACCCAAAGCTGCCGGGAAAGAGCCTATGAGGCAGGGCCAAGTGTTCGCCCTAGTACCGGGAGACGTGCAAAATATTGAAACCGTTGTGTCAGGTATCCTCTCTATTTGTACACAAAATGCATATGTATTGATTGATTCGGGATCTACACATTCTTATGTGTCGCATGCTTTTTCACGGAAATTGAGTAGACCCTTAGAACCCATGAATTACATTAGGTATCATCACCTATTGGGGATCCATGACATGTGCATATATGTATCCCCTTGTGAGATTATTGTTGGGGATATGCATCTGTTTATTGATTTCTTGCCATTGAACATTGATCATTTTGATGTAATATTGGGGATGGATTGGTTACAAAATATCATGCCACCATTGATTGTGTGACCAAGCAAGTTGTTTTCCGCCCACTGGTTTGCGAATTTGTGTTTAATGGGAGTGGAGTAGTACCTCCTCCGTATTTGATTTCTTCGATGAAAAGCCGTTAAACCGATTAGAAAGGGATGTAAAGGATATCGTGTTACGTGCTAGCGTGTCTCTTGATGATAGTGTTAAAAGCGATGTGAATTGTATTCCTATAGTCGAGAATTCGGATGTATTTCGGATGATGCGCCAAGGATTTGATTGACGAGGAGATTGAATTCACCGTTGATGTCATTAGAACACAACCGATATCTAAAGCTCCTTACCGAATGGCCCAATCGAATCGAAGAAAAAGCTGAAAGTGCAAGCTGCAAGAACTGTTAGATAAAAAGTTCATCAGACCTAGTACTTCACCGTGGGGCGCACCTGTTCTGTTTGTAAAGAAGAAAGATGGCTCACTAAGGCGTGCATTGATTACATGCGAATCAATAAGATAAGCGTAAAGAATAAATACCCATTACCGTATTGATGACTGTTTGATCGATTCTGAGCTCAGGTATTTTCAAAGATTGATCTCAGATCCGGGTACCATCAATTGAAAGTTAAACCAGGAGACATTGATAAAAATGCTTTCAGAACGAGGTATGGACATTATGAATTTTTAGTTATGCCTTTTGGAGTTACCAATGCACCTGCAGCATTTATGGACCTCATGAATAGAATCTTTAAACCGTACCTTGATGACTTCATTGTGGTATTTATTGATGACATACTGATTTATTCAAAAAGTAGAGAAGAACACGAACATCATTTGAGACTTGCCCTACAGACCTTAAGAGAACAGAAACTATATGCTAAACTGTCTAAATGTGAATTTTGGCTTGACCATGTTATGTTTACGGGGCATGTTGTTAGCAAAGATGGGATATCTGTTGATCCATGAAAATTGAAGGCAGTAGTGGTAGCCTAGACCAACAAATGTGATGAAGTCCGAAGCTTTTGGGATTGGTGGATATTACTGAAGATTTGTTAAAGATTTCTCCAAAATTGCCTTACCATTGACTCAATCGACGCAGAAGGGACATCATTTGGTGGGTGACGGAGGAATCAGCATTTCAAGAGCTGAAAACTCGACTTGTGACTGCACCTGTTCTTACCTTACCCTCAGGTACGGATGGTTATACTGTATTTAGTGATGCTTCTCATAAGGGTTTGGGATGTGTTTTAATGCAGAATGGGAGAGTAATTGCCTATGCTTCCCGACAACTGAGGCCTCATGAAAAGAACTACCCAACCCATGACCTAGAACTTACTGCAGTGGTATTTGCATTGAAAATCTGGCGTCACTATCTGTATGGGGCAACATGTGAAGTATACACTGACCACAAAAGTCTGAAATATTTCTTCACCCACAAAGAATTGAACATGAGACAGCGGAGGTGGCTAGAACTGATTAAAGATTATGATCTGCAGATTTTGTACCATCCAGGAAAGGCCAACACCGTTGCCGATGCTTTGAGCCAGAAGTCAATTGCAAATTTAGCTTGTTTGCTTACCGGGCAGAAAGAATTGCTTTGTGACCTTGAAAGATCTAGAATTGAAATTGTGTTACGGAAACAAGGTGGAACCATAGCTGCTATTTCTGCTCAACCGGCATTGATTGAAGAGATTAAAGAAAAACAACAACAGGATGACTTCTTGAAGAAGATCATCGAAGAAAGGGAATCTAAACCGAGACCGGGGTTCAAATTTGAAAACAACGTACTGAAATTTCAAGAAAGACTGTGTGTACCGAATGACACTAAACTGAAAAGAAGAGTTCTGCAATAAGGCCACAACTCAAAACTTTCTATTCATCCGGGGAATACGAAAATGTATCAAGATTTGAAATTGAATTTCTAGTGGCCGGGAATGAAGAAAGAAATTGCTGACTTTGTGTCCAAATGTCTTCATTGCCAACAAGTTAAAGCGGAACATCAACGACCCATGAGCTTCGCAACCCTTACCGTCTGGGAGTGGAAATGGGAACATATTACCATGGATTTTATTGTTGGGTTGCCTCGCTCCAGTAAAGGTATGGACTCAATTTGGGTTATTGTTGATAGACTGACTAAATCTGCTCACTTCTTACCGGTTAAGACAATTTATAATGCGGACAAATTGACTATACTCTATATTGATGAAATTGTTAGACTGCATGGAGTGCCTGTGTCCATTGTTTCTGACAGGGATTCGAAGTTTACATCGAGGTTTTGGCAAAGCCTCTGCACCGCATTGGGGGACCGAGCGAGTAGTGCTTATCATCCTCAGACAGATGGCCAATCAGAAAGGACCATCCAGACTCTGGAGGATTTACTGAGAATGTGTGTCCTCGATTTTCAGGGAAATTGGGAAAGCCATTTGCCATTGGTTGAATTTGCCTACAACAACAGCTATCATTCAAGTATTGGTATGGCGCCTTTCGAGGCATTGTATGGCAGGAAGTGTAGATCTCCGATTTGCTGGGCAGAAGTTGGAGATGGGCCTTTGTTCGGGCCCGAAATTGTGTATGAGACGACTGAAAAAGTGAAACTGATACAACAGAGACTGAAAACTGCACAGAGCTGACAGAAAAGTTATGCAGATGTCAGAAGGCGAGACAGAGAATATGAAGTGGGTGATCACGTGTTTGTGAAAGTGACACCGATGAAAGGCCATACTCGTTTTGGAGTCAAAGGCAAGTTAGCGCCGAGATATGTCGGACCGTATGAGATTATTGAGAAAATCAATCCGGTGGCGTATCAAGTTGCGCTTCCTCCTGAAATGGAGCATATGCATAACGTTTTTCACATTTCGATGTTGAGAGATTATCTCCGGGATCCATTCCACGTGATTGAGCCTACTCGGATAGTGTTGAGTGATGACTACACTTACGAGGAGAGGCCTGTACAGATTGTAAATAGACGGATCAAGAAACTGAGAAACAAGGAGATCCCGTTAGTGAAAGTTGACTGGCAGAACCATGGTGGCGTGTATGCTACTTGGGAAAGCGAAGATGACATGGCTAAAAGATATCCCAGAACTGTTTCCACTGAATCCTGTTTTCTTCCAGAATGAAGGTAACTCGAGTTTAGAGGACTAAACTCTTTTTAAGGAGGAGATCAGAACAACCCTCATCATCGCTACCGATAACCACCGATTCATCGTTAACTAAGTCTCGATAATGACCGATAATCGGGTGAATAAAATCGAATCGATCGATCAAATTGAACCTGAATTGATTGAGTATATCTATTGTATTACATATTCTATCTGTTTGATTGATTATTTATCTGTTCGTGTTTTATGTTTAAACTGCTAATTGAAGGCC
This sequence comes from Camellia lanceoleosa, assembly GCA_025200525.1. Classification (NCBI taxonomy): domain Eukaryota; kingdom Viridiplantae; phylum Streptophyta; class Magnoliopsida; order Ericales; family Theaceae; genus Camellia; species Camellia lanceoleosa. Next base: position 146,068,230 of record CM045763.1, on the reverse strand, counting down.
TTGTCGACGGCCAAATCTAAAATTGATTGGTGTTCTGTGATCCTTAGATTTTATGTGATTTAATGGTATATTTATCTAAAATGTGATTAGGAATGATTAAACTAGATTAAATTAAGCCAAATCAATAGAGTCGCCTTATTTACGGAATTGCCATTGAGTGGGCCTTAGTTTATTCTTATTACTTGAGCCTTAAACACCTAATCAAAACATTCCCTTCAGCCATTTTGAGTGTTCAACCGACATTAGAGAGAGAAGGGGGAGAATTGAGAGGGATTTTGGCTATAATTTGATGATCTTGAGGAAATTGAAGCATAAGTTGGCAAATTGAACTTCTACACTTGTAATTGAAGACTTAGGTAAGAGAATTCAACTCTCTAATTGTGAGTTTAAGCTAATTCTTGCATGATTTATGCTTCATTTTAGAATTAAGTCATGTTGTAGCTCATACATGGTGAATTATACTAGAAATCATGCATGCATGTTTGAATTGGCGAATTCTGAGTTGAGTTCATGACAAATTGTACATGCATGCTCATGTTTAAGCTTAAGTCCATGATTTCACCATACTCTTGAAGGAATGAGCTCATTTGAACAAGCTTTGGAGCTTTAATTTGGTTTAAAACTCATGCATGACATGTTTGAATGTTGTTCTTGAAGAATGGTTGGAAATTTGGGTTTGAATTAAACACCCTTGGGCTTTGATTTCTTAAATTGAGTTTTGAAACATGTTATTCTATGTGTTTAAAAGAGTTTTCCAGGAAATGGGCCCAAGAGGATCGAATTGGGAGCATCAAATTTGAGTTTTGAACTTAGAACACAAACCTGGATTTTTCCAGATTTTTGCCTTCCGCTTGAGCGGGAGAAATGCCTTCCGAGCGGAAAATCAAGCTCCCAGATTTTTCATCAGTGCAGTCCGCTCGGCGGAGAAGCGCTTCGAGCGGAAAGTCGAGCATCGATTTTGCCTTTGTTCATCAGTCCGCTCGAGCGGAGAAATGTGCGCTCGAGCGGAGTATTGAGTGACACGCTCGAGCGGGGAAGTTGACGTTCGAGTGGGTACCCTTGTTTGCTTGTCCGCTCGAGCAGGGAAACCTGCGCTCGAGCGGGACTCTGTTTGACTAAAATTTCTGAAAATGTTTTCTAAGTGCATCTTTGCATCCTCTTTCCATCCTAGGCATTCCTAGGGCATATTTACGGCATCTTAAAGAGGATATAGATGTAGAACACACCGAGGCAAATTTAGGGATTAAGTTATTATCTTTCCCAATTGTGTAACTTAGAGTGTGTTCAATCTGTTAACTGTATAGGGTTGGCATTTCGAGGAGACACTCTAGCCTACTGTAGCCCAGAACTCTGTGAGTAACAATTGTGTAAAGATATGTTCAAAATGATTATCTTTTGAATACTGAACCGAACTGCATCGAATCGATATTGTTATTGGATGAATGTATGTCATTTATTTCGAACTGCATCTTGTGGCATCCTTAGCACCTCACTGCTTATCGTTATCACATAGAGATCTCGGTTCCTTGTGGAACCACTATCACATTAACCGATGGCCATCATTATCGTTCGGTCTTTTAAGACCCATCATATCGATATATGCTAATGGATGTACCACATATGACTGTTTACTGTACTGAGCAACTGATATACTGATTGAATTGAACTGTTTTCATTACTGCAAGGACATTCATTCTAAACCTCTTTACGCTTTATGTTATTCACTGGGCTTTAGCTCACTGCTCATATATATATATGTAGGTGGACAGGCACCGAATCAAAGTTAGAGGCGTCGGAGTAAACTCCAGTTTTGTCAAGCCAACCAATGTGCCTCACTGCGAGGTTCCGAGCCTATCATGCTAAGGCTTAGGGGTGTTTTAGTATTTCCCCTTTTTGCACGGTCGTACTGCTTTGTAATAACTGAATGGATTGTATAGACTGAATGTTTACTGTACCATTGAGTGGGGATTAAGTCCCCGTACTGAAGGAATGTAAATGATGTGCATAACTGTTATGTACCGAATGTTTATATGCATGAAAAATCTTTTTGGCATACAGACTGTCACAGCTCATTGGACATTATTTATTTACTGTATTGGCTTCCGCCAGGCCCTGAGCTCTGTTTTACTTATTACTATTAAGCAGGCCTTCGGTAATCTCGGATTACTGGCCGGTTACGGTGCTAAACCCATAGGGCCGGGTTTGGATCGTGACAGCCACCCCATCACAAGTTTGCTTACCTAGCGGTAAATTTCTTGCTTTCATATTATTGTTGTCCACCGTGAACCTAGGTAGTAGCTTCTGTGTTCAAAGTGTTGAAAAACTCTCTTATCAATCATTTTGGAAACATCAAAATGGATGTTTCATCCTTGTTCCATGAAAAAGAGGAGTTACCAACAACTTTGGCGAGTTGTGTGTTTGAGCTTTGATAGATAGCTTTCCTTTTGTTTTTCTCCCTTGCTTGCTTTGTTGCTCCTAGAGAGCTCTTTATCGAGAAGTGTTGAAATAGATCCACTTTGAAGCTCCATGTTTCATCCTTATTCCATGAGTAGGGAGATGAGTTGACAACAATTTTTGAGTTATTATCTTTCATTTTAGTTGCTCTATAATCATCACATACTATCTTGTGATTTGATGGTTTGTGAAGCATATCCATCTCTTCCTTGAAGTAACTTCATGATAGGAAAGAGGTAGGGAGAAGAGTCTTGCTTTATTTTATTTTTTTGTGTGTTTAGTAAAGCCATTTCCTGTTGCTTTTAATGATCATCATGCAACAAACTTGCAATGGTTGATGATTTGGGAAGCAAACCTGCTCCCTCCTTGAAAATCTTCCTGACAGGAGGGAGCAGGAAGACTGAACATCTTTTGGAAACACTCTGTCTTACTCTGTTCCAGTTCTATTGCAGCAGGGTATTCCTCAAAAACAGTGGCCAATTGGCCATTATTCTGTACGGTCGACTATCCAATCAGGCCGGCTAGCCAAGCATGTTGTACGGCAGTGGTGATTTTACAACAAAACAGAGCAGATCCTGAGGTCCAAATAGAACTATTTTCTGACTATGGATAGGGCAGGTTCTAGCAGTAAGTAGAGGAGATTTTCGGAGAATGTTCTTGGCCGAGCACGTGCAATTTCCCTCATTTCGTTTAATTCCTCTAGCTTAGCCTTTTTTATTCATATTTGTAATTAATTAGTCACTTTCATTCGGATGTTTAATAATTAATTAATTAGTTCATTCGTGTTTATAATAATTAGTTAATTAGGACATTTGAACCTTCTTGTACGAGGGCAAATTTGTAATATTTGATGTATGTCTTCCAACCCCATTTCTTTCTCTCTTTTACTTACATGCTTACCGTGGTTGTATATAGCATCATGTTTTCTTTTATCATTCCTATGCTTTGTATCCATTTTTGTATACATTAAAATTCGACTCATCATACATAATGCTCTTACCATTTCTTACTTGATTAGGTGCGCTACCTCATGCTTTAAGTTGCTTCACATGTCATGTTAGTAGCCGAATCTAGTAGTTGCATTTTTGTATGCTTTGCATTAGCCATTTTGCTTGTTAGGATCATGTATTTTTCTACTTATATTTTTTTCTTTGGCTTGCATTGGTTGAGTACTTGGTGAGCATTTTTGCTTTAGCATATTACATATGTGTTTGTGTTGCCATGTCAAGCATACTACCATGAGCCTACGTACTTATTTCAAATACCTCTTTGAATGCCTGCAGATGAAGGCTATTTCGCTTAAGTTGGAATTACTTTGATTATTGTACATATGAGCTAGCTTTTCTTTTAAGTTGCACATATTGAAAATCCTTTTCAAAAACCCATGAAATCAAAGCACTCCAAAGTATGTGACGTGGTTTATACTTGTTTGCTTCACATAGTAATGTTAGTATATTAATAATTAGAACATGAGCATATAATGTTCATAAAATTCACGTCATGATTAGTAGAGGTCGATCTTTGATAGGGTGAGTGGGGTGTTCAATTCATGATCTTCCCCTCTAATACCTAAGTTCCCGAGCCGAGACACTTTGGTTGTGACAGACAAGTGCCCTTTGGCACGAGTCACAGGTTTCCTAATTTTCTAAAAATATTTAGGTGGTGACTCTAAAATCTGGCAATGCAGTCCATTTTTGGCATCTCTAATGATTAATGGATTTTCTAAGATTTACTGGATTTGGATTCTCATTTATTTTTCTATCTCACATTGCACTTGTGAAACCAGATTCAAAGCCATGGGAGTCCGAATTGTAGGGAAATAACATTCGAGGAGACTAAATGCCTCTGTGGAGCACGAAAAACTAGCTATAGTTTCTAGCGACTCTGCTTCGGATAATAGAGAATTTGACTTGGACTTTATTATGTGAATTTTATTTACATATATATGTTCATTGCATAGCATTTTCATGGTGCCCTTAAGTCACTGTGTTTACTATCTAATATCCTAGACGACTTTCCGGAGGCTTGTTGAAAGCTTGCCAAAAGGTTGGTTGGACGTAGGCAATGTCACATTGGGAACACAACCCTTGGATCTGGGTTACTGATGTACTTCTTGATCCTCCTTTCACTTTTTGGTGTTAGCTATGAGAGGTATATTAGGTAACCTTGCTGAGGTACCTTTTTGACCAATTGGCCTAGCGCATATAATAAAGCTCTAGTGATCGTTCCAACATAGGATAGGATGTTTGCCCATATGCTTATGAAACCACTTGTTTGAAGTAGTGAAACTCTAGATCATGCCAAAGCTTAGATAGGTAACCCTATCCCCTCATAGGGGTGTTTCTGGTTCTCTTTACCTGCTATGCGCTCTGCAAAGAATCTGTACAAGGGTGCTTCATATCAATGGTTTAGTTATATCAGTTTGTGGGGTAGAATTCAGTGAGAAGTACAGTCCTTCAGCTATGATCATATCTGTTTTGATGAAATTTTGGCTGAGGTGCTATCCGATTTCTGATTTTTTTTCTTTTCTTTATTTCTTTTGCTAGGTAGTCCTAAAACTATAGCTTCAGAAAGTTCTGATATCCCCCAAGTGCTTTGGACCCATGTTGGAAGACTTTGTAAGGTCGGAGATCTAGTCTAATGACAGCCAGTGTTTGTTTCATTGTCACCAGTTGCAAAGCGAAGAAAGGTCAGACGGGGTTCACCAATTCTATTATTTCGGCAATCACCCCACAGATCACCCCAAGCACAGTCATCTACTCCCATAATGGCGCAATATCCATCATTAGATCTAGAGGACTTACTAATCCTTTTACAGCAATCAGTCGACTCGCTCTAGAATGACCTAGCTCGTCAAACCGAGGTCACGAATAGGTTGCAACAACAACAACAGTAGTCGACTGTGGCTTCTGCTTCACATACACCTAACGTGGCTACTCCTATACCCGGTACCACTGCCAATGCTACTACAACTCAGCATCCACTAGTCGAGAGGGTTCCTATTCTTCTTGTCTAGGAAGATCCAATTTTGGTTCAGATGTCTAGAGCTTTAGTTCACCAGACTGAGGCACCTTTTGAGTCCGAGTTTGACCTGACCATGCTTAAAGTCAACAAACTTGAAAAACTATTCAAGAAGGCGCAGGAGGTTAACTCTATTCCGGATATTGAGGACAGGTATATTGAGTTCGCTGTTACTCTCCCAAAGCAGTTCAAGGTGCCGCATGTTGACCTCTTCGATGGCTCTAGAGATCCAATGGTACATTTGCACCTTTTTTTTCTGACATTTTGAGATCAATGGGTTTAACCAGGATCCAGAAGTTGTCGCTATTCAGCAAGACCATATTTGGTATAGTTGCCATATGGTATGCTAAATTGGAGGACTCTATGAAATAGAGCTAGAAGGAGTTGGCCGAATCTTTTGTTTCCTAGTATTCTTACAACAGGCAGATCGAGGTCATATCTCATGATCTTAAGGCAACTCGTTAAGAACCGAAAGAGGGCTTCTTAGAGTTTGTGACTAGGTGGAGGGCCAAGTAATCGATGATGACCACCCAACCCTTAGAAAAGGACCAAATCTAGATGGTTATCAGGAATCTTCATGGCAAACTACTTCAGAAAATGATAGTTCTCTCTTTGTTAACCTTTAAAGAGCTTCATGAAATGGGAGTTCAGATTGAAGATGCAATGAAGCAGGGTATTATCGTATATGACAAGGAGCCAGACAGAAAGCCTTTTATTTGCAGTTCCAATGCTACCAGGGGTAGCACAGCTGCGAGACCTTCAGAGGTTAGTGTTGTCACCACCACCAAAACTGCCGACCCCTTTTCCAATATGAGCCCACAAACCTTCAATCCTACCCAAACCCCAAGTAGGACTTTTAATCAGCTTCACGTGACTCTATCTCGAGCCATGCAAGTGTTAATATAAAAGGGGCATCTGAAACCCCTCGACCCTTGACCACTTTCAGACCCTCTTCTACCTAGGCACAATCCCACCAAGTATTGTGCCTTTCATCAACAACATGGCCACGAAACAGACAAGTGCTTCTACCTACATCATGAGATCCAAGATCTCATCGTCAATAAAATTATAGCTCCACCACAAAGGCTAAACACTATAACCAACCCACTGCCCAACCATAACAGGTACCACCCTCATAATGCACAAACTTCATCCATACACTACCCCTTTCCTATGACCCAAGCGTCTATATCACCCTCTCCCATCTACCAAAATTGGCTTTATTCATCCCAGATGGCGCAGACTTGTGCATGATGAATGCATCCAATCCACAATTCGAACGTCATAAACATGTGGTGACAACACCCAAAGAAGATGAGGTTTTGACCTTGGAAGAAAGTGCCAATCTATTACTTGAAATTCCCTAGGAGTTATTTGAGGAGGAATATGACCCGAGTTAATACATTGTTCCTATTGCTCAACTAAAGCCAAAGGTGGTACTGCCGAGTTCAGTTGGAGTCAATGTGGCCAGAGAAGATAGCCCAAGCCAAGGACTAGACGATCTTGTAGACCTCAAGGAAGATTTGGATAACCTCTAATTCTTCGAGGAACAGGACCGGGGTAATGTGCAAATTGGTTGGTTTGATCTAAGCCTGTCGGTTGATAATCAGGGATGGCTGAAATTGGAGTTAAATCTGAGGGAAAGAAGACTGTGGAAGTTGTGGTAGCCAGAAAAGCCGAAGAGAAAGGAAAAGTGCATGAAAGTAGTGGTATAGAAAAAAAAAACCCAAGAATTAGGTTTTGATGAAATTGAAGGCGTTAAAAGGAAAGCAGTGTTAGGGTAATTTGAACATGAGAGGATTGAAGAGACTCAGAAGGCTATAACACCTTGGCACCTTGAGGGGGATGATTGTCTTGTGCGAGTGATTCAAGTTGAGCCAGACAATTGTTTATCAGCAATTGAAGGTGAATGGTGGGAAAACAACGATCTGCATCTTGCCCATACATATGAAGATTGGGGAAATCACATCCCTAATGATACTTGGTATGCAAAAGAGATAGACCACTTGACCAGGAGTGGGCGATACTTCAAACCTCCACACCTGGATCAAGCAGAACCCTTAAGGAAAATAAGGTTAAGAAGTTGGAGGAAGAGCTAGTTCTAAAACAACTAAAAAAAATCTAGGCTGACATTTGTATTTGGGGCCTTCTTATGGCTTCACAAGTACACCGGCAAGTAGTTTTGTATGCAATGGATAAAGCCAAGTTATCTGTCGATACTACACCTGAGTAGCTCGTTGGCCTGATCTTGTCGGGTAGCACCAAGCATGTGCTCACCTTTTCTGATAAGGAGTTGCCACTGGAAGGATTAGCTCACAATAAGCCACTATACATCTCTCTTGAATGTAGAGGAAAATGGGTTCTGGTGGTTCTAGTAGATACTAGCTCTGCTGTTAATATTTGTCCTTCTCACACTGCCTATGCAATAGGCCTAAAGCAAGTGGATTTCGTTCCCACAACTCAAGTGGGCGTACGACAATACAAGTAAGAAAGTTATCGGGACTGTGAAAGTGCAGATTCAAGTGGGCCCATCTGAGCATGAGATTGAGCTCCACGTGCTCGATGTACCTGCTACTTTTAACCTACTTCTAGGGAGGCCTTGGTTGCACTACATGAAGGTTGTGTCCTCCACCCTGTATCAAATGTTGAAATATCCTCATGAGGGAGGAGTTGCTACCATTTTTGGAAATTTTTCTATTCATCTACCTCCAAAGGTTACTACACCTCTACGGGAAATCAGTCATGGTGATGAAGATGTGTTTCTCTCGGGTTTCACTCTAGCAGTAACTCAATTGGTGCAGACAATCTTGGTTGATGATGAAGGCATGTATGTCAGTGTGCAGTCTATTTATTTCATGAATAAACTAAGGCATATTCTCAACATGGGGCTCGGAAGAAGCTAAAGAAAAGGTGTTTCGGTGCTAGCTAATGTACCACACAATCCACATGCTTTTGGGTTGGGCTATGTACCTACCAAAGAATACTGGAGAAAAAAAGTAGAAGAGATGAGGGAAAAGACTAAGGCTAAGATAGACGGGAAACACTACAAGCTGGTTCACAGGCTGATCCGGGAACCTTGAATGGACGATTCATCAGACAATGAGAAGATTTCCCCTTTTGTGGTTTTCTTGAGCCTTAGGTCGATTCCTTAACAAAGAAGTATTTCGTGGGATTCGAAATCTTCTTCGACCATCAACTTCAAGATAGTGATGAAGAGGGGGCTGATCCAAGTATTAACATTGGCCAGAGTAAATATGGGGATTCAGACGGCTATGATAAGAAAGTAGGGGTAGCATCGACTGATCTTTTGACAGATCTCGAGACTGGTATTGAGAACTTGGAGGATACCATTACTATTTCATAGGAGGAACCAATTATGGACTTCACCAGTTTCATTTTGGATGCGTCGAGGGCGTCAGGCCTCACTTGGCAGCTAAAAAAGGATTTTATGCCAGTTCTAGGTCTAAGCCTGACTGTGATTCCACTGAGTCTGTTGAATCAGATTCAGATTCAAGTCAGTCCAGTGAGTCAGAGTCTGGTACTTCTGGGGGTGGTAACTCAGGTGCCAAAGTCCTGTCTAGGTTATCTGTTAGTTTTTTTTTTTTTTTGAGTCAATTGTAACTGAGGACCCTGGTTTTATCAATAAGAATGTAATTGACTTTCGTTACTTCTCTGTGCCTTTAGTTTGCTGAATTGATAATGATTTTCAGAATTTTAACCTAAATGAAAAGAAAGAAATTCCTCGGGCTTTCCAAAATTTGATCAACTGAGAGGAAGAGAGCGTGCTAAAGCCCTTAATGAATGAGATCATATCTGTTAATATGGGTATTGAGAGGGATCCTAGCTTGGTCCAGATTGGTTCTGCATTGTCTTTAGAGAAGCAACGAGTGCCTAGTCCCTTTACTAAAAAATTTCAAAAATATTTTTGCGTGGTCCTATGAAAACATGCCTGAAGTTGATTTTAAGATTGCACAGCAGGATCACTCTCGAGACTCGACCCCTTTGCTTTCAAACCTTGATTGAGAATGTTCAACGATCAACCAAAATATGAAGCTTGCATAGCTGGATTAGAAGTAGCCCTTGAACTAGGGGCAAAAACGGCCAATGTGCTCGAAGATTCAAAACTGGGTCATTTCTCAAGCCAATGGAGATCGACAAGAAAGTTAAATCCCAGAATTTGAGAGAAGAAAATTTATCGTTGAAGGATAATCAAGTTACTATCCACGACACTAGGGGCAAATTTAGATCCAATTGGATGGGCCCTTACATCATCAAGACTATTTGATCAGGAACAGCAGCCATTCTCGTGGATTCAGCTGGCTTAAAGATCTCATAACCAATCAACATGAACAAGTTAAACTTTTCTATCCTTGAGAGGCTCGTTGGGCTGAAAACCTAAAAGGACAACCCAGGCAAAAGTTAGAGCATGGAAAAGCAATAAAAAGAATAAAAATCAAAAAAATGAAAACAAAGAAAAATAAAAGGAAAAAATAGAGCTTGCAAGGTTGAAAACCCGGAAAGGCGGCTTTGGGAAAAGTTAGAGTGCAAAAGGAGAGTACAAAAGGAGAGCGTTAATACCCGAGTGTACCTTAACCCAAGAACTACATAACGCCTGATTCCCATCTATGGGATACGTAGGCAAATTCATCCTGAAGTTCGGCCCTAACCATTTTTAGCTCACTTGTCTCATCTATGTTGATTGGCTTACCCTTATTTAACTCGGCTATCCTATCCATGTTCAATTGGCTCATCTTTGTTCAAATTCGGTTGTCCTATTCTGTTAAGAGATTCAGTTGCAAGACAAAACAAGTTCGGATTAGAGGTTGTGCATCTCAAGAGTGAATTCCACATTAGTTAGGTAGTGGGCATTTGCAAAAATAGTTTTTGAGGTTTTTTGGTGAAATTGACTTTTCTCGAATATTATCCCATTTTTTCAAAATCGGACCATTTCTTGGACCCAAAAAAAGAAAAATTTTCAATGCTCATAACCTGACTTTTTTTTTGGGTGAGTAAGTCATAAAATAAAGACAATGAAATTTACAAGTTTACAAGGGGCATACCCCAGGCACGCCCAACAACAAATAAAAAAGTGATAACCTAACCAATCATAACTAACCACTACACCCTCAAGAAGGGGGGGAAATACAAGAAAAGAAAAACAAAAGCCCAACTTTGCCCTAATATTCTTTTTGTCCCCAAGTAACCCCTACCATAAGAGACAGTAGATGGAAACTTAGGGTGAATATATAGGCAAAGGTACAAATAAACATCACAAAGCTTATAAACACAAACATACAAACAAAGCAACAGCCCGCAAACCAAATCAAAAATGATAACCAATCCCACATGCCCCCAGTCTCCGCCGTAGATAAACGCATGGAATCCAAAAAGCGTCCCACTCCTCACAGCCGTGACATCCTAGCCACTAACCAAAGCCGTAACAGAGGAAAAAATCTACCCCACGAGAAATCCCGACAGAGTCACATGAGGCTCGCATGATCAGTCACCATAATCAACAGTCTCGGGAGTTGTAGCTAAAAACAATAGCCCCTCAACAACAAACCAATACATAGGCAAAAATATCAAGAGAGGAATCATCACATCCCCCAGTCCCTACCTTGGTAGATCACAAGCCTCAAACTCCATGGCAGTGTGCCCTTCACTCCATGTCAGGCGTGGCAATATGATCAATTAGGATGGGTCACATGAAGACAAGAAGTACCAGAAAACCAGTAGCTATCCTCCCGCTCATCTCCCAGCCTCTAACTCGGTTAGTCATCGAATCACTATTCCCCATAGCAGTGACTCCTCAATCACTCTTGGCGAAGATGGCTCAAAACTAACCTCATAACGAGTCACGTGAGGATCACACAATCAATCATCATGAGAAAATCGACTATGAATGGTCTGCTGCATTGAGACTAAATAGAAAATACTTCACAAAATAATCCACCTTCACCAAAACGGCAAAATCAACCCTCAGCCAAAATGCCCTTAGTCAATTTACTCTAGGCCCAAAAAATAACAAGCCCACAACAAAATAGCCCAACCAAAAACCCCACAGCAGTCCAGCAGCTAGACCCACTTTTTAGTGAAAACTCGGCCACAAAGATGTTCTCCACGGACATTAAAAAAAATAATGCCTTACCATGTGTATTGGCTGGCCCCATCTCACAAAACACCACCTAAGTAAAACCATGTGCTGGTTTTTGCACCCAAAACCATGAGCCCCCACGTGGATCCTTTATCCCATGTAATTACATCAATATCAGCCCAGACATCAACCTACCTGTCTAGCATTGGCGGGAAAGCTGAAGTCAAGGAATAATTAGCTACAACACATTTACCACCTGACGAAGCAGTGCGTAGACCACAACCGTCTCAAAAAGGAACAAAGAACAACAACGCCGACAACACAAGACCGACGGCAGAAAGAAGAACCATTGTTTTCACTCCTCTACCGTGGCCATGCACTCAACCAACAATCATAAGTTGTACCTCAAACCAGACTTAGAAGCCGGTGAAGCTAGCGCCGGAAAACAGAGCGAATGACGCCATAGCCCAAGACACCCACCAAACCGGCGAAGGATCGAAACAAGCCCTTCCACCACTGTAGCATCGGCACTTGAGATGGACGACGCCATGCTTCCTCTCTCCTAATACCATTGACATGGCACCGGAGTAACACCTCTACATCTTCACGTCTGAAGCTAAGCCAGCAAAGTCGGCAAGCTCTAAACCGACCAGATCTTTAAAACCATGATCAAAATTTTCTTTCACTAGAAAATAAGAGATAGTGGCTCTACACAGCATGAATTATAAGCACACACCGAGAGAAAAGCTTAATCCGTCAGGAAACCCGCTGGGACGAACTCAACCACTAGCTCCACCGTGGATGAGTGAAGCCACCATCGTGAATTAGTGACCAGCAATAGCAAAACCCAAAACACATGTTGACTTCACAACATGATACGAACGGCCTAATTTGAAAGACCCAATCTGGGTAGAACAAACACACCAGCCATAAACTGAAACAACCTATGGCCATAACAAAGGATACGCTGGAACAACATCATAACTCAAAACTCACATACTCACTATATAGATAAGCAAAACCAGCCAGAAACTAAGAAAGTTCTAGCTGGACTGGCAGACCCACACAGGCCACAATCTCTCACCATTGTTACATCAGGGGGAGCATTCTCTCTCTAGAATCTAGAGAAAGAGGCTCTACTTTCTTCCCTTAAAACAGAAATTAGAACAAGCATGTTAATCTAAACTCTCATGTTGGTCAAAATTATTTTAGCAAAAGCCAAAAACAAAAAAAAAATATAGTCAAAGTGATGAACTAGGGGCACAGTCGAGTCAGGTTTTATGTGTTTTTCCCATTGTCAAAGCACTTGCCAGGAAAGGCATAGCTGAAGCTAGCAATAAGGGGCCAAAAGCTCTCTTATCCTCCAAGCAACGAAGTATCGAGCCAAGTACGAAGCACGGACTAGAAATAGAGCTAGATATTCGACCCCTTCATTGGGGTCACAACTTCCAACTTATCTGTCAACCACACCTGGGAAGGGATAAAAAATAAAAGAGATTAAATAATAGAAAGATGTATGTTGAGAGAAAAATTAAGGAAAAGGGCTTTTAAGAGAAAATAGAGATTGAGTACCTAGAGAAGTAGTGGGCTCCTCGTGAACCGAGAGGTCTCCCGCTGGTGGAAAACATCCAAGTGTTGTGTTTGTTTGTTTTGATTCTTGTTTTGAGTCGTTTTGATTTTGGTCAGTTGTAAGCTCAATATCCGGTTAAGAACTCATTCAAATACAATCATTCTCAATTTCAATTTTAGAAATAAATCAGTTTTATACAAGTGTCGTGTCATTCTCAAGATGCTATGCAAAACAAAAATTCTTTCTTTTATAAACTACAAGGTTCAACATCGATCCTAGTTTTTACAAAAGATAAAATACAAGTTTTCAAAAAGAAAGAAAATTTAAAAAACCTATCTGAAGCTACATAATTTCTATACAACAAAGAAAAAGAAAAAAAAAAAAAAAAAGGAGTGCAGAGATCGGTATCCGCCAGGTTAGGTATGTCGGGAAGCCCTCTTCGTCCTCTTTGGAGGACAAGACTCAGGATCACTATCACCGTTGACACCACTATCACTGGAAGAACGTGACTCTGAGCCAGAATCATTGTCTCTCTCTTCGAACTTAGAGTGCTCACTCGCGATCTACTCGGTGTCCCTAATCTTAGTATCCTCGCTAGTCAAGGTCCTCTCTGCGAACGATGAAGCCCCCTGCACCCAGGACTCATCGCTCTGACTATGACTCTGGATGCCTCTGCCCCTATCTCTACCTCTGCCCTCACCCCTGTATCGTGCGGGAGCTCGTCAGTCTCTCCTCCTCTCAGCTGGAGTGGGTGCCATAGGTGCCACTGGTGCATATGGAGGCTGAAAATAGTTTACAAGAAACAAAGTATCATAACAGTTTGGTATAAAAACAATATGAGCATAGTCAAAGGAAATTAGTGTATGTCAAATGAGAAAAATGAGATATCTGATGACCATGGTAAGCGAGCAATGCCTCCCTTCCTCTCACCATGTGGACTAACGAGTCAACTAGCTCGAGGAGGCCGTCCACATAACTAACTAGCACTTACAAGTGAGTTTGAATATCAGCATATAAAAAAAAAGGGAATATGAAATACAAATGGTAGGACAAAGTGCATACTAGCTGGACCTTAGAGTCCCTAACATACTCGCACTCCTCTGGGCGCTCGAGCGGAATCTAGTGGGCAGTCCCATTCGGCTGCCAGTATGTGATCGTAGTCGGGATCACGGGGAGAATGGCCACATGAATAGCGGGGGCAGTGCCTTCGGCATCAGGCTTGGGCACAAGAGTGGCATCTCTAGCGACGGGTACATCTACAACACCACCTGCTCGAGCTCTAGTTAGAGGCGGCATAAGGTGGGTTCAGATGAAAGCAGTCTAGTCCCCATCTCTATGGAACATATTAGTATCCTGCCCTACTGTGCCTTTTTCCATGCCACCGCCTTTCGAAAAGGGTTTGAAAAGAAGGCCTTACTGTTTGGACTCCCGCGATTCTGAATCTAGTCGCACAAGTGCAATGTGAAACTGATAAACACCAAAGAGTCCAAATCCGGAAAATCTTTTTAGAAAATCGATTTTAAATCAAATAATGCCAAAATTGGACTGCTTTTTCAGATTACAGAGTTGCCACCTAAATATTTTATTTTTGAAAAATTTAGGAAACCCTGACTCTTACCAAAGGCCACATGTCCGTCATCACCAAAGTTGCCTGGGCTCGAGAACTTAGGTACGAGAGGGGAAGGTCCTGAAATGAGCACCCCCACTCGCCCGATCAAAGGTTGGCCTCTACTAATCATGATATGTCATTTTATAAACATTATGCATTCTTATTCCGGTTATTAAACTAGGTTTATTTTGTGACGCACACAAGCAAGTATAGACTAATCATAAGACTTGAAACAATTCAACTCATGTTTTTTTTTTTAAAATGGTTTGAATTTGCCACCCTCAAGTTGGCTTAAAGATGTAGATTTGCCACCTCAAGTGGGCTAAAAACATGATTTGCCACTTCGCAAAGTGGGCTTAAAACATACATTTGTTGAATCGTTCCAATTCAAACAATAAGCCTTCATCCACAGGCATTCATACAGTTTAGCAAGTAAGCACATAGCCTCATGGCAAGCATGCGAAACATGGCAATATGGAAATCACACTCATGCAAGTATGCTAAAGCATAAAACTTACTGAGTACTCCAAGCCAAAACAAAAACTAGTTAGAAACAATGCATGATCCTAACTATACAAGATGCCTAATGCAACACATGCAACATAAAATTAATAGACTCGGCTACTAATATGGCATTTGCAACACTTTGATAACATGCTTTGAAACACGTATTCAAGGAAGGATTGAATTGACAATACAGTTTGAATGATATGCTGAGCCTCAGTGCATGCAAGACAAATGAATGGATGCAAACATGCAAGCATAAGGTATGCTAATTGAAAATGTCCCTAATCTAACCATCAAAAGCGGGTAAATAAAAGGGAGAAAGACATGGGGTTGGAAGACATACACAAAAGCACACACACTTATTACACCATTATGCCCTTGCGAAGGAGGGTCCGAGTGGATAAGCTAACTAGCTACGCTAATTAAGCTAACTAATTACAAAAAAAAACTAATTAACTATTCTAAGCTAATTATTACAACAATTGAAACAAATTAACTAACTATTCTAAGCTAGCTAAATATTACAAATCGGAATTGAAGAATTAGTTACACTAACTAATTAAGTATAACATTTGAGTTAACTAGCTATTCTAAGCTAACTAAAGCAATTAAATGGCCTTGAGGGCGAGGGATGCATGCATGCTCGATTGCTCAACTCGAAAATGCCACTGCCTTGCCATTGCAGCCTCTGTTTGCACATTATTTGAACACTAACAGTGTTGCCAACTTCCAAAATGCCTCTGCTCCAACTCAGGAGCACACATGTGCAAATTTTCATTGGTGGCCGGTCGGCTACTGCTAGTGGCCGTCAGTAACTACTTGTGGCCGGTCGCCCACCCATGTCCCGAACTTCCTTTTTTGCTGCAATAAAGAGTAAACAGAGGCAAAGTAGTGTATTCTCAAGGTTTGTGTGCATTGTTCCTCTCCTTATCATTACACAAGTTCAAAAGAGTGTAATTCTTAGCCCTCAAACTATCAACCAAGCATTTTTAATGGATGATGGCAAAGGAGCCAAGGTTGCACAAGTTAATGAATATGAAACAAGACTCAACAAAACCACAACCCTATCATGCATGATCAAGGGTGATGGTGACCAAGAAAAGTGGCATGTTTCATTACTTTGAGTATGAAACGTCCCATTTTTCTCGTGTTCGAATTAACGTCCGATCTGAACACATGCAATGTAACATGAAAATGCTTTATCTTGCCTTTTTTACTTTGTTCATTTTGTTTACACATTTTAACTTACCAATCCATTCTTTAATTAATTAGTCTGAAAGGTGAGTGTCCTCTAATGGAAAGAGGGCTTAAACCACAAATGCCTTGGTCATGAAAGAGACTCATGCCGTTGATAATGAACTCCAGAAAGAATTAAATCATTAGGCATGAGGGTCTCAATTTCACTCCCAAGCCAATAAGGGGTTCAAAGCCACTTTCAAAATGGATGAAAGAGTGAAGAATAGAGGGAGATTGCAGAGATTTTAGTGTTGAAATAGAGTGCAAAGTGACACTAAAACATGTAAGCAACTTATGTAATTCATGTTTAAAAGCCCAAAACATTAAGCTAGTGAAGGCTCTTTACACTACAACCACACAATACAAGCCTCAAAGAACCAAACTAGATCAAAACAGAGCTGAAACCAGTCAAAATAGTAGCAAAAACATGCTGAGATTAAGGTACAAAATGCTAGAAAAACATGCTCACATGTTAAGCTATCTAGGTATGCAAACAAGACACAAGGAACGGAGGCTACCCCCTCCAATTTTGGACTTCAAAGCAAGGTTTTTGCCACTGAAATAACTCTGAATTTTAGTGGTTTAAAGGCCTAAAAAGTTTGATTTGAATATGCTAAATGATGGTGCAAAAGTTTACACAATTAAGCAACAAGAATGGTGGACTACCCTTTTACACAAAATGGCCTCAAACAATCATGTTAAGCCTAAAAAACCAGAGCTTTTTGTAGTTGAAAACCAGCTCATCTGTTTGAAATATAATTCAACAGATTCAGATCTGTTTGAATTCAAAGCCAACAGGTTTCATACCTGTTCAATTCAAATCCTACAGCCACTGGTGTGAGGTTGGGTTGGGCTTGTTCGGCCCAATACTAATCTTTTTGGGCCAAAAACATTTGAATTTAATTCAAATAAACTGATTTGGATTTACTGTTCATCCAAACAGGGCCCTTCCCGAAATTAAACTGGTTTGGTTTTATTGTACATCCAAACAGGGCCCTTCCCGGAAATAAACAGGTTTGGTATTAGTGCACACCCAAACAGGGCCCTTCCGTTTTTGATATCTGTTTGAAATATAATTCAACAGATTCAGATCTGTTTGAATTCAAAGCCAACAGGTTTCATACCTGTTCAATTCAAATCCTACAGCCACTGGTGTGAGGTTGGGTTGGGCTTGTTCGGCCCAATACTAATCTTTTTGGGCCAAAAACATTTGAATTTAATTCAAATAAACTGATTTGGATTTACTGTTCATCCAAACAGGGCCCTTCCCGAAATTAAACTGGTTTGGTTTTATTGTACATCCAAACAGGGCCCTTCCCGGAAATAAACAGGTTTGGTATTAGTGCACACCCAAACAGGGCCCTTCCCGTTTTTGATATCTGTTTGAAATATAATTCAACAGATTCAGATCTGTTTGAATTCAAAGCCAACAGGTTTCATACCTGTTCAATTCAAATCCTACAGCCACTGGTGTGAGGTTGGGTTGGGCTTGTTCGGCCCAATACTAATCTTTTTGGGCCAAAAACATTTGAATTTAATTCAAATAAACTGATTTGGATTTACTGTTCATCCAAACAGGGCCCTTCCCGAAATTAAACTGGTTTGGTTTTATTGTACATCCAAACAGGGCCCTTCCCGGAAATAAACAGGTTTGGTACTAGTGCACACCCAAACAGGGCCCTTCCCGTTTTTGATATCTGTTTGAAATATAATTCAACTGATTCAGATCTGTTTGAATTCAAAGCCAACAGGTTTCATACCTGTTCAATTCAAATCCTACAGCCACTGGTGTGAGGTTGGGTTGGGCTTGTTCGGCCCAATACTAATCTTTTTGGGCCAAAAACATTTGAATTTAATTCAAATAAACTGATTTGAATTTACTGTTCATCCAAACAGGGCCCTTCCCGAAATTAAACTGGTTTGGTTTATTGTACATCCAAACAGGGCCCTTCCCGGAAATAAACAAGTTTGGTATTAGTGCACAACCAAACAGGGCCCTTCCCGTTTTTTATATCAGTTTGAAATATAATTCAACAGATTCAGATCTGTTTGAATTCAAAGCCAACAGGTTTCATACCTGTTCAATTCAAATCCTACAGCCACTGGTGTGAGGTTGGGTTGGGCTTGTTCGGCCCAATACTAATCTTTTTGGGCCAAAAACATTTGAATTTAATTCAAATAAACTGATTTTGATTTACTGTTCATCCAAACAGGGCCCTTCCCGAAATTAAACTGGTTTGGTTTTATTGTACATCCAAACAGGGCCCTTCCCGGAAATAAACAGGTTTGGTATTAGTGCACACCCAAACAGGGCCCTTCCCATTTTTGATATCTGTTTGAAATATAATTCAACAGATTCAGATCTGTTTGAATTCAAAACCAACAGGTTTCATACCTGTTCAATTCAAATCCTACAGCCACTGGTGTGAGGTTGGGTTGGGTTTGTTCGGCCCAATACTAATCTTTTTGGGCCAAAAACATTTGAATTTAATTCAAATAAACTGATTTGGATTTACTGTTCATCCAAACAGGGCCCTTCCCGAAATTAAACTGGTTTGGTTTTATTGTACATCCAAATAGGGCCCTTCCCGGAAATAAACAGGTTTGGTATTAGTGCACACCCAAACAGGGCCCTTCCCGTTTTTGATATCTGTTTGAAATATAATTCAACAGATTCAGATCTGTTTGAATTCAAAGCCAACAGGTTTCACACCTATTCAATTCTAATTCCACAGCCACTAGTGTGAGGTTGGGTTGGGCTTGTTCGGCCCAATACTAATCTTTTTGGGCCAAAAACATTTGAATTTAATTCAAATAAACTGATTTGGATTTACTGTTCATCCAAACAGGGCCCTTCCCGAAATTAAACTGGTTTGGTTTTATTGTACGTCCAAACAGGGCCCTTTCCGGAAATAAACAGGTTTGGTATTAGTGCCTGACCAAAGCTGGCCCTTCCGTTTTGATATCTGTTTGAAATATAATTCAACAGATTCAGATCTGTTGAATTCAATGCCAATGTGTTTCATACTGTTCAATTCAAATCCTCTGACCCTTTGGTGTGAGGTTGGGTTGAAAATGGTTCGGCCCAATACTAATCTTTTTGGGCCAAAAATATTTGAATTTAATTCAAATAAACTGAATTGGATTTACTGTTCATCCAAACAGGGCCCTTCCCGAAATTAAACTGGTTTGGTTTTATTGTACACCCAAACAGGGCCCTTTCCGGAAATAAACAAGTTTGGTAATAGTGCACACCCAAACAGGGCCCTTCCCGTTTTTGATATCTGTTTGAAATATAATTCAACAGATTCAGATCTGTTTGAATTCAAAGCCAACAGGTTTCATACCTGTTCAATTCAAATCCTACAGCCACTGGTGTGAGGTTGGGGTGGGCTTGTTCGGCCCAATACTAATCTTTTTGGGCCAAAAACATTTGAATTTAATTCAAATAAACTGATTTGGATTTACTGTTCATCCAAACAGGGCCCTTCCCGAAATTAAACTGGTTTGGTTTTATTGTACATCCAAACAGGGCCCTTCCCGGAAATAAACAGGTTTGGTATTAGTGCACACCCAAACAGGGCCCTTCCCGTTTTTGATATCTGTTTGAAATATAATTCAACAGATTCAGATCTGTTTGAATTCAAAGCCAACAGGTTTCATACCTGTTCAATTCAAATCCTACAGCCACTGGTGTGAGGTTGGGTTGGGCTTGTTCGGCCCAATACTAATCTTTTTGGGCCAAAAACATTTGAATTTAATTCAAATAAACTGATTTCGATTTACTGTTCATCCAAACAGGGCCCTTCTCGAAATTAAACTGGTTTGGTTTTATTGTACATCCAAACAGGGCCCTTCCCGGAAATAAACTGGTTTGGTATTAGTGCACACCCAAACAGGGCCCTTCCCGTTTTTGATATCTGTTTGAAATATAATTCAACTGATTCAGATCTGTTTGAATTCAAAGCCAACAGGTTTCATACTTGTTCAATTCAAATCCTACAGCCACTGGTGTGAGGTTGGGTTGGGCTTGTTCGGCACAATACTAATCTTTTTGGGCCAAAAACATTTGAATTTAATTCAAATAAACTGATTTAGATTTAATGTTCATCCAAACAGGGCCCTTCCCGAAATTAAACTGGTTTGGTTTTATTGTACATCCAAACAGGGCCCTTCCCGGAAATAAACAGGTTTGGTATTAGTGCACACCCAAACAGGGCCCTTCCCGTTTTTGATATCTGTTTGAAATATAATTCAACAGATTCAGATCTGTTTGAATTCAAAGCCAACAAGTTTCATACCTGTTCAATTCAAATCCTACAGCCACTGGTGTGAGGTTGGGTTGGGCTTGTTCGGCCCAATACTAATCTTTTTGGGCCAAAAACATTTGAATTTAATTCAAATAAACTGATTTGGATTTACTATTCATCCAAACAGGGCCCTTCCCGAAATTAAACTGGTTTGGTTTTATTGTACATCCAAACAGGGCCCTTCCCGGAAATAAACAGGTTTGGTATTAGTGCACACCCAAACAGGGCCCTTCCCGTTTTTTATATCTGTTTGAAATATAATTCAACAGATTCAGATCTGTTTGAATTGAAAGCCATAGTGTTTCATACTGCTCAATTCAAATCCTCTGACCCTTTGGTGTGAGGTTGGGTTGGGCTTGTTACCAATACTAATCTTTTGGCCAAAAACATTTGAATTTAATTCAAAAAAGCGATTTAGTTCTTGTACATCCAAAGCAGGCCCTTCGAAATTAAACTGGTTTGGTTTTTACTGTACATCCAAACAGGCCCTTCCAAATAAACAGTTTGGTATTAGTGCACCCAAAGCAGTCCTTCCGTTTTTGTTATCTGTTTAAAATATAATTCAACAGATTCAGATCTGTTTGAATTCAAAGCCAACGGTTTCATACCTGTTCAATTCAAATCCTACAGCCACTGGTGTGAGGTTGGGTTGGGCTTGTTCGGCCCAATACAAATCTTTTTGGGCCAACAACATTTGAATTTAATTCAAATAAACTGATTTTGGATTTACTGTTCATCCAAACAGGGCCCTTCCCGAAATTAAACTGGTTTGGTTTTATTGTACATCCAAACAGGGCACTTCCCGGAAATAAACAGGTTTGGTATTAGTGCACACCCAAACAGGGCCCTTCCCGTTTTTGATATCTGTTTGAAATATAATTCAACAGATTCAGATCTGTTTGAATTCAAAGCCAACAGGTTTCATACCTGTTCAATTCAAATCCTACAGCCACTTGTGTGAGGTTGGGTTGGGCTTGTTCGGCCCAATACTAATCTTTTTGGGCCAAAAACATTTGAATTTAATTCAAATAAACTTATTTGGATTTACTGTTCATCCAAACAGGGCCCTTCCCGAAATTAAACTGGTTTGGTTTTATTGTACATCCAAACAGGGCCGTTCCCGGAAATAAACAGGTTTGGTATTTGTGCACAGCCAAACAGGGCCCTTCCCGTTTCTGATATCTGTTTGAAATATAATTCAACAGATTCAGATCTGTTTGAATTCAAAGCCAACAGGTTTCATACCAGTTCAATTCAAATGCTACAGCCACTGGTGTGAGGTTGGGTTGGGCTTGTTCGGCCCAATACTAATCTTTTTGGGCCAAAAACATTTGAATTTAATTCAAATAAACTGATTTGGATTTACTGTTCATCCAAACAGGGCCCTTCCCGAAATTAAACTGGTTTGGTTTTATTGTACATCCAAACAGGGCCTTTCCCGGAAATAAACAGGTTTGGTATTAGTGCACACCCAAACAGGGCCCTTCCCGTTTTTGATATCTGTTTGAAATATAATTCAACAGATTCAGATCTGTTTGAATTCAAAGCCAACAGGTTTCATACCTGTTCAATTCAAATCCTACAGCCACTGGTGTGAGGTTGGGTTGGGCTTGTTCGGCCCAATACTAATCTTTTTGGGCCAAAAACATTTGAATTTAATTCAAATAAACTGATTTGGATTTACTGTTCATCCAAACAGGGCCCTTCCCGAAATTAAACTGGTTTGGTTTTATTGTACATCCAAACAGGGCCCTTCCCGGAAATAAACAGGTTTGGTATTAGTGCACACCCAAACAGGGCCCTTCCCGTTTTTGATATCTGTTTGAAATATAATTCAACAGATTCAGATCTGTTTGAATTCAAACCCAAAAGGTTTCATACCTGTTCAATTCAAATCCTACAGCCACTGGTATGAGGTTGGGTTGGGCTTGTTCGGCCCAATACTAATCTTTTTGGGCCAAAAACATTTGAATTTAATTCAAATAAACTGAATTGGATTTACTGTTCATCCAAACAGGGCCCTTCCCGAAATTAAACTGGTTTGGTTTTATTGTACATCCAAACAGAGCCCTTCCCGGAAATAAACAGGTTTGGTATTAGTGCACACCCAAACAGGGCCCTTCTCGTTTTTGATATCTGTTTGAAATATAATTCAACAGATTCAGATCTGTTTGAATTCAAAGCCAACAGGTTTCATACCTGTTCAATTCAAATCCTACAGCCACTGGTGTGAGGTTGGGTTGGGCTTGTTCGGCCCAATACTAATCTTTTTGGGCCAAAAACATTTGAATTTAATTCAAATAAACTGATTTGGATTTACTGTTCATCCAAACAGGGCCCTTCCCGAAATTAAACTGGTTTTGTTTTATTGTACATCCAAACAGGGCCCTTCCCGGAAATAAACAGGTTTGGTATTAGTGCACACCCAAACAGGGCCCTTCCCGTTTTTTATATCTGTTTGAAATATAATTCAACAGATTCAGATCTGTTTGAATTCAAAGCCAACAGGTTTCATACCTGTTCAATTCAAATCCTACAGCCACTGGTGTGAGGTTGGGTTGGGCTTGTTCGGCCCAATACTAATCTTTTTGGGCCAAAAACATTTGAATTTAATTCAAATAAACTTATTTGGATTTACTGTTCATCCAAACAGGGCCCTTCCCGAAATTAAACTGGTTTGGTTTTATTGTACATCCAAACAGGGCCCTTCCCGGAAATAAACAGGTTTGGTATTAGTGCACACCCAAACAGGGCCCTTCCCATTTTTGATATCTGTTTGAAATATAATTCAACAGATTCAGATCTGTTTGAATTCAAAGCCAACAGGTTTCATACCTGTTCAATTCAAATCCTACAGCCACTGGTGTGAGGTTGGGTTGGGCTTGTTCGGCCCAATACTAATCTTTTTGGGCCAAAAACAATTGAATTTAATTCAAATAAACAGAATTGGATTTACTGTTAATCCAAACAGGGCTCTTCCCCGAAATTAAACTGGTTTGGTTTTATTTACATCCAAACAGGGCTAGGAGATTTGTAAAACCTTAAATGAGGTGCTTAAGCTAAACGAAACTCATTAAGCTGCATTTACTCAGAAAACTCTCTTTTTTAGAGGCTAAGCAAGGTTAGTTTGTGTTAAACTTGGCCACCGAAGCAAATGAAACGATTTGTGGCCTAAGCTGATTTGTTCTTGGAACGAAATAGAGAAGGATGGAGAAACATAGAGGCAAACATTCTTCTTGAGGGCTAGGAGAGAAAGTTGGAGAAATGAAAGTGAAATAGGAAGACAATCAAATGGAATTCAAATTCATGCATGAGAATTGAACACATAGGTGATTTATAAAACCTTAAATGAGGTGCTTAAGCTAAGCGAAAATCATTAAGCTACATTTACTTAGAAAATTCTCTTTCTTAGAGGCTAAGCAAGGTTAGTTTGTGTTAAACTTGGCCGCTTGAACTAATAAAACAATTTGTGGCCTAAGCTAATTAGTTCCTAGAACAAAATGGAGAAGGACGGAGAAAGTTGGAGAGAAATTTCTTCTTGGGCGGTAGAAGGGAAAGTTAGAGAAAAGAAAAGCAAGAAAATCAAAGGGAACTCAAACTCACCCTTTTGGACTTGAGAATTGAACAATTGGGAGCTTTAGAAAACCTTAAACGAGGGACATAAGTTAAAACTATTATCGTGAAGCTACAATTACTCAGAAAAATTCTCTTCCCTAGAGGCTAAAGCAATGTTAGTTTGAGTTAAACTTGGCCACAGAAGCAACTGAAACAATTAGTGGCGTAAGCTAATTAGTTCCAATAACAACAAAATAGTGAAGGATGGAGAAGGACGGAGAAACTTAGAGAGAAACTTTCTTCTTGAGAGCTAGAAGGGAAAGTTAGGGAAGAGAAAGAGAAATAGGAAGAAAATCAAAGGGAATTCAAATTCATCCTTTTGGACTTGAGAATTGAACACCTAGGAGATTTGTAAAACCTTAAATGAGGTGCTTAAGCTAAACGACACTCATTAAGCTGCATTTACTGAGAAAATTCTCTTTTTTAGAGGCCAGGCAAGGTTAGTTTGTGTTAAACTTGGCCACCGAAGCAAATGAAACAATTTGTGGCCTAAGCTGATTTGTTCCTGGAACGAAATAGAAAAGGATGGAGAAACATAGAGGCAAACATTCTTCTTGAGGGCTAGGAGAGAAAGTTGGAGAAATGAAAGTGAAATAGGAAGACAATCAAATGGAATTCAAATTCATGCATGAGAATTGAACACATAGGTGATTTAGAAAATCATAAATGAGATGCTTAAGTTAAACGAATTTCGTTAAGCTACAATTACTCAGAAAATTCTATTTCTTAGAGGCGAGGCAAGGTTAGGTTGAGTTAAACTTGGCGACTGAAGCTAGTGAAATAATTAGTGGCGTAAGCTAATTAGTTCCGTGAACAAAGTATAGAAGGATGGAGACAATTAGAGATAAACTTTCTTCTTTAGAGCTAAAATAGAAAGTTAGTGAAAGAAAGGTAAATAGGAAGAAAATCAAAGGAAATTCATATTCATCCTTTTGGGCATGAGAGTTGAACACTTAGTCGATTTAGAGAACCGTAAAGGAGGTGCTTAAGTTAAACAAAAATCGTTAAGCTACAATTACTCAGAAAATTCATTTTCTTAGAGGCTAAGCTAGGTTTGTTTGAGTAAAACTCTGCCACTTAAGCAAATGATACAATTAGTGGTGTAAGCTAATTAGTTCCGAGAACAACAAAATAGAGAAGGATGGAGAAGGACGGAGAAACTTAGAGAGAAACTTTCTTCTTGAGAGCTAGAAGAGAAAGAGAAATAGAAAGAAAATCAAAGGGAATTCACATTAATCCTTTTGGACTTGAGAATTGAACACCTAGGTGATTTATAAAACCTTAAATGAGGTGGTTAAGCTAAACGAAACTCATTAAGCTGCATTTACTCAGAAAATTCTCTTTCTTAGAGGCTGAGCAAGGTTAGTTTGTGTTAAACTTGGCCGCTTGAACTAATAAAACAATTTGTGGCCTAAGCTAATTAGTTCCTAGAACAAAATAGAGAAGGACGGAGAAAGTTAGAGAGAAATTTCTTCTTGGGCGGTAGAAGGGAAAGTTAGAGAAAAGAAAAGCAAGAAAATCAATGGGAACTCAAACTCACCCTTTTGGACTTGAGAATTGAACAATTGGGAGCTTTAGAAAACCTTAAACGAGGGACATAAGTTAAAAC
Source organism: Camellia lanceoleosa (assembly GCA_025200525.1). Taxonomy (NCBI): domain Eukaryota; kingdom Viridiplantae; phylum Streptophyta; class Magnoliopsida; order Ericales; family Theaceae; genus Camellia; species Camellia lanceoleosa. The sequence continues at coordinate 146,042,205 of CM045763.1, read as the reverse complement.
TATTATCGTGAAGCTACAATTACTCAGAAAAATTCTCTTTCCTAGAGGCTAAAGCAATGTTAGTTTGAGTTAAACTTGGCCACAGAAGCAAATGAAACAATTAGTGGCGTAAGCTAATTAGTTCCAATAACAACAAAATAGAGAAGGATGGAGAAGGACGGAGAAACTTAGAGAGAAACTTTCTTCTTGAGAGCTAGAAGGGAAAGTTAGGGAAGAGAAAGAGAAATAGGAAGAAAATCAAAGGGAATTCAAATTCATCCTTTTGGACTTGAGAATTGAAAACTTAGGTGATTTAGAAATCCTTAAATGAGGTGCTTAAGCTAAAGCGAAACTCATTAAGTGCATTTCTCGAAAATTCTCTTTTTAGAGGCTAAGCAAGGTTAGTTTGTGTTAAACTTGGCCACCGAAGCAAATGAAACGATTTGTGGCCTAAGTGATTTGTTCTGGAGCGAAATAGAGAAGGATGGAGAAACATAGAGACAAACATTCTTCTTGAGGGCTAGGAGAGAAAGTTGGAGAAATGAAAGTGAAATAGGAAGACAATCAAATGGAATTCAAATTCATGCATGAGAATTGAACACATAGGTGATTTAGAAAACCATAAATGAGATGCTTAAGTTAAGCAATTTAGTTAAGCTACAATTACTCGAGAAAATTCTCTTTCTTAGAGGCGAGGCAAGGTTAGGTTGAGTTAAACTTGGCGTGAAGCTAATGAAATAATTAGTGGCGTAAGCTAATTAGTTCCGTGAACAAAGTATAGAAGGATGGAGATAATTAGAGATAAACTTTCTTCTTTAGAGCTAAAATAGAAAGTTAGTGAAAGAAAGGTAAATAGGAAGAAAATCAAAGGAAATTCATATTCATCCTTTTGGGCATGAGAGTTGAACACTTAGTCGATTTAGAGAACCGTAAATGAGGTGCTTAAGTTAAACGAAAATCGTTAAGCTACAATTACTCAGAAAATTCATTTTCTTAGAGGCTAAGCTAGGTTTGTTTGAGTAAAACTCTGCCACTTAAGCAAATGATACAATTAGTGGTGTAAGCTAATTAGTTCCGAGAACAACAAAATAGAGAAGGATGGAGAAGGACGGAGAAACTTAGAGAGAAACTTTCTTCTTGATAGCTAGAAGAGAAAGTTAGAGAAGAGAAAGAGAAATAGGAAGAAAATCAAAGGGAATTCACATTAATCCTTTTGGACTTGAGAATTGAACACCTAGGTGATTTATAAAACCTTAAATGAGTTGCTTAAGCTAAGCGAAAATCATTATGCTACATTTACTTAGAAAATTCTCTTTCTTAGAGGCTAAGCAAGGTTAGTTTGTGTTAAACTTGGCCGCTTGAACTAATAAAACAATTTGTGGCCTAAGCTAATTAGTTCCTAGAACAAAATAGAGAAGGACGGAGAAAGTTAGAGAGAAATTTCTTCTTGGGCGGTAGAAGGGAAAGTTAGAGAAAAGAAAAGCAAGAAAATCAAGGGGAACTCAAACTCACCCTTTTGGACTTGAGAATTGAACAATTGGGAGGTTTACAAAACCTTAAACAAGGGACATAAGTTAAAACTATTATCGTGAAGCTACAATTACTCAGAAAAATTCTCTTTCCTAGAGGCTAAAGCAATGTTAGTTTGAGTTAAACTTGGCCACAGAAGCAAATGAAACAATTAGTGGCGTAAGCTAATTTGTTCCAATAACAACAAAATAGAGAAGGATGGAGAAGGACGGAGAAACTTAGAGAGATACTTTCTTCTTGAGAGCCAGAAGGGAAAGTTAGGGAAGAGAAAGAGAAATAGGAAGAAAATCAAAGGGAATTCAAATTCATCCTTTTCGACTTGAGAATTGAACACCTAGGAGATTTGTAAAACCTTAAATGAGGTGCTTAAGCTAAACGAAACTCATTAAGCTGCATTTGCTCAGAAAATTCTCTTTTTTAGAGGCTAAGCAAGGTTAGTTTGTGTTAAACTTGGCCACCGAAGCAAATGAAACGATTTGTGGCCTAAGCTGATTTGTTCCTGGAACGAAATAGAGAAGGATGGAGAAACATAGAGACAAACATTCTTCTTGAGGGCTAGGAGAGAAAGTTGGAGAAATGAAAGTGAAATAGGAAGACAATCAAATGGAATTCAAATTCATGCATGAGAATTGAACACATAGGTGATTTAGAAAACCATAAATGAGACGCTTAAGCTAAACGAATTTCGTTAAGCTACAATTACTCAGAAAATTCTCTTTCTTAGAGGCGAGGCAAGGTTAGGTTGAGTTAAACTTGGCGACTGAAGCTAATGAAATAATTAGTGGCGTAAGCTAATTAGTTCCGTGAACAAAGTATAGAAGGATGGAGATAATTAGAGATAAACTTTCTTCTTTAGAGCTAAAATAGAAAGTTAGTGAAAGAAAGGTAAATAGGAAGAAAATCAAAGGAAATTCATATTCATCCTTTTGGGCATGAGAGTTGAACACTTAGTCGATTTAGAGAACCGTAAATGAGGTGCTTAAGTTAAACGAAAATCGTTAAGCTACAATTACTCAGAAAATTCATTTTCTTAGAGGCGAAGCTAGGTTTGTTTGAGTAAAACTCTGCCACTTAAGCAGATGATACAATTAGTGGTGTAAGCTAATTAGTTCCGAGAACAACAAAATAGAGAAGGATGGAGAAGGACGGAGAAACTTAGAGAGAAACTTTCTTCTTGAGAGCTAGAAGAGAAAGTTAGAGAAGAGAAAGAGAAATAGGAAGAAAATCAAAGGGAATTCACGTTAATCCTTTTGGACTTGAGAATTGAACACCTAGGTGATTTATAAAACCTTAAATGAGGTGCTTAAGCTAAGCGAAAATCATTAAGCTACATTTACTTAGAAAATTCTCTTTCTTAGAGGCTAGGCAAGGTTAGTTTGTGTTAAACTTGGCCGCTTGAACTAATAAAACAATTTGTGGCCTAAGCTAATTAGTTCCTAGAACAAAATAGAGAAGGACGGAGAAAGTTAGAGAGAAATTTCTTCTTGGGCGGTAGAAGGGAAAGTTAGAGAAAAGAAAAGCAAGAAAATCAAGGGGAACTCGAACTCACCCTTTTGGACTTGAGAATTGAACAATTGGGAGCTTTACAAAACCTTAAACAAGGGACATAAGTTAAAACTATTATCGTGAAGCTACAATTACTCAGAAAAATTCTCTTTCCTAGAGGCTAAAGCAATGTTAGTTTGAGTTAAACTTGGCCACAGAAGCAAATGAAACAATTAGTGGCGTAAGCTAATTAGTTCCAATAACAACAAAATAGAGAAGGATGGAGAAGGACGGAGAAACTTAGAGAGATACTTTCTTCTTGAGAGCCAGAAGGGAAAGTTAGGGAAGAGAAAGAGAAATAGGAAGAAAATCAAAGGGAATTCAAATTCATCCTTTTCGACTTGAGAATTGAACACCTAGGAGATTTGTAAAACCTTAAATGAGGTGCTTAAGCTAAACGAAACTCATTAAGCTGCATTTGCTCAGAAAATTCTCTTTTTTAGAGGCTAAGCAAGGTTAGTTTGTGTTAAACTTGGCCACCGAAGCAAATGAAACGATTTGTGGCCTAAGCTGATTTGTTCCTGGAACGAAATAGAGAAGGATGGAGAAACATAGAGACAAACATTCTTCTTGAGGGCTAGGAGAGAAAGTTGGAGAAATGAAAGTGAAATAGGAAGACAATCAAATGGAATTCAAATTCATGCATGAGAATTGAACACATAGGTGATTTAGAAAACCATAAATGAGATGCTTAAGTTAAACGAATTTCGTTAAGCTACAATTACTCAGAAAATTCTCTTTCTTAGAGGCGAGGCAAGGTTAGGTTGAGTTAAACTTGGCGACTGAAGCTAATGAAATAATTAGTGGCGTAAGCTAATTAGTTCCGTGAACAAAGTATAGAAGGATGGAGATAATTAGAGATAAACTTTCTTCTTTAGAGCTAAAATAGAAAGTTAGTGAAAGAAAGGTAAATAGGAAGAAAATCAAAGGAAATTCATATTCATCCTTTTGGGCATGAGAGTTGAACACTTAGTCCATTTAGAGAACCGTAAATGAGGTGCTTAAGTTAAACGAAAATCGTTAAGCTACAATTACTCAGAAAATTCATTTTCTTAGAGGCGAAGCTAGGTTTGTTTGAGTAAAACTCTGCCACTTAAGCAAATGATACAATTAGTGGTGTAAGCTAATTAGTTCCGAGAACAACAAAATAGAGAAGGATGGAGAAGGAGAGAACTTAGAGAGAAACTTTCTTCTTGAGAGCTAGAAGAGAAAGTTAGAGAAGAGAAAGAGAAATAGGAAGAAAATCAAAGGGAATTCACGTTAATCCTTTTGGACTTGAGAATTGAACACCTAGGTGATTTATAAAACCTTAAATGAGGTGCTTAAGCTAAGCGAAAATCATTAAGCTACATTTACTTAGAAAATTCTCTTTCTTAGAGGCTATGCAAGGTTAGTTTGTGTTAAACTTGGCCGCTTGAACTAATAAAACAATTTGTGGCCTAAGCTAATTAGTTCCTAGAACAAAATAGAGAAGGACGGAGAAAGTTAGAGAGAAATTTCTTCTTGGGCGGTAGAAGGGAAAGTTAGAGAAAAGAAAAGCAAGAAAATCAAGGGGAACTCAAACTCACCCTTTTGGACTTGAGAATTGAACAATTGGGAGCTTTACAAAACCTTAAACAAGGGACATAAGTTAAAACTATTATCGTGAAGCTACAATTACTCAGAAAAATTCTCTTTCCTAGAGGCTAAAGCAATGTTAGTTTGAGTTAAACTTGGCCACAGAAGCAAATGAAACAATTAGTGGCGTAAGCTAATTAGTTCCAATAACAACAAAATAGAGAAGGATGGAGAAGGACGGAGAAACTTAGAGAGATACTTTCTTCTTGAGAGCCAGAAGGGAAAGTTAGGGAAGAGAAAGAGAAATAGGAAGAAAATCAAAGGGAATTCAAATTCATCCTTTTGGACTTGAGAATTGAACACCTAGGAGATTTGTAAAACCTTAAATGAGGTGCTTAAGCTAAACGAAACTCATTAAGCTGCATTTGCTCAGAAAATTCTCTTTTTTAGAGGCTAAGCAAGGTTAGTTTGTGTTAAACTTGGCCACCGAAGCAAATGAAACGATTTGTGGCCTAAGCTGATTTGTTCCTGGAACGAAATAGAGAAGGATGGAGAAACATAGAGACAAACATTCTTCTTGAGGGCTAGGAGAGAAAGTTGGAGAAATGAAAGTGAAATAGGAAGACAATCAAATGGAATTCAAATTCATGCATGAGAATTGAACACATAGGTGATTTAGAAAACCATAAATGAGATGCTTAAGTTAAACGAATTTCGTTAAGCTACAATTACTCAGAAAATTCTCTTTCTTAGAGGCGAGGCAAGGTTAGGTTGAGTTAAACTTGGCGACTGAAGCTAATGAAATAATTAGTGGCGTAAGCTAATTAGTTCCGTGAACAAAGTATAGAAGGATGGAGATAATTAGAGATAAACTTTCTTCTTTAGAGCTAAAGTAGAAAGTTAGTGAAAGAAAGGTAAATAGGAAGAAAATCAAAGGAAATTCATATTCATCCTTTTGGGCATGAGAGTTGAACACTTAGTCGATTTAGAGAACCGTAAATGAGGTGCTTAAGTTAAACGAAAATCGTTAAGCTACAATTACTCAGAAAATTCATTTTCTTAGAGGCTAAGCTAGGTTTGTTTGAGTAAAACTCTGCCACTTAAGCAAATGATACAATTAGTGGTGTAAGCTAATTAGTTCCGAGAACAACAAAATAGAGAAGGATGGAGAAGGACGGAGAAACTTAGAGAGAAACTTTCTTCTTGAGAGCTAGAAGAGAAAGTTAGAGAAGAGAAAGAGAAATAGGAAGAAAATCAAAGGGAATTCACGTTAATCCTTTTGGACTTGAGAATTGAACACCTAGGTGATTTATAAAACCTTAAATGAGGTGCTTAAGCTAAGCGAAAATCATTAAGCTACATTTACTTAGAAAATTCTCTTTCTTAGAGGCTAAGCAAGGTTAGTTTGTGTTAAACTTGGCCGCTTGAACTAATAAAACAATTTGTGGCCTAAGCTAATTAGTTCCTAGAACAAAATAGAGAAGGACGGAGAAAGTTAGAGAGAAATTTCTTCTTGGGTGGTAGAAGGGAAAGTTAGAGAAAAGAAAAGCAAGAAAATCAAGGGGAACTCAAACTCACCCTTTTGGACTTGAGAATTGAACAATTGGGAGCTTTACAAAACCTTAAACAAGGGACATAAGTTAAAACTATTATCGTGAAGCTACAATTACTCAGAAAAATTCTCTTTCCTAGAGGCTAAAGCAATGTTAGTTTGAGTTAAACTTGACCACAGAAGCAAATGAAACAATTAGTGGCGTAAGCTAATTAGTTCCAATAACAACAAAATAGAGAAGGATGGAGAAGGACGGAGAAACTTAGAGAGAAACTTTCTTCTTGAGAGCTAGAAGGGAAAGTTAGGGAAGAGAAAGAGAAATAGGAAGAAAATCAAAGGGAATTCAAATTCATCCTTTTGGACTTGAGAATTGAACACCTAGGAGATTTGTAAAACCTTAAATGAGGTGCTTAAGCTAAGCGAAAATCATTAAGCTACATTTACTTAGAAAATTCTCTTTCTTAGAGGCTAAGCAAGGTTAGTTTGTGTTAAACTTGGCCGCTTGAACTAATAAAACAATTTGTGGCCTAAGCTAATTAGTTCCTAGAACAAAATAGAGAAGGACGGAAAAAGTTAGAGAGAAATTTCTTCTTGGGCGGTAGAATGGAAAGTTAGAGAAAAGAAAAGCAAGAAAATCAAAGGGAACTCAAACTCTGTTCATGTTTTACTTTGCTCATTTCTTGTTTACACATTTTAGCTTACCAATTAGTCCATTAACCGGTTAAGTCCAATGTGATTGTCCTCTAATGAGAGAGGGGCCAACCAAAGGGGTGGTTTAGGACATGAGAGAGATCATGCCTTTGACTTGTACAAGCCCTCCGAAGAGAGTTAAAGCCATTGAGCACAAGCTCTATCTCAAGCTTAAACATAACACTAAGGTTAACCAACCCTCAAAACAAATAGAAAAATGAAGAAATGAGGGAGGTTGCAGTTTTTTCAGTGCTAAAATGGCGTGAAACACAAGTCTCTAACATGCAAATAACTCATGTACAACATGTTAGGGGACAAAAGCATTGAAACTAGTGAAGGACACAACACCATACAATGCTCAAATGGCTACACGAGCTACGAATAGACCTCAAACATGCCAAAACAATGGCCAAAATGTGCTGAGATAGTAGTATGAAAAGCAAGAAAAACATGCTCATGTATTGGCTCATACACAAGGCACAAAGCACACCTCTCAAGAGTGATGAAAGAGTGGAATATGTGAGAGTGTGACAAGGCTACATGCACTGAAATCATGTGTGAAATGATGCTATGACATGAAAACAACTCAAGCAAAACATGCTAGAAGCCTAAAATCACAAAGCTAGTGAAGGCCGTTTACACCACAACCATGCATAACAAGTCTCATATGAACAAAACCACTCAAAACAGAGTTAAAGCATGCTAAATCAGTGGCAAAAAACATGCTGACACCAAGTCACAAAAGAGTAGAAAGATTGGCTAACTCATTAGGTATGTTAAGCTAGTGAGCAAGATTACACTACAAGTGTACGATGTAGGCAACAAGTGGCCAAACCAGCCCAAAACAGAGTTAAAACAAGTCAAAAAAGTCACAAAAATATGCTAAGATCAAGCCATGAGATGGTAGAAAAACACGCTCTTGTGTTGGGCCATCAATACATGCAAACAAGACATGAGGAGGGGAGGCCACCCCCTCCTATTTTGGACGTCAAAACCAACTTTCTACCACTGAAATTCCCCTGGAATTCAGTGGTTTAAAGGCCAAAAAAAAGATTGTTTTAAAAGCTTTAAAAGATGGTACAACATTTAGCAAACAAGCCTAAATGGAGAGTGGATCACTCCTAACTCCAAAAATACCTTAAACCACCATTTCAAGGACTGAAAAACAGATTTTTTTTAGTTGAAAACTAGCTCAAAAATAGTTTGAAAAGATGGCAAAACAAGTGTTCAAAGCAAGCTTAAAGAAGGTAAGTATTATACCTTTGAAGCAAAGAGCACTCTAGGCACAAATGATGCACCAAATCAAGCTAAAACCACCTTTTGGAGCTCAAACAAAGTCCCAAGGAATCTCAGCCCAAAGACAAGCAATTTTGGTTAAGGATGCCTTGGCAAACTAGTTGTGTACCTCTATTTCCATGCACAAAAGGGAAAGAGAGAGAATTCTAGAGAGAGAGGAATCTAGAGAGAGAGGATTTTTAGAGAGAGAGGCTCCCAAAATTTGCTAACCTCCCAAAATGATAGATATGGCCTTCATACATAGCAAAAATGAGTCTTGGTCGGAATATTTGAATATAGAGACAATTGGAGCATTTGGAAGACAACTGGAGCAAAAGATCTGCAAATTCTGAGCTTTCTGGACATTTTTGGCCGACCAGCCATCTTTGTGGCCGACCATACACATATGTGGCCGACAGGACACTACCAGTGGCCGACAGCAAATTCTGCTCTGCAGGTCTGACATCAAATGGGCATATCTCCTTCATCTGGACTCCTTTTCAGGTCATTCTTGTGTCTAAATTGACGCCCCGAAAGTAAGCTTTCCAGTTTAAAATTACAACTATGCTAAGAGATATCCCTCTTTTAGTGAAGACTGCTTAGTTTTAGTCTAATCGGATTGATGCCTAACTTCAACCAGCCATATCTCCCTTATCTGGCCTCGGCTTTAGGAGATTCTTGAATGTAAAATGAAGCCCCGAAAGTCTTCTTTCCAACGGTGGTGGACTCATAACTAAAATCCAAGTGTACGAATGGATAGGCCCGATTTAGCGAGGGCTGCTCGACTCTCTCTTAACAATTTATGCCCAACTTCTTTTCCAACTTGGTTTCTTCCCTCTCCTCCAATTTTCTTCAACTCCAAACCCCTAAATAAGGTGTTTTGAAAGATTTTTCAAAGAGTTCACCTCTCTTTCATTCATTTCCACTTTTTCCTTGCTCGGTTTACCAGAAATCGCAACATTTAACAAAATGCGAGCCTCGGAACATCGTAGGAACATTTTGAAAAATGTTTTGAAAGAGAGGGTTTTAAGGTCTAAAAGCCATTCAAAAATAGTTTTGGTCTAAAATGGAGTGTAAGGTTGGGATTTGACTCTCCTCTTGCCGAAGAAATTGAACCTTTGCACTGCACAACTTTCATCACCAAGTAATCAATTAGCAGCGCCCAAGTCTTAAGTGCAGTAAAAAATGGGGTGTCTATAGTTACCCCTTTTTGACAGAGCTCAGAGTCATGAAATAACGTGAATGAATGTCAAAGCCCAGAGACGACCCATTTTTGACAAGGCCGAAAACTTGGACAAATAAACAAAATGCAAATGCAGTTGGTTGAACCCGAGGTTTGCCTACGTATCCCTTTGCAAGGAATCAAACCAGCGTAGTTCAACGGTAGGATACAAAATGATACACAAGTGCACAAGAAAGTGCGACGCACAAGAAAGCGCGACGCACAAGAAAGCGCGAGTGTAAAGTGCACAAAAAAGTGTGATGCGCAAGAAAGCGCGATTGTAAAGTGCACAAGAAAGTGCAATGCGCAAGAAAGTGCGAGTGTAAAGCGCACAAAAATGTGCGATGTGCAAGAAAGTGCGAGTGTAAAGTGCACAAGAAAGTGCGATGCGCCAGAAAGCGCGATTGTAAAGTGCACAAGAAAGTGCAATGAATGCTGGTTCTATGCAAAATGAGAGCATTTTCTATACAAGATTGAAAGCATGTTGCATGTTCTGTGCATGAATCAAGAGCATATTCAATGCAAATTTGGGCGTGTAGAGGGAAATGAGCAGTACATAGAGTTATTGCATCAGATACCTTATGAGATGAGTGTAGGGCATTCTGCCACAACCTATGAAAATGTACTACAGAGGGAGGCAAGTCAACAAAACTCTGTTAAGCACAAACAAAGTCAAGAACAAAAGCGACCAATCACATAGTTCAAAGCAACCCATATGTATGAACATGTAGGCATAATCCAAAGCACATGTATTAATCAGAGGGAATATTGCAATCCCCAAGAGAGTTTCGAAATGATCGGAGACAGTTTTTGAAAGTTGAATCATATCAAGATCATCATGGGGGTAAACCCACCCTAATCTAGGGAAAAGTGCCCAACAAAAGGCATTGGTGGATGGAGAGAAAGGTTGGGTTCATGCTCCTTATTCAATTGGTGGCCCAATCAGATATACTGAAAATTGCCCCTAGTGTCCAGCCATTGGCTACTGGTTGGGTTCATGTCCCTTATTCAATTGATGGCCCAATCAGATACACTGAAAATTGCCCATAGTGTCTAGCCATTGGCCACTGTTTTCAACATTATGCAGACACAAGTAATGGGGATCATCAGATCCTAGAACAATTGTAACCCATCAGACTCATGCTTCTTTTCTGACACATTGAGAAAATTACTCCAGTCTCCTCCAAAGCAGTGATAGATTCCTCATATACACTGATCATATATGTGTTGCCCCTTGCATGGGCACTCTCAGCTCGTTTATGAATTCCACGCATGGACTTGTTTCCGAGTTTGGTGCAAACATTTGTGTATGGAATTTTGACCATGCCACTCTATTTGAACTTTCAGCGATAGACTTGCTAGGGTGACTCGATGAAGAGCACTTTTGAGCAACACAACAGATGTGTTATGGTGACTCGAATAACGACATGCTATGATGACTCGAATAGCAACATGTTATGGTGACTCAATACAGAGCGCAGATTGAGACAAACACTAGGCACGACACGAAAGAACTCACAACTGACCCGAAAGCAAAAAAAGACTCAAGGTAACTGATCATTCACAGTGCCCCTAGTTTTACTTATGCTCCCTTTAAAATTCAATTTTAATTACTGTTTTGCTCAAGAAAGAGATTCTACTGATATGTTCAAGTATTGAAAATTGCTCCACTTGTCGATTCAAATTAGTTCTTTCTTACCCAACGCAAGTATGTGATATGCACAGCGGTCGATGTAGCTCATAGATTGATGCAAAGCTGACGACGTGAATTGGGCAAAATGATTGGGTTTGAGATAGAAGAGATGGATATGGTTGAGACAGAACTTCAGGATGAAATTGCCTACGTATCCCAAGCATCAGAATCAAGTCAACGTAGTTCATGGTTGAGGTTTCCTCGTGTGTTAACACTCTCCTTTTACACTCTGACTTTTGCCAAAGTCGCCCTTTCGGGGTTTTCAACCTTACGAGCTCTATTCATTTGATTTCTCATTTTTCATGCTCTAACTTTTGCCTAGGTCGCCCTTTCGGGTTTTCAGCCTAGTAAGCCTCTCTAGGATAGTGTTACAACATCTGTGGTGAATGTGGTGAATTTGATCAATGGTCACCCTTGCCCTAATCACTGGAACTGACTTTGCCTTGATTTGAGCTTGGTTCTCCATTCTCTTATACATGTCTTCTTCTTTTCTTTTGCTCCATTTTGAAGGTTGGCTCTTCTTGCACTGTGGTACCTTATCACATTGGCTTCCCCGAATTTAGACAGAAGTTCCCTTCCTGATAGTTGACTGGATTTCATTCCAATGGATGCCCCTAGCTTGATGATTGACTTCTTTCCCTTATTTTTTCTTCTTTCTTTTCTTTTTCTTTTCTTTTCCTTTTCTTCTTTTCTTTTCTCTTTCTTTTTGGTCTCTTTTTTTTTTATCCATTTCTTTTCTCTTTGAAATAATTGCCAACATGATCACCTAACGACAAAGAGAATCCCCAGGACAGTATAAGATACCGCACACAATTCTAAGCCTATCTTCAGCAGTTTTGCAAACGAGATAGCTTAAATTTTTTTGAAAGCATGAAAGACTTTGCACTAACAAGTCAAAATTCATTCAAATCAGTTACGGGATCCTTCTCAATACTCGAGTTTATTAATAGAATTTCATTCAGAAAACAAATTCAAAGTCTTTTCCTATTTGTAAAAGGTCATACATGCATCACTATAGGCACAATAAAATGATCAAAAACTTGACTCCTATTTTGTTATAAAGATGAAGACCTGAGGGTACATAGGAGTGACTCAAAGGAAAAGATTCAATTGACGCAACAACGCAAGAAAAGGAAGAAAATAACACTCACAACAAAACTATTTACAAGACACAACTCAAAACAAAATAAAGCATTTCTGAGACAAAAAAGGGGATTTTCCTTCTCCAAGTCCACCTACAAAATTCAAAAACAACTTTAAGTAGCCCATAGGAAGGTCCAGACCTCCCTTCAATATGCATCCACACCCAAAAGGATTGATTTCAGACTTTTACCCTAATTGAGACTGAGGTTCCTCATTCCAACCACCAGTGTTGGCAACATTGCTTCATAAATCTTCCATACATCAAAATTGAGTGAATTTTCCGTCTTTTCAAAGATATTGTTCCTTTTGCTCAGATTGGAATTAGACAATTCTGGGGTGAACTTAATGGGTTTGGACTCATTAGCGGGTATGATATGTTGGCTAGGGGAATGATTGGCCATTGGCAAGCTGTTTGTGGGTTTTATGTTATGGCATGGCAATTTATTGCGGTCAAGGAGAAGGTCAATGACAGCTTTGGGATTTTCAGGTAGAGTGATGACTTTATTGTCAATCAAATCTTGAATTTCATGGCGAAGACGAAAGCAACGGTCAGTAGGGTGACTGTGCTGTTGATGGAATGCGCAATATTGGGGAGGGTCATGTTTAGGTGGGAGAGGATTAGGGAGAGGTCAAGGATTGAGTGGTTTGAGATAGCCCTTTTTGATCAACACGCCCATGGCTTTGGATAAGGGCATGTAAAGTGGGGCGAAGACCCTTTGGCCTCGGGGTTGATACTTCAAGGTTTGTGGAGTTATATTGGATGTACCAGCAAAGGGGTTGGTAGGCGCTTACTAGGTTTGATGATCTCTCCCGAGTGTAGGATTGAAGCTAAAATGGGTGTTTCTGGTACGAAAACCCTTCTCTTGGTCTGCCCATGATTCAGAATGCTCTCATCCTGAGTGGCAAAAGTGTCATTCACAATCTTTGCAACAACTGCAAGCACTTGCTGTTTGTTCAGTCCTTCGGCCTTCAAAGCCTCAACTGGCCACTGAAGATGTTCATAGGAACCAATGCCTGCCCCTACTTTGTCCTTACCACTTGCCTCCACTTTACCAGGGGATTGGATCGCTATATCAGAGCGGAGCCCGGTTGTTGTTGACATGTCACCACCCATACCAGAGATAGCTTTAGGTTAGCCATTTTCAACTGTAGCTCGCCCCAAGACTGGGGACCTTGGTGACGGAATTGAAATGCCAAATGTTAAATCTGTCACTGTTCCTTGAAGGTCTTCAATCATCCCCAACATCTCAACAGTAGTGGGTTCACTCATGTTGCGCCCTTGGCGTACCTGAATCAGATTGGGTGCATCCATCATACACAAATCAGTACTTTCTGGAATGAACACCTCAGGCTTAGGTAAATGGGCCAGGGTGATGTATATGTTGGGATTAAAGGTAGGTGGTAGTGTATAGATGAGGTTAAGGTAGACAGGATATATTTGGTCTGGAGGTGGAGCTATTGTCTAGTTGTCAATGAGATTCTGGACCTCATGACAAAGGCGGTAGCAACGATCGGTGCCATGATCGCGCTGTTGATGGTAGACACAGTATTTGGTAGGATTATGTCTAGCTAGGAGTGGGTCAGGAAGTGGTTGGGGATCAAGGGGTTTGAGATACCCTTTTTTCATCAGGAGTTTTAGTGCGCTGGTTAAGCTCATATAGAGGGGAGTGAAAGTTCTGCCTTGAGCTCGGGCTGGGCTGGGCTGGCCATTTGTGGGCTTGTATTGGCAAAAAGGGTGGCGGTTTTGGGAGTGGTGGAAATAGTATTAATTTCAATGGGCTCGAGAATAGTGCTACTGTTAGCATTGGTATTCCTGGAAAACACCTTCCTTGTTGGTTCACCCATTCTGGGAATAATCCCTCCGCCAAATACACTCTCAATCTGCACCCCTAATTCATGCAAAGTTTTGAAGGTGAATAGTGGAGCAACTATTAACTTCTGCAACAAGTTAGGCTCAAGGGTCTGCACGACTTTCCGCACTTGGTCCCTCTTAGAAGGGCAATCTGCCATCTGGGCTGCCTTTGCTCTCCACCTTACAACAAATTCCGCAAAAGACTCTGTAGGATTTTGACAGGTTACTTCAAGCTCTTGAATGGTCACTTCAAGTTGGGTATTGTAAGAGTACTGATTGACAAACGCCTCAGCCAACTCTTCCCAGTTCTGCTTCACTTTATCCTCCAACTTGGCGTACCAAGTGGCTGCTATACTCGACATGGTTCTTCCATATAGAGAGAGTTTCTACGGCTTAGTCAGACCCATTGGTTTCAAGATGTCTAAGAAAAGCCGAATATGTACATAGGATAGCCAGACCCATCGAAACGATCAATATATGGCATTTTGAATCTATCTGGGAGCCTTACGGTAGCTTCTATATACCCATCCTCAATGTCGAGAATGGAGTCAAGTCCCTGTGCCTTTTTAAATTGTTTTTCAAGATTAGCAATCTTTACTGAGGTCAGATTAAGATCATTAACATCAAGGGGATAAAAGCCTCTCATTAGGCTGCACCAGGGGTCTGAAAACTCGAGCTTGAGTCACCCCTCCTCGGGGATCCGGACCATGCAAATCTTCAGTTAGCAAAGATAGGTCAAAGTTCAGCTGAGGGCCCAGGACTGGATGTGTAGTAGATGCCCCAGATGGGCGTTGCATTTCAGCATTGGTCTCATCCTGCATGGCAATTCCCGGGTTAAATACAGTTATCGTAGCCATAACTTCTTCCGGACTCTGAGCCATCATGGGTCTACTAAGTTGGATAGGTGCAACCTAAATGCTGACCAACAAGGAGTTCAACCCCGTTATACTTGATGTATCTGAACTGGATTAGTTTAGACAAGTTTGACTGGATTAGGCTTTTCAAAGTGGGCCTTTTGACATTGGCTGGATCTTTTCTGAGCTGACCTTTGGCAGATCAGATAGACTGGGCCTTTAGTGAGTGGGTTTTTTCTGGGATTGAATAGACTGTGATGGGTCAAGGTAGGTACTGCTCCTTCTCTGGCTTAGACAAACCTAGCATTGAAAACAAATGCTCCATCAAATCAAAATCCCGGGCATGCTGGTCAAATCAAATCAAGATACAATTTTTCCCCAAGTTCTGGTTCTGGTATATTTCCACCATATCAAACACAAACTCCTAAATTTTGACATCATGTTTTAGTGGTGGATCATCTTCTTGCTTTCGTTATTTACTTTTGTATCAGCATGTTATTATCTAATTTTGATGTCATTTTGTGGCTTAATCCTACGGGCTGTGTAGGTGGTTGTCTTTATTTTATTTTCGAATCTATATACTTTTTATTTCATTTCCACCCAGATAGGCCATATGGTATATTGTTTTGTTTGCTTAGAGGCTGCTGGGTTTGGATTGGTTCAAGGACAGTTAACTTTATGCACATTGTGCTGTGTCCGTTGCTTAGTTTTGTTGATGTATTGGCTGTAATGTTGCTGAAGTTACGTGGGCTGTTGTTATCTACGATATTGGGTTGTTGGCTTCTTCCCACTGTGTTCAACTTCCCTATCTTTTCTTTGACATGGTTGTTGAACATAGTGTTTTGATGTGGGGCTGCTTCCGCAGGTTTCATTGGGATTGGTCTGGCTGTGATGATGCTGCCGGCTTTGTTTCCTTAGTTTAGTCCTGTCTTGGTTTTGCAGTGTTCTTTTTCTGGTGTGTTTTCGATGTGTATAGCCTTGGTTTAGGGCCTGGGGCATGTCCCTTGTAAGCTTGTATATTTTCTATTTTATTTATGTCTTATTTACCCAAAAAAAAAATGATATGACCCTCAAGTTTTGAAAGGAATCGCCTTAAGATTAAGACTCTCTCAAGGTTGCATCATACATTCCCAAAGAGTTCACATTTTGCACAAAAGCAACTCAAAACACCCCTATGAAAGGTTTAGGGTTTCCCTGTCCTAGCTTTGGAGTGATCTGCAGCTTTACTACTCAAACAAGTGGTATCACATCATCTTGCATATGAGAGAGTATCCTATCCTAAGTTGGAACAGTCACTATGGCTTTTGATATACAACTAGGTCGATTGGTCAAAAAGGGTGCCTCGGCAAGACCACCTAATATACCTCTCACTCCGACTACCAAAAGGTGAGAGGAGGAAAACGCTACGGCAGTGATCCCGATCGAAGGTTTGTGTTCCCATCATGGTAGAGCCCGCAACCGGTCAGCCTTATGGCACACTTTTTCTAAGCAAGCCTCCGGCAAACTGCTTAGGAATAGTAGATGGCAAACACTGTGACTTTGGCACACCAATACAAATGCAATACAAAGAATTACATAATGTAGATAAAACAATATATCATGAATTCGAGTCAAGTTCTCTAAATCCCCAGCAGAGTCGCTAGAAACAATAGACCCGACTTTCTTCGCGCGCCGCCCCCCCTTTCGGAGAGGCGCGAATTGGTCTTACTACAGTTCGGACTCCTGTCACAGTTCTGAATCTAATCTCATAAAGTGCAATGTGAGACTGATAAACACCAAAGAGTCAAATCTGGCAAATCATTTTGGAAAATCAATTTTGAATCAAATAATGCCAAAACTGGACTACTTTGCCAGATTACAGAGTCGCCACCTAAATATTTTATTTTTGGAAAATTTAGGAAACCCTAACTCGTGCCAAAGGCCACGTGTTCATCATCACCAAAGTTGCCTCGGCTTGGGAACTTGGGTACGAGAGGGAAAGGTCCTAAAATGAGCACCCCCGCTCGCCCGATCAAAAGATCGGCCTCTACTACCATGATATGTTGTTTTATAAACCTCATGTGTTCTTATCCGGTTATTAATCTAACGTTACTATGTGATGCGCACAGCATACAAGTATAGACTAAATCAAGAGAATTGGAACAAAACAACTCATGTTTGTTTTTTTGAAAATGGTTTGAAAGTGCTACTCACAAGTAGGCTAAAGCGTGGATTTTCCACCCTTAAGGTGGGCTTTAAAACATGATTTTGCCACTTCGCAAAGTGAGCTTAAAACTCACAATCATCAAGTTGTTCCAATTCAGGCAATCAAGCCTTCACCCACGGGCATTCATGCAGTTAAGCATTTAAGCAAATAGCCTCATGGCAAGCATGCTAAACATGGCAACACTCACACTCATGCAAGTATGCTAAAGCGTAAAAACTTACAATGCATTCCAACCCAAAACAAAAGCTAGTTAGAAATATCCATGATCGTAACTATACAAGATGCTTAATGCAACACATGCAAAATGCAACTAAATAGGCTCGGTTATCTAAGATGGCATATAAATGCGACGATTTGATACACGTATTCAAATAAGTATTGAAATATAGTGTAGTTTGAATGATGCGTCGAGCCCGGTGTATGCAAACATGCGAGCATAAAGTATGCTAATCAAAACGTGCCCTAAACTAACCATCGAAAGCGGTTAAATAAAAGGGAGAAAGACGTGGGGTTCCAAGACATGCACACACACACGCACACTTATTACAACATTGTGCCCTCGCGAAGGAGGTTCCGAATAATTAAGCCAAGCTACACTAAGCTAAGCTACTTATTACAAACCAACTAATTAACTATTCTAGCTACTTAATTATAACATATTGAAATTGGATAACTAGCTAATCTAAGCTAATTAATTACAAACCGAATTAACCAATTAAACACTTAACTAATTAATTGCAAAATGACTAAGCTAATCAACTATTTAACTAAGAAATTCAAATGAAAGGCCCCGGGAAGTGAGAGAGATATACATGCTCGATCGCGTCCTCCCAAAAATCCACCACCTTGCCTCTAAATGCCTCTGTTTGCACATCTTTGGAGCTCTGAAAATTGTGCCAACCTCCAGATTGCTTCTATTTGATCTCAAGAACACACTAATGCTTGATCGGCCATGATTGGTGGCCATCGGCTAGTACTGGTAGCCGGTCGGCTGCTTTCGTCGCCGGTCGGCTAGGACATGTGGCCGATCGGCCACTACTTCCCTAAAATTCCTCCTTTTGCTACAACAGAGGCAAAGCAGTGTATTTGCAAGGAAATGTGTGTACTACTACACTCCTTATCATGTCTCAAGCTCAAAGGAGTGTGGCACTTGGCTCTCAAGCCATCAACCAAGCATTTTCATGCATGATGGCCAAAGAACCAAGCTTGTACAAGCTTAATGAATGCACAAATAGACTCAAATGGCCACCACCCTATCATACATGATCAAGGGTGACGACGACCGAGAAATGTGACACGTTTCATCACTTTGTGTATGAAACGTCCCACTTTTCTTGTGTTTGGATTAACGTCTGATCCAAACAAATGCAATGCAACACAAATGCTTATCTTGTTCATGTTTTACTTTGCTCATTTCTTGTTTACACATTTTAGCTTACCAATTAGTCCATTAACCGGTTAAGTCCAATGTGATTGTCCTCTAATGAGAGAGGGGCCAACCAAAAGGGTGGTTTAGGACATGAGAGAGATCATGCCTTTGACTAGTACAAACCCTCCAAAGAGAGTTAAAGCCATTGAGCACAAGCTCTATCTCAAGCTTAAACATAACACTAAGGTTAACCAACCCTCAAAACAAATAGAAAAATGAAGAAATGAGGAAGGTTGTAGATTTTTCAGTGCCGAAATGGTGTGAAATATAGGACTCTAACATGCAAACAACTCATGTACAACATGTTAGGGGACAAAAGCATTGAAACTAGTGAAGGACACAACACTAGAGGCATGCAATACAATGCTCAAATGGCTAAATGAGCTACAGATAGACCTCAAACATGCCAAAACAATGGCCAAAATGTGCTGAGATAGTAGTATGAAAAACAAGAAAAACATGCTCATGTATTGGCTCATACACAGGGCAGAAAGCACACCTCTCAAGAGTGATGAAAGAGTGGAATATGTGAGAGTGTGGCAAGGCTACATGCACTGAAATCATGTGTGAAATGATGCTATGACATGCAAACAACTCGAGCAAAGCATGCTAGAAGCCTTAAATCACAAAGCTAGTGAAGGCCGTTTACACCACAACCATGCATAGCAAGTCTCATATGACCAAGACCACTCAAAAAAGAGTTCGAGCATGCTAAATCAGTGGCAAAAAACATGCTGACACTAAGTCACAAAAGAGTAGAAAGATAGGCTAACTCATTAGGCATGTTAAGCTAGTGAGCAAGATTACACTACAAGTGTAAGATGTAGGCAACAAGTGGCCAAACCAGCCCAAAACAGAGTTAAAATAGGTCAAAAAAGTCACAAAAATATGCTGAGATCAAGCCATGAGATGGTAGAAAAACACGCTCATGTGTTGGGCCTTCAACACATGTAAACAGGACATAAGGAGGGGAGGCCACCCCTCCTATTTTGGACCTCAAAACCAACTTTCTACCATTGAAATTCCCTTGGAATTTTGTGGTTTAAAGGCCAAAAACATTGTTTTAAAAGCTTTAAAAGATGGTACAACACTTAGCAAACAAGCCTAAATAGAGAGTGGATCACCCCTAACTCCAAAAATACCTTAAACCACCATTTCAAGGACTAAAAACAGACTTTTTTTTAGTTGAAAACCAGCTCAAAAACAGTTTGAAAAGATGGCAAAACAAGTGTTCAAAGCAAGCTTAAAGAAGATAAGTATTATACCTTTGAAGCAAAGAGCACTCTAGGCACAAATGATGCACCAAATCAAGCTAAAACCACCTTTTGGAGCTCAAACAAAGTCCTGAGGAATCTCAGCCCAAAGACGAGCAATTTTGGTTAAGGATGCCATGGCAAACTTGTTGTGTACCTCTATTTCCATGCACAAAAGGGTAAGAGAGAGGAATCTAGAGAGAGAGGATTTTTAGGGAGAGAGGCTCCCGAAATTTGCTAACCTCCCAAAATGATAGATATGGCCTTCATATATACCAAAAATGAGTCTTGGTTGAAATATCTGAATATAGAGACAGTTGGAGCATTTGGAAGATAGCTAGAGCAAAAGATCTGCAAATTCTAAGCTTTCTGGATATTTTTGGCCGACCGGCCATCTTTGTGGCCAACCAAAGAATCATTGGTGGCCACTTCGCGGGTCGAATCGCATTATCTGTGGTGGACAGACACTACCAAGGCGACAAGAAATTCGCTCTGGTTCCGACTTCAAATGGGCGTATCGCCTTCATCTGGACTCCTTTTCAGGTCATTCTTGTGTCTAAATTGAAGCCCCCGAAGTAATATATTCAATGGTGGCAGACTCACATTAAAATTCCAACTGTGCTAAGAGATATCCCTCTTTTAGTGTAGACTGCTTAGTTTTTTTCCAATCGGATTGATGCCTAACTTCAACCAACCATATCTCCCTCATCTAGCCTCAACTTTAGGAGATTCTTGAATGTAAAATGAAATCCCGGAAGTCTTCTTTCCAACGGTGGTGTCCTCATATCTGAAATCCAAGTGTACAAATGGATAGGCCCGATTTAGCAAGGGCTGCTCGACTCTCTCTTAACGATTCATGCCCAACTTCTTCTCCAACTTGGTTTCTTTTTTTTTTTTTTGGGTGAATAAGAAATAAATAAAACAGAAAGATTTACACGATTACAAGGGGCATACCCCAGGCCCTACAAACAAACAGCACAAACACGGCAAAGGAACCAAAACTATACAAAGCCGAAAAAAAAACTACATCCGAAAGTCAAGAGAGGGCCACACGGGATGTACATAGTCCATGTCCTGAAAAGGATAGGGACTGTGTACAAAATACAAACCCAGCAGCCCACACAGAACCGTCCCTGCTGAAAGAGCACAACAACTAAGAACATGTCCTACACAGCCCGTAGGACTAGGCACGTGAAGCATTATCATACAAAAACCATCCCCAGAGAATCTGATAATAATACCAAAGGGGACCCATTCCAACAGATTACTAGAATACCTATTACACAGCGCAATGGAACACACCAAAGTTCTCCTACACAGCCCGTAGGAGTAGGCCAAAATACCCACAAAGGTATATACAAAGCTATAAAGAAAACAACTGATTAACACACTCATGTAACATAGCCAGGCGCTAAGAGCAGCCATCGCCACGAAACACGCACCCTCAACCAACATCCCCCATGCAGCCATTAATACAAAGCAGTCCCATCGGAAAAAAACCTTGCATCCGTAATGCCTGGAGCATACACCTGCACACCATCCCACAGAAATTGGACCTAGCGAGCCATTCCTGCATAGGTGGTACTGAGAGCAGTCATCCCCACATAACCATATTGAGATCGGGTAATCCTGCCCAGACAAAGAAACATCAGAGCATGTATGATTATATAGGAGAAGGAACAATACACACAATATATGAGACCTCCCATCACTCGACCCACTTCTAATAACATCACTCCACACATTATATGGTCTCACATCACTCGGCCCACATATCTTCAACACAGACAAACAGCCAGCCAGCAAATTATAATGAGGAGCTTCCTTAACCTGCATATAAAAGATATAATATATAGATATGGTTAGAAGAATTATGTGATATCTCACACCCCTCGACCCACAATGTAGAATCAGATTATATGAGCTCACTCCACTCGGCCCACAAGTAACAATAAACCAATAAGCTAGAGAGCAAGGAACAATCTTCAAAAAAGACCCAGCAGCCATGATTAAGGACCTGTAAAAGAGAAGCGACATTAGAAAAACCCACAATTTCTGCTCACATTCACTCAACCCACAATATGAAGCAGCCTAAGGTCAACAATGTTGACAACTTCTTGAGTGTGGAAAGTGCTTCCCTCTCCTCCAATTTTCTTCAACTTCAAACCCCTTCAAACCCCTAAATAAGGTGTTTTGAAAGATTTTTCAAAGATTTCACCTCTCTTTCATTCATTTCCACTTTGTCCTTGCTCGATTTACCGAAAAGCGCAACATTTAACAAAATGCGAGCCTCGGAACATCGTAGGAACATTTTCAAAAATGTTTTGAAAGAAAGGGTTTTAAGGTCTAAAAACCATAAAATAGTTTTGGTCCAAAATGGAGTGTAAGGTTGGGATTTGACTCTCCTCTTGCCGAAGAAATCGAACCTTTGCACTGCACAACTTTCATCACCAAGTAATCAATTGAAGCGCTCAAGTCTTAAGGGTCGTCAAAAATGGGGTGTCTACAATAAACCTCGGTATTGTTACCACCGGGCAAGGGCCACGTAAACATAGGCCTCAGTATTGTTACCCCCAAGCGAGGGCCACGTGAATATAAGCCATGGTATTATCACCCCCGGCAAGGGCTACGTGAATATAACCCACGGTATTGTTACCCCCGGGTGAGGGCCACGTGAATATAAGGATCCCACAAATACATTTTAGAAAAATGGACATTCATTCATGATTCATAAAATAGGGTTTCAGAAAATGGATTATATCATTTGAATCAGAAAATACTTATAATCAAACATAACTTTACAGAGTTATTACTCACAGATGGCTCCAAAGCAAATAGATAAAGTAGAAAGATCAGATAACTTGCGACGTGTAACCTACACAGATACAGAACGAATATGTACAGAATTACACACCCGGAATCATTAACTTAGTTCTTTCTTACATTGGTGTGTTCTACCTCTTTTTCCTCATTATTCCATCTTAACTAGGGCTTAGGAATGCCTAGGATGCAATGAGGATGCAAAAATCTACTTGAAAACTCTTAACAAAAATTGCTGAAAACAGGGGTTCTGCTCGAGCGCAACTTCCTTCGCTCGAGCGGGCATGCAAAATATGAGTGGTCACTCGAGTGCAACTTCTGCCACTTGAGCTATCTATAAACTTTTGCAAAAGTACTGGTTGTGTGAATTTCACGCCTGACGGACGCTCGGCTGTCGCTCGAGCATGAGACTCTAGTCCTCGCTCGAGCGCAACTCTTGTCGCTCGAGCGGTTTGCAAAACATGTGAACTTCTGGAAGCATGCATTTCACACTCAAGTGGACTTCTGGTCGCTTAGGCGAAAATGAAAGATCACGGAGTGGTCGCTCGAGCAGAGAGGCAGAATCTAGAATTTCCAAATTGCTTTGCCAAGTGCAAAACTTAATTTCAAAGCTGCAAATCATGGTATTTTGGGCCAAAAACTTTAGGAAACTTATATAAACTTGGAAAACATAGTGAAGTAAAGCCAACAGATTTCATACCGGTTCAATTCAAATCCTACAGCCACTGGTGTGAGGTTGGGTTGGGCTTGTTCGGCCCAATACTAATCTTTTTGGGGCCAAAAACATTTGAATTTAATTCAAATAAACTGATTTGGATTTACTGTTCATCCAAACAGGGCCCTTCCCGAAATTAAACTGGTTTGGTTTTATTGTACATCCAAACAGGGCCCTTCCCGGAAATAAACAGGTTTGGTATTAGTGCACACCCAAACAGGGCCCTTTCCGTTTTTGATATCTGTTTGAAATATAATTCAACAGATTCAGATCTGTTTGAATTCAAAGCCAACAGGTTTCATACCTGTTCAATTCAAATCCTACAGCCACTGGTGTGAGGTTGGGTTGGGCTTGTTCGACCCAATACTAATCTTTTTGGGCCAAAAACATTTGAATTTAATTCAAATAAACTGATTTGGATTTACTGTTCATCCAAACAGGGCCCTTCCCGAAATTAAACTGGTTTGGTTTTATTGTACATCCAAACAGGGCCCTTCACGGAAATAAAACAGGTTTGGTATTAGTGCACACCCAAACAGGGCCCTTCCCGTTTTTGATATCTGTTTGAAATATAATTCAACAGATTCACATCTGTTTTAATTCAAAAGCCAACGGGTTTCATACTGTTCAATTCAAATCCTCTGACCCTTTGGTGTGAGGTTGCGTTGGGCTTGTTCGGCCCAATACTAAACTTTCTGCGGTCAAAAACATTTGAATTTAATTCAAATAAATGATTTAGTTCTTGTTCATCCAAACAGGGCCCTTCCCGAAATTAAACTGGTTCGGTTTTATTGTACATCCAAACAGGGCCCTTCCCGGAAATAAACATGTTTGGTATTAGTGCACACCCAAACAGGGCCCTTCCCGTTTTTGATATCTGTTTGAAATATAATTCAGCAGATTGAAATCTGTTTGAATTCAAAGCCAACAGGTTTCATACCTGTTCAATTCAAATCCTATAAACACTGGTGTGAGGTTGGGTTGGACTTGTTCGGCCCAATACTAATCTTTTTGGGCAAAAAACATTTGAATTTAATTCAAATAAACTGATTTGGATTTACTGTTCATCCAAACAGGGCCCTTCCCGAAATTAAACTGGTTTGGTTTTATTGTACATCAAAACAGGGCCCTTCCCGGAAATAAACAGGTTTGGTATTAGTGCACACCCAAGCAGGGCCCTTCCCGTTTTTGATATCTGTTTGAAATATAATTCAACAGATTCAGATCTGTTTGAATTCAAAGCCAACAGGTTTCATACCTGTTCAATTCAAATCCTACAGCCACTGGTGTGAGGTTGGGTTGGGCTTGTTCGGCCCAATACTAATCTTTTTGGGCCAAAAACATTTGAATTTAATTCAAATAAACTGATTTGGATTTACTGTTCATCCAAACAGGGCCCTTCCCGAAATTAAACTGGTTTGGTTTTATTGTACATCCAAACAGGGCCCTTCCCGGAAATAAACAGGTTTGGTATTAGTGCACAACCAAACAGGGCCCTTCCCGTTTTTGATATCTGTTTGAAATATAATTCAACAGATTCAGATCTGTTTGAATTCAAAGCCAACAGGTTTCATACCTGTTCAATTCAAATCCTACAGCCACTGGTGTGAGGTTGGGTTGGGCTTGTTCGGCCCAATACTAATCTTTTTGGGCCAAAAACATTTGAATTTAATTCAAATAAACTGATTTGGATTCACTGTTCATCCAAACAGGGCCCTTCCCGAAATTAAACTGGTTTGGTTTTATTGTACATCCAAACAGGGCCCTTCCCGGAAATAAACAGGTTTGGTATTAGTGCACACCCAAACAGGGCCCTTCCCGTTTTTGATATCTGTTTGAAATATAATTCAACAGATTCAGATCTGTTTGAATTCAAAGCCAACAGGTTTCATACCTGTTCAATTCAAATCCTATAGCCACTGGTGTGAGGTTGGGTTGGGCTTGTTCGGCCCAATACTAATCTTTTTGGGCCAAAAACATTTGAATTTAATTCAAATAAACTGATTTGGATTTACTGTTCATCCAAACAGGGCCCTTCCCGAAACTAAACTGGTTTGGTTTTATTGTACATCAAAACAGGGCCCTTCCCGGAAATAAACAGGTTTGGTATTAGTGCACACCAAAACAGGGCCCTTCCCGTTTTTGATATCTGTCTGAAATATGATTCAGCAGATGCAGAGCTGTTTGAATGCAAAGCCAACAGGTTTCATACCTGTTCAATTCAAATCCTCTGACCCTTTGGTGTGAGGTTGGGTTGGGCTTGTTAATTGCCCAATACTAATCTTTTTGGACCAAAAACATTTGAATTTAAGTCAAATAAATTGATTTTGATTTATTGTTCATCCAAACAGGGCCCTTCCCGAAATTAAACTGGTTTGGTTTTATTGTACATCCAAACAGGGCCCTTCCCGGAAATAAACAGGTTTGGTATTAGTGCACACCCAAACAGGGCCCTTCCCGTTTTTGATATCTGTTTGAAATATAATTCAACAGATTCAGATCTGTTTGAATTCAAAGCCAACAGGTTTCATACCTGTTCAATTCAAATCCTACAGCCACTGGTGTGAGGTTGGGTTGGGCTTGTTCGGCCCAATACTAATCTTTTTGGGCCAAAAACATTTGAATTTAATTCAAATAAACTGATTTGGATTTACTGTTCATCCAAACAGGGCCCTTCCCAAAATTAAACTGGTTTGGTTTTATTGTACATCCAAACAGGGCCCTTCCCGGAAATAAACAGGTTTGGTATTAGTGCACACCCAAACAGGGCCCTTCCCGTTTTTGATATCTGTTTGAAATATAATTCAACAGATTCAGATCTGTTTGAATTCAAAGCCAACAGGTTTCATACCTGTTCAATTCAAATCCTACAGCCACTGGTGTGAGGTTGGGTTGGGCTTGTTCAGCCCAATACTAATCTTTTTGGGGCCAAAAACATTTGAATTTAATTCAAATAAACTGATTTGGATTTACTGTTCATCCAAACAGGGCCCTTCCCGAAATTAAACTGGTTTGGTTTTATTGTACATCCAACCAGGGCCCTTCCCGGAAATAAGCAGGTTTGGTATTAGTGCACACCCAAACAGGGCCCTTCCCGTTTTTGATATCTGTTTGAAATATAATTCAACAGATTCAGATCTGTTTGAATTCAAAGCCAACAGGTTTCATACCTGTTCAATTCAAATCCTACAGCCACTGGTGTGAGGTTGGGTTGGGCTTGTTAAACCAATACTAATCTTTTTGGGTCAAAAACATTTGAATTTAATTCAAATAAACTGATTTGGATTTATTGTTCATCCAAACAGGGCCCTTCCCGAAATTAAACTGGTTTGGTTTTATTGTACATCCAAACAGGGCCCTTCCCGGAAATAAACAGGTTTGGTATTAGTGCACACCCAAACAGGGCCCTTCCCGTTTTTGATATCTGTTTGAAATATAATTCAACAGATTCAGATCTGTTTGAATTCAAAACCAACAGGTTTCATACCTGTTCAATTCAAATCCTACAGCCACTGGTGTGAGGTTGGGTTGGGCTTGTTCGGCCCAATACTAATCTTTTTGGGCCAAAAACATTTGAATTTAATTCAAATAAACTGATTTAGTTCTTGTTCATCCAAGCAGGGGCCCTTCGAAATTAAAGCTGGTTTGGTTTTATTGTACATCCAAGCAGGGCCCTTCAGGAAATAAGCAGGTTTGGTATTAGTGCACACCCAAGCAGGGGCCCTTCCCGTTTTGATATCTGTTTGAAATATAATTCAACAGATTCAGATCTGTTTGAATTCAAAACCAACAGGTTTCATACCTGTTCAATTCAAATCCTACAGCCACTGGTGTGAGGTTGGGTTGGGCTTGTTCGGCCCAATACTAATCTTTTTGGGCCAAAAACATTTGAATTTAATTCAAATAAACGGATTTGGATTTACTGTTCATCCAAACAGGGCCCTTCCCGAAATTAAGCTGGTTTGGTTTTATTGTACATCCAAACAGGGCCCTTCCCGGAAATAAACAGGTTTGGTATTAGTGCACACCCAAACAGGGCCCTTCCCGTTTTTGATATCTGTTTGAAATATAATTCAACAGATTCAGATCTGTTTGAATTCAAAGCCAACAGGTTTCATACCTGTTCAATTCAAATCCTACAGCCACTGGTGTGAGGTTGGGTTGGGCTTGTTCGGCCCAATACTAATCTTTTTGGGCCAAAAAAATTTGAATTTAATTCAAATAAACTGATTTGGATTTATTGTTCATCCAAACAGGGCCCTTCTCGAAATTAAACTGGTTTGGTTTTATTGTACATCCAAACAGGGCCCTTCCCGGAAATAAACAGGTTTGGTATTAGTGCACACCCAAACAGGGCCCTTCCCGTTTTTGATATCTGTTTGAAATATAATTCAGCAGATTCAGATCTGTTTGAATTCAAAGCCAACAGGTTTCATACTGTTCAATTCAAATCCTCTGACCCTTTGGTGTGAGGTTGGGTTGGGCTTGTTAGGCCAATACTAATCTTTTGGGCAAAAAACATTTGAATTTAATTCAAATAAACTGATTTGGATTTACTGTTCATCCAAACACGGCCCTTCTCGAAATTAAACTGGTTTGGTTTTATTGTACATCCAAACAGGGCCCTTCCCGAAAATAAACAGGTTTGGTATTAGTGCACACCCAAACAGGGTCCTTCCCGTGTTTGATATCTGTTTGAAATGTAATTCAACAGATTCAGATCTGTTTGAATTCAATGCGAACAGGTTTCATACCTGTTCAATTCAAAACCTACAGCCACTGGTGTGAGGTTGGGTTGGGCTTGTTCGGCCCAATACTAATCTTTTTAGGCCAAAAACATTTGAATTTAATTCAAATAAACTGATTTAGTTCTTGTTCATCCAAGCAGGGGCCCTTCGAAATTAGACTTGTTTGCTTGTATTGTACATCCAACCAGGGCCCTTGCCGAAAATAAACAGATTTGGTATTAGTGCACACCCAAACAGGGCCCTTCTCGTTTTTGATAACTGTTTGATATATAATTCATGCATTGAGATCTGTTGAATTCAAAAGCCAGCGGGTTTCATACTGTTCAATTCAAATCCTCTGACCCTTTGGTGTGAGGTTGGGTTGGGCTTGTTAGTTCAATACTAATCTTTTGGGCCAAAAACATTTGAATTTAATTCAAATAAAAGCTGATTTAGTTCTTGTTCATCCAAGCAGGGCCCTTCAAAATTAAAGCTGGTTTGGTTTTATTGTACATCCAAGCAGGGCCCTTCAGGAAATAAGCAGGTTTGGTATTAGTGCACAGCCAAACGGGGGCCGTCCGTTTTTGATATCTGTTTGAAATATAATTCAACAGATTCAGATCTGTTTGAATTCAAAGTCAACAGGTTTCATACCTGTTCAATTCAAATCCTACAGCCACTGGTGTGAGGTTGGGTTGGGCTTGTTCGGCCCAATACTAATCTTTTTGGGCCAAAAACATTTGAATTTAATTCAAATAAACTGATTTGCATTTACTGTTCATCCAAACAGGGCCCTTCCCGAAATTAAACTGGTTTGGTTTTATTGTACATCCAAACAGGGCCCTTCCCGGAAATAAGCAGGTTTGGCATTAGTGCACACCCAAACAGGGCCCTTCCCGTTTTTGATATCTGTTTGAAATATAATTCAACAGATTAAGATCTGTTTGAATTAAAAGCCAAACAGGTTTCATACCTGTTCAATTCAAATCCTACAGCCACTGGTGTGAGGTTGGGTTGAGCTTGTTCGGCCCAATACTAATCTTTTTGGGCCAAAAACATTTGAATTTAATTCAAATACACTGATTTAGTTCTTGTTCATCCAAGCGAGGCCCTTCAAAATTAAAGCTGGTTTGGTTTTATTGTACATCCAAGCAGGGCCCATCGCGGAAATAAACAAGTTTGGTATTAGTGCATACCCAAACAGGACCCTTCCCGTTTTTGATATCTGTGTGAAATATAATTCATGATTCAGATCTGTTTGAATTCAACGCCAACAGGTTTCATACCTGTTCAATTCAAATCCTCTGACCCTTTGGTGTGAGGTTGGGTTGGGCTTGTTAGGCCAATACTAATCTTTTGGGCCAAAAACATTTGAATTTAATTCAAATAAAGCTGATTTAGTTCTTGTTCATCCAAACAGGGCCCTTTTCAAAATTAAACTGGTGTGGTTTTATTGTACATCCAAACAGGGCCCTTCCCGGAAATAAACAGGTTTGGTATTAGTGCACACCCAAACAGGGCCCTTCCCGTTTTTGATATCTGTTTGAAATATAATTCAACAGATTCAGATCTGTTTGAATTCAAAGCAACCAGGTTTCATACCTGTTCAATTCAAATCCTACAGCCACTGGTGTGAGGTTGGGTTGGGCTTGTTCGGCCCAATACTAATCTTTTTGGGCCAAAAACATTTGAATTTAATTCAAATAAACTGATTTGGATTTACTGTTCATCCAAACAGGGCCCTTCTCGAAATTAAACTGGTTTGGTTTTATTGTACATCCAAACAGGGCCCTTCCCGGAAATAAACAGGTTTGGTATTAGTGCACACCCAAACAGGGCCCTTCCCGTTTTTGATATCTGTTTGAAATATAATTCAACAGATTCAGATCTGTTTGAATTCAAAGCCATCAGGTTTCATACCTGTTCAATTCAAATCCTACAGCCACTGGTGTGAGGTTGGGTTGGGCTTGTTCGGCCCAATACTAATCTTTTTGGGCCAAAAACATTTGAATTTAATTCAAATAAACTGATTTGGATTTACTGTTCATCCAAACAGGGCCCTTCCCGAAATTAAACTGGTTTGGTTTTATTGTACATCCAAACAGGGCCTTTCCCGGAAATAAACAGGTTTAGTATTAGTGCACACCCAAACAGAGCCCATCCCGTTTTTGATATCTGTTTGAAATATAATTCAACAGATTCGGATCTGTTTGAATTCAAAACCAACAGGTTTCATACCTGTTCAATTCAAATCCTACAGCCACTGGTGTGAAGTTGGGTTGGGCTTGTTCGGCCCAATACTAATCTTTTTGGGCCAAAAACATTTGAATTTAATTCAAATAAAATGATTTGGATTTACTGTTCATCCAAACAGGGCCCTTCCCGAAATCAAACTGGTTTGGTTTTATTGTACATCCAAACAGGGCCCTTCCCGGAAATAAACAGGTTTGGCATTAGTCCACACCCAAACAGGGTCGTTCCCGTTTTTGATATCTGTTAGAAATATAATTCAACAGATTCAGATCTGTTTTAATTCAAAGCCAACAGGTTTCATACCTGTTCAATTCAAATCCTACAGCCACTGGTGTGAGGTTGGGTTGGGCTTGTTCGGCCCAATACTAATCTTTTTGGGCCAAAAACATTTGAATTTAATTCAAATAAACTGATTTAGATTTACTGTTCATCCAAACAGGGCCCTTCCCGAAATTAAACTGGTTTGGTTTTATTGTACATCCAAACAGGGCCCTTCCCGGAAATAAACAGGTTTGGTATTAGTGCACATCCAAACTGGGCCCTTCTCGTTTTTGATATCTGTTTGAAATATAGTTCAACAGATTCAGATCTGTTTGAATTCAAATCCAACAGGTTTCATACCTGTTCAATTCAAATCCTACAGCCACTGGTGTGAGGTTGGGTTGGGCTTGTTCGGCCCAATACTAATCTTTTTGGGGCCAAAAACATTTGAATTTAATTCAAATAAACTGATTTGGATTTACTGTTCATCCAAACAGGGCCCTTCCCGAAATTAAACTGGTTTGGTTTTATTGTACATCCAAACAGGGCCCTTCCCGGAAATAAACAGGTTTGGCATTAGTGCACACCCAAACAGGGCCCTTCCCGTTTTTGATATCTGTTTGAATTCAAAGCCAACAGGTTTCATACCTGTTCAATTCAAATCCTACAGCCACTGGTGTGAGGTTGGGTTGGGCTTGTTCGGCCCAATACTAATCTTTTTGGGCCAAAAACATTTGAATTTAATTCAAATAAACTGATTTGGATTTACTGTTCATCCAAACAGGGCCCTTCCCGAAATTAAACTGGTTTGGTTTTATTGTACATCCAAACAGGGCCCTTCCGGAAATAAACAGGTTTGGTATTAGTGCACACCCAAACAGGGCCCTTTCCGTTTTTGATATCTGTTTGAAATATAATTCAACAGATTCAGATCTGTTTGAATTCAAAGGCAACAGGTTTCATACCTGTTCAATTCAAATCCTCTGACCCTTTGGTGTGAGGTTGGGTTGGGCTTGTTGACCCAATACTAATCTTTTGGGCCAAAAACATTTGAATTTAATTCAAATAAAGCGATTTAGTTCTTGTTCATCCAAACAGGGCCCTTCCCGAAATTAAACTGGCTTGGTTTTATTGTACATCCAAACAGGGCCCTTCTCGGAAATAAACAGGTTTGGTATTAGTGCACACCCAAACAGGGCCCTTCCCGTTTTTGATATCTGTTTGAAATATAATTCAAATGATTCAGATCTGTTTGAATTCAAAGCCAACAGGTTTCATACCTGTTCAATTCAAATCCTACAGCCACTGGTGTGAGGTTGGGTTGGGCTTGTTCGGCCCAATACTAATCTTTTTGGGCCAAAAACATTTGAATTTAATTCAAATAAACTGATTTGGATTTACTGTTCATCCAAACAGGGCCCTTCCCGAAATTAAACTGGTTTGGTTTGATTGTACATCATAACAGGGCCCTTCCCGGAAATAAACAGGTTTGGTATTAGTGCACACCCAAACAGGGCCCTTCCCGTTTTTGATATCTGTTTGAAATATAATTCAACAGATTCAGATCTGTTTGAATTCAAAGCCAACAGGTTTCATACCTGTTCAATTCAAATCCTACAGCCACTGGTGTGAGGTTGGGTTGGGCTTGTTCGGCCCAATACTAATCTTTTCGGGCCAAAAACATTTGAATTTAATTCAAATAAACTGATATAGTTCTTGTTCATCCAAACAGGGCCCTTCCCGAAATTAAACTGGTTTGGTTTTATTGTACATCCAAACAGGGCCCTTCCCGGAAATAAACAGGTTTGGTATTAGTGCACACCCAAACAGGGCCCCTCCCGTTTTTGATATCTGTTTGAAATATAATTCAACAGATTCAGATCTGTTTGAATTCAAAGCCAACAGGTTTCATACCTGTTCAATTCAAATCCTGCAGCCACTGGTGTGAGGTTG
The DNA here is from genome assembly GCA_025200525.1 of Camellia lanceoleosa. Lineage (NCBI taxonomy): Eukaryota > Viridiplantae > Streptophyta > Magnoliopsida > Ericales > Theaceae > Camellia > Camellia lanceoleosa. Next base: position 146,009,696 of record CM045763.1, on the reverse strand, counting down.
GGTTGGGCTTGTTCGGCCCAATACTAATCTTTTTGGGCCAAAAACATTTGAATTTAATTCAAATAAACTGATTTAGTTCTTGTTCATCCAAGCAGGGCCCTTCGAAATTAAGCTGGTTTGGTTTTTATTGTACATCCAAGCAGGGCCCTTCAGGAAATAAGCGGGTTTGGTATTAGTGCACACCCAAGCAGGGCCCTTCCGTTTTTGATATCTGTTTGAAATATAATTCATCAGATTCAGATCTGTTTGGATTTCAAGCCAACCGGTTTCCTACCTGGTCAATTCAAATCCTTCACCCCCTGGTGTGAGGTTGGGTTGGGCTTGTTCGGCCCAATACTAAACTTTTTGGGCCAAAAACATTTGAATTTTATTCAAATAAAGCGATTTAGTTCTTGTTCATCCAAGCAGGGCCCTTCGAAATTAAAGCTGGTTTGGTTTTATTGTACATCCAAAGCAGGGCCCTTCAGGAAATAAGCGAGGTTTGGTATTAGTGCACACCCAAAGCAGGGGCCCTTCCGTTTTTGATATCTGTTTGAAATATAATTCAGCGATTGAGATCTGTTTGAATTCAAAGCCAACGGGTTTCATACTGTTCAATTCAAATCCTCTGACCCTTTGGTGTGAGGTTGGGTTGGGCTTGTTGACCCAATACTAATCTTTTGGGCCAAAAACATTTGAATTTAATTCAAATAAAGCGATTTAGTTCTTGTTCATCCAAGCAGGGCCCTTCAAAATTAAAGCTGGTTTGGTTTTATTGTACATCAAGCAGGGCCCTTCAGGAAATAAGCGGGTTTGGTATTAGTGCACACCCAAGCAGGGGCCCTTCCGTTTTTGATATCTGTTTGAAATATAATTCATGCATTGAGATCTGTTTGAATTCAAAGCCAACGGGTTTCATACTGTTCAATTCAAATCCTCTGACCCTTTGGTGTGAGGTTGGGTTGGGCTTGTTGACCCAATACTAATCTTTTGGGCCAAAAACATTTGAATTTAATTCAAATAAAGCTGATTTAGTTCTTGTTCATCAAGCAGGGCCCTTCAAAATTAAAGCTGGTTTGGTTTTATTGTACATCCAAGCAGGGCCCTTCAGGAAATAAGCGGGTTTGGTATTAGTGCACACCCAAAGCAGGGCCCTTCCGTTTTTGATATCTGTTTGAAATATAATTCAGCAGTTGAGATCTGTTTGAATTCAAAAGCCAGCGGGTTTCATACTGTTCAATTCAAATCCTCTGACCCTTTGGTGTGAGGTTGGGTTGGGCTTGTTAGGCCAATACTAATCTTTTGGGCCAAAAACATTTGAATTTAATTCAAATAAAGCGATTTGGATTCTTGTTCATCCAAGCAGGGCCCTTCCGAAATTAAAGCTGGTTTGGTTTTATTGTACATCCAAGCAGGGCCCTTCAGGAAATAAGCGGGTTTGGTATTAGTGCACACCCAAGCAGGGCCCTTCCGTTTTTGATATCTGTTTGAAATATAATTCAGCGATTGAGATCTGTTTGAATTCAAAAGCCAGAGGTTTCATACTGTTCAATTCAAATCCTCTGACCCTTTGGTGTGAGGTTGGGTTGGGCTTGTTAGCCCAATACTAATCTTTTGGGCCAAAAACATTTGAATTTAATTCAAATAAAGCGATTTAGTTCTTGTTCATCCAAGCAGGGCCCTTCAAAATTAAAGCTGGTTTGGTTTTATTGTACATCCAAGCAGGGCCCTTCAGGAAATAAGCGAGGTTTGGTATTAGTGCACACCCAAGCAGGGGCCCTTCCGTTTTTGATATCTGTTTGAAATATAATTCAGCAGATTGAGATCTGTTTGAATTCAAAAGCCAACGGGTTTCATACTGTTCAATTCAAATCCTCTGACCCTTTGGTGTGAGGTTGGGTTGGGCTTGTTAGCCCAATACTAATCTTTTGGGCCAAAAACATTTGAATTTAATTCAAATAAAGCGATTTGGATTCTTGTTCATCCAAGCGAGGCCCTTCAAAATTAAAGCTGGTTTGGTTTTATTGTACATCCAAGCAGGGCCCTTCAGGAAATAAGCGGGTTTGGTATTAGTGCACACCCAAAGCAGGGGCCCTTCCGTTTTTGATATCTGTTTGAAATATAATTCAGCAGTTGAGATCTGTTTGAATTCAAAAGCCAACGGGTTTCATACTGTTCAATTCAAATCCTCTGACCCTTGGTGTGAGGTTGGGTTGGGCTTGTTACCCAATACTAATCTTTTGGGCCAAAAACATTTGAATTTAATTCAAATAAAGCGATTTAGTTCTTGTTCATCCAAGCAGGGCCCTTCGAAATTAAAGCTGGTTTGGTTTTATTGTACATCAAGCAGGGCCCTTCAGGAAATAAGCGGGTTTGGTATTAGTGCACACCCAAGCGGGGCCCTTCCGTTTTTGATATCTGTTTGAAATATAATTCAGCAGTTGAGATCTGTTTGAATTCAAAAGCCAACGGGTTTCATACTGTTCAATTCAAATCCTCTGACCCTTTGGTGTGAGGTTGGGTTGGGCTTGTTAGGCCAATACTAATCTTTTGGGCCAAAAACATTTGAATTTAATTCAAATAAAGCGATTTAGTTCTTGTTCATCCAAGCAGGGCCCTTCGAAATTAAAGCTGGTTTGGTTTTATTGTACATCAAGCAGGGCCCTTCAGGAAATAAACAGGTTTGGTATTAGTGCACACCCAAACAGTGCCCTTCCCGTTTTTGATATCTGTTTGAAATATAATTCAACAGATTCAGATCTGTTTGAATTCAAAAGCAACAGGTTTCATACCTGTTCAATTCAAATCCTACAGCCACTGGTGTGAGGTTGGGTTGGGCTTGTTCGGCCCAATACTAATCCTTTTGGGCCAAAAACATTTGAATTTAATTCAAATAAACTGATTTGGTTCTTGTTCATCCAAAGCAGGGGCCCTTCCGAAATTAAACTGGTATGGTTTTATTGTACATCAAATCAGGGGCCTTTTTGGAAATAAAACGGTTTGGTATTAGTGCACACCCAAACAGGGCCCTTCCCGTTTTTTATTTCTGTTTGAAATATAATTCAACAGATTCAGATCTGTTTGAATTCAAATCCAACAGGTTTCATACCTGTTCAATTCAAATCCTACAGCCACTGGTGTGAGGTTGGGTTGGGCTTGTTCGGCCCAATACTAATCTTTTTGGGGCAAAAAACATTTGAATTTAATTCAAGTAAACCGATTTGGATTTACACTTCAGCCAAACAGGGCCCTTCCCGTAACTAAACTGGTTTGGTTTTATTGTGCATTCAAACAGGGCCCTTCCCGGAAATAAGCGGGTTTGGTATTAGTGCACACCCAAACAGGGCCCTTCCCGTTTTTGATATCTGTTTGAAATATAATTCAACTGATTCAGATCTGTTTGAATTCAAAGCCAACAGGTTTCATACCAGTTCAATTCAAATCCTCTGACCCTTTGGTGTGAGGTTGGGTTGGGCTTGTTAGGCCAATACTAATCTTTTGGGCCAAAAACATTTGAATTTAATTCAAATAAAGCGATTTGGATTTCTTGTTCATCCAAGCAGGGCCCTTCAAAATTAAAGCTGGTTTGGTTTTATTGTACATCCAAGCAGGGCCCTTCAGGAAATAAGCAGGTTTGGTATTAGTGCACACCCAAAGCAGGGCCCTTCCGTTTTTGATATCTGTTTGAAATATAATTCAGCAGTTGAGATCTGTTTGAATTCAAAAGCCAGCGGGTTTCATACTGTTCAATTCAAATCCTCTGACCCTTTGGTGTGAGGTTGGGTTGGGCTTGTTATTGATACTAATCTTTTGGGCCAAAAACATTTGAATTTAATTCAAATAAAGCTGATTTAGTTCTTGTTCATCCAAGCAGGGCCCTTCGAAATTAAAGCTGGTTTGGTTTTATTGTACATCCAAGCAGGGCCCTTCAGGAAATAAGCGGGTTTGGTATTAGTGCACACCCAAGCAGGGCCCTTCACTTTTTTGATATCTGTTTGAAATATAATTCAGCGATTGAGATCTGTTTGAATTCAAAAGCCAACGGGTTTCATACTGTTCAATTCAAATCCTCTGACCCTTTGGTGTCAGGTTGGGTTGGGCTTGTTAGGCCCAATACTAATCTTTTTGGGGCCAAAAACATTTGAATTTAATTCAAATAAACTGATTTGGATTTACTGTTCTTCCAAACAGGGCCCTTCCCGAAATTAAACTGGTTTGGTTTTATTGTACATCCAAACAGGGCCCTTCCCGGAAATAAACAGGTTTGGTATTAGTGCACACCCAAACAGGGCCCTTCCCGTTTTTGATATCTGTTTGAAATATAATTTAACAGATTCAGATCTGTTTGAATTCAAAGCCAACAGGTTTCATACCTGTTCAATTCAAATCCTTCAGCCACTGGTGTGAGGTTGGGTTGGGCTTGTTCGGCGCAATACTAATCTTTTTGTGCCAAAAACATTTGAATTTAATTCAAATAAACTGATTTAGATTTACTGTTCATCCAAACAGGGCCCTTCCCGAAATTAAACTGGTTTGGTTTTATTGTACATCCAAACAGGGCCCTTCCCGAAAATAAACATGTTTGGTATTAGTGCACACCCAAACAGGGCCCTTCCCGTTTTTGATATCTGTTTGAAATATAATTCAACAGATTCAGATCTGTTTGAATTCAAAGCCAACAGGTTTCATACCTGTTCAATTCAAATCCTACAGCCACTGGTGTGAGGTTGGGTTGGGCTTGTTCGGCCCAATACTAATCTTTTTGGGCCAAAAACATTTGAATTTAATTCAAATAAACTGATTTGGATTCTTGTTCATCCAAGCAGGGCCCTTCAAAATTAAAGCTGGTTTGGTTTTATTGTACATCCAAGCAGGGCCCTTCAGGAAATAAGCGGGTTTGGTATTAGTGCACACCAAGCGGGGCCCTTCCGTTTTTGATATCTGTTTGAAATATAATTCATGCATTGAGATCTGTTTGAATTCAAAGCCAGCGGGTTTCATACTGTTCAATTCAAATCCTCTGACCCTTTGGTGTGAGGTTGGGTTGGGCTTGTTAGGCCAATACTAATCTTTTGGGCCAAAAACATTTGAATTTAATTCAAATAAAGCGATTTAGTTCTTGTTCATACAAACAGGGCCCTTCCCGAAATTAAACTGGTTTGGTTTTATTGTACATCAAAACAGGGGCCTTCCCGGAAATAAACAGGTTTGGTATTAGTGCACACCCAAGCAGGGGCCTTCCCGTTTTTGATATCTGTTTGAAATATAATTCAACAGATTCAGATCTGTTTGAATTCAAAGCCAACAGGTTTCATACCTGTTCAATTCAAATCCTACAGCCACTGGTGTGAGGTTGGGTTGGGCTTGTTCGGCCCAATACTAATCTTTTTCGGGCAAAAACATTTGAATTTAATTCAAATAAACTGATTTGGATTTACTGTTCATCCAAACAGGGCCCTTCCCGAAATTAAACTGGTTTGGTTTTATTGTACATCAAAACAGGGGCCTTCCCGGAAATAAACAGGTTTGGTATTAGTGCACACCCAAGCAGGGGCCTTCCCGTTTTTGATATCTGTTTGAAATATAATTCAACAGATTCAGATCTGTTTGAATTCAAAGCCAACAGGTTTCATACCTGTTCAATTCAAATCCTACAGCCACTGGTGTGAGGTTGGGTTGGGCTTGTTCGGCCCAATACTAATCTTTTTGGGCCAAAAACATTTGAATTTAATTCAAATAAAATGATTTGGATTTACTGTTCATCCAAACAGGGCCCTTCACGAAATTAAACTGGTTTGGTTTTATTGTACATCCAAACAGGGCCCTTCCCGGAAATAAACAGGTTTGGTATTAGTGCACACCCAAACAGGGCCCTTCCCGTTTTTGATATCTGTTTGAAATATAATTCATGATTGAGATCTGTTTGAATTCAAAAGCCAACGGGTTTCATACTGTTCAATTCAAATCCTCTGACCCTTTGGTGTCAGGTTGGGTTGGGCTTGTTCGGCCCAATACTAATCTTTTTGGGGCCAAAAACATTTGAATTTAATTCAAATAAACTGATTTGGATTTACAGTTCATCCAAACAGGGCCCTTCCCGAAACTAAACTGGTTTGGTTTTATTGTACATCCAAACAGGGCCCTTCCCGGAAATAAACAGGTTTGGTATTAGTACACACCCAAACAGGGCCCTTCCTGTTTTTGATATCTGTTTGAAATATAATTCAGCAGATTCAGATCTGTTTGAATTCAAAACCTACAGGTTTCATACCTGTTCAATTCAAATCCTACAGCCACTGGTGTGAGGTTGGGTTGGGCTTGTTAAATGATACTAATCTTTTGGGCCAAAAACATTTGAATTTAATTCAAATAAAGCGATTTGGATTCTTGTTCATCCAAGCAGGGCCCTTCGAAATTAAAGCTGGTTTGGTTTTATTGTACATCCAAGCAGGGCCCTTCAGGAAATAAGCGAGGTTTGGTATTAGTGCACCCAAGCAGGGCCCTTCCGTTTTTGATATCTGTTTGAAATATAATTCAGCAGATTGAGATCTGTTTGAATTCAAAAGCCAACGGGTTTCATACTGTTCAATTCAAATCCTCTGACCCTTGGTGTGAGGTTGGGTTGGGCTTGTTAGGCCAATACTAATCTTTTGGGCCAAAAACATTTGAATTTAATTCAAATAAAGCGATTTAGTTCTTGTTCATCCAAGCAGGGCCCTTCAAAATTAAAGCTGGTTTGGTTTTATTGTACATCAAGCAGGGCCCTTCAGGAAATAAGCGAGGTTTGGTATTAGTGCACACCTAAACAGGGCCCTTTCCTTTTTTTATATCTGTTTGAAATATAATTCAACAGATTCAGATCTGTTTGAATTCAAAGCCAACAGGTTTCATACCTGTTCAATTCAAATCCTACAGCCACTGGTGTGAGGTTGGGTTGGGCTTGTTCGGCCAATACTAATCTTTTTGGGCCAAAAACATTTGAATTTAATTCAAATAAACTGATTTAGTTCTTGTTCATCCAAAAGGGCCCTTCAAAATTAATCTGGTTTGGTTTTATTGTACATCAACCAGGGCCCTTCCCGGAAAAAAGCAGGTTTGGTATTAGTGCACACCCAAACAGGGCCCTTCCGTTTTTGATATCTTTTTGAAATATAATCCATGATTCAGATCTGTTTGAATTCAAAAGCCAACAGGTTTCATAGCTGTTCAATTCAAATCCTCTGACCCTTTGGTGTGAGGTTGGGTTGGGCTTGTTAGCCCAATACTAATCTTTTGGGCCAAAAACATTTGAATTTAATTCAAATAAAGCGATTTAGTTCTTGTTCATCCAAGCAGGGGCCCTTCAGAAATTAACCTGGTTTAGTTTTATTGTACATCCAAAGCCGGGCCCTTCAGGAAATAAGCAGGTTTGGTATTAGTTCACACCCAAACGGGGCCCTTCCGTTTTTGATATCTGTTTGAAATATAATTCAGCAGATTGAGATCTGTTTGAATTCAAAAGCCAGCGGGTTTCATACTGTTCAATTCAAATCCTCTGACCTTTGGTGTGAGGTTGGGTTGGGCTTGTTAGGCCAATACTAATCTTTTGGGCCAAAAACATTTGAATTTAATTCAAATAAAGCGATTTAGTTATTGTTCATCCAAACAGGGCCCTTCCCGAAATTAAACTGGTTTGGTTTTATTGTACATCTAAACAGGGCCCTTCCCGGAAATAAACAGGTTTGGTATTAGTGCACACCCAAACAGGGCCCTTCCCGTTTTTGATATCTGTTTGAAATATAATTCAACGGATTCAGATCTGTTTGAATTCAAAGCCAGCAGGTTTCATACCTGTTCAATTCAAATCCTACAGCCACTGGTGTGAGGTTGGGTTGGGCTTGTTCGGCCCAATACTAATCTTTTTGGGCCAAAAACATTTGAATTTAATTCAAATAAACTGATTTGGATTTACTGTTCATCCAAACAGGGCCCTTCCCGAAATTAATCTGATTTGGATTTACTGTACATCCAAACAGGGCCCTTCCCGGAAATAAACAGGTTTGGTATTAGTGCACACCCAAACAGGGCCATTCCCGTTTTTGATAACTGTTTGAAATATAATTCAACAGATTCAAATCTGTTTGAATTCAAAGCCAACAGGTTTCATACCTGTTCAATTCAAATCCTACAGCCACTGGTGTGAGGTTGGGTTGGGCTTGTTCGGCCCAATACTAATCTTTTTGGGCCAAAAACATTTGAATTTAATTCAAATAAACTGATTTGGAATTATTGTTCATCCACACAGGGCCCTTCGAAATTAAAGCTGGTTTGGTTTTATTGTACATCAAAGCAGGGGCCCTTCAGGAAATAAGCGAGTTTTGGTATTAGTGCACACCCAAACAGGGCCCTTCCCGTTTTTCATATCTGTTGGAAATATAATTCAACTGATTCAAATCTGTTTGAATTCAAAAGCCAACGGGTTTCATACTGTTCAATTCAAATCCTCTGACCCTTTGGTGTGAGGTTGGGTTGGGCTTGTTAGGCCAATACTAATCTTTTGGGCCAAAAACATTTGAATTTAATTCAAATAAATGATTTAGTTCTTGTTCATCCAAGCGAGGCCCTTCAAAATTAAAGCTGGTTTGGTTTTATTGTACATCCAAGCAGGGCCCTTCAGGAAATAAACAGGTTTGGTATTAGTGCACACCCAAACAGGGCCCTTCCCGTTTTTGATATCTGTTTGAAATATAATTCAACAGATTCAGATCTGTTTGAATTCAAAACCAACAGGTTTCATACCTGTTCAATTCAAATCCTACAGCCACTGGTGTGAGGTTGGGTTGGGCTTGTTCGGCCCAATACTAATCTTTTTGGGCAAAAAACATTTGAATTTAATTCAAATAAACTGATTTAGATTTACTGTTCATCCAAACAGGGCCCTTCCCGAAATTAAACTGGTTTGGTTTTATTGTACATCCAAACAGGGCCCTTCCCGGAAATAAACAGGTTTGGTATTAGTGCACACCCAAACAGGGCCCTTCCCGTTTTTGATATCTGTTTGAAATATAGTTCAACAGATTCAGATCTGTTTGAATTCAAAGCCAACAGGTTTCATACCTGTTCAATTCAAATCCTACAGCCACTGGTGTGAGGTTGGGTTGGGCTTGTTCGGCCCAATACAAATCTTTTTGGGCCAAAAACGTTCTAATTTAATTCAAATAAACTGATTTGGATTTACTGTTCATCCAAACAGGGCCCTTCCCGAAATTAAACTGGTTTGGTTTTCTTGTACATCCAAACAGGGCCCTTCCCGGAAATAAACAGGTTTGGTATTAGTGCACACCCAAACAGGGCCCTTCCCGTTTTTGATATCTGTTTGAAATATAATTCAATAGATTCAGATCTGTTTGAATTCAAAGCCAACAGGTTTCATACCTGTTCAATTCAAATCCTATATCCATTGGTGTGAGGTTGGGTTGGGCTTGTTAGGCAATACTAATCTTTTTGGGCCAAAAACATTTTAATTTAATTCAAATAAAGCTGATTTAGTTCTTGTTCATCCAAGGGCCCTTCGAAATTAAAGCTGGTTTGGTTTTATTGTACATCAAGCAGGGCCCTTCAGGAAATAAGCGGGTTTGGTATTAGTGCACACCCAAGCAGGGCCCTTCTTTTTGATATCTGTTTGAAATATAATTCAATAGATTGAGATCTGTTTGAATTCAAAGCCAGCGGGTTTCATACTGTTCAATTCAAATCCTCTGACCCTTTGGTGTGAGGTTGGGTTGGGCTTGTTGACCCAATACTAATCTTTTGGGCCAAAAACATTTGAATTTAATTCAAATAAAGCGATTTAGTTCTTGTTCATCCAAGCAGGGCCCTTCAAAATTAAGCTGGTTTGGTTTTATTGTACATCAAGCAGGGCCCTTCAGGAAATAAGCGAGGTTTGGTATTAGTGCACACCCAAGCGGCGCCCTTCTCGTTTTTGATATCTGTTTGAAATATAATTCAACAGATTCAGATCTGTTTGAATTCAAAAGCCAACGGGTTTCATACTGTTCAATTCAAATCCTCTGACCCTTTGGTGTGAGGTTGGGTTGGGCTTGTTAGGCCAATACTAATCTTTTGGGCCAAAAACATTTGAATTTAATTCAAATAAAGCGATTTAGTTCTTGTTCATCCAAACAGGACCCTTCCCGAAATTAAATTGGTTTGGTTTTATTTTACATCCAAACAGGGCCCTTCCCTAAAATAAACAGGTTTGGTATTAGTGCACACCCAAACAGGGCCCTTCCCATTTTTTATATCTGTTTGAAATATAATTCAGCAGATTCAGATCTGTTTGAATTCAAAGCCAACAGCTTTCATACCTGTTCAATTCAAATCCTACAGCCACTGGTGTGAGGTTGGGTTGGGCTTGTTCGGCCCAATACTAATCTTTTTGGGCCAAAAACATTTTAATTTAATTCAAATAAATTGATTTAGTTCTTGTTCATCCAAGCAGGGCCCTTCGAAATTAAAGCTGGTTTGGTTTTATTGTACATCCAAGCAGGGCCCTTCAGGAAATAAGCGAGGTTTGGTATTAGTGCACACCCAAAGCGGGGCCCTTCCGTTTTGATATCTGTTTGAAATATAATTCATGCATTGAGATCTGTTTGAATTCAAAAGCCAGCGGGTTTCATACTGTTCAATTCAAATCCTCTGACCCTTTGGTGTGAGGTTGGGTTGGGCTTGCAGCCCAATACTAATCTTTTTGGGCCAAAAACATTTGAATTTAATTCAAATAAACTGATTTGAATTTACTGTTCATCCAAACAGGGCCCTTCCCGAAATTAAACTGGTTTGGTTTTATTGTACATCCAAACAGGACCCTTCCCGGAAATAAACAGGTTTGGTATTAGTGCACACCCAAAACAGGGCCCTTCCCGTTTTTGATATCTGTTTGAAATATAATTCAACAGATTAAGATCTGTTTGAATTCAAAGCCAACAGGTTTCATACCTGTTCAATTCAAATCCTACAGCCACTTGTGTGAGGTTGGGTTGGGTTTGTTCGGCCCAATACTAATCTTTTTGGGCCAAAAACATTTGAATTTAATTCAAATAAACTGATTTGGATTTACTGTTCATCCAAACAGGGCCCTTCCCGAAATTAAACTGGTTTGGTTTTATTGTACATCCAAACAGGGCCCTTCCCGGAAATAAACAGGTTTGGTATTAGTGCACACCCAAACAGGGCCCTTCCCGTTTTTGATATCTGTTTGAAATATAATTCAACAGATTCAGATCTGTTTGAATTCAAAACCAACAGGTTTCATACCTGTTCAATTCAAATCCTCTGACCCTTTGGTGTGAGGTTGGGTTGGGCTTGTTAATTGATACTAATCTTTTGGGCCAAAAACATTTGAATTTAATTCAAATAAAGCGATTTGGATTCTTGTTCATCCAAGCGAGGCCCTTCGAAATTAAAGCTGGTTTGGTTTTATTGTACATCAAGCAGGGCCCTTCAGGAAATAAGCGAGGTTTGGTATTAGTGCACACCCAAGCAGGGGCCCTTCCGTTTTTGATATCTGTTTGAAATATAATTCAGCGATTGAGATCTGTTTGAATTCAAAGCCAGCGGGTTTCATACTGTTCAATTCAAATCCTCTGACCCTTTGGTGTGAGGTTGGGTTGGGCTTGTTAGGCCAATACTAATCTTTTGGGCCAAAAACATTTGAATTTAATTCAAATAAAGCGATTTAGTTCTTGTTCATCCAAGCAGGGCCCTTCAAAATTAAGCTGGTTTGGTTTTATTGTACATCAAGCAGGGCCCTTCAGGAAATAAGCGAGGTTTGGTATTAGTGCACACCCAAGGGCCCTTCCGTTTTTGATATCTGTTTGAAATATAATTCATGATTGAGATCTGTTTGAATTCAAAAGCCAACGGGTTTCATACTGTTCAATTCAAATCCTCTGACCCTTTGGTGTGAGGTTGGGTTGGGCTTGTTGACCCAATACTAATCTTTTGGGCCAAAAACATTTGAATTTAATTCAAATAAAGCTGATTTAGTTCTTGTTCATCAAGCAGGGCCCTTCGAAAATTAAAGCTGGTTTGGTTTTATTGTACATCCAAGCAGGGCCCTTCAGGAAATAAGCGAGGTTTGGTATTAGTGCACACCCAAGCGGGGCCCTTCCGTTTTTGATATCTGTTTGAAATATAATTCAGCAGATTGAGATCTGTTTGAATTCAAAAGCCAACGGGTTTCATACTGTTCAATTCAAATCCTCTGACCCATTGGTGTGAGGTTGGGTTAGGCTTGTTCGGCCCAATACTAATCTTTTTGGGGCAAAAAACATAGGAATTTAATTCAAATAAACTGATTTGGATTTACTGTTCATCCAAACAGAGCCCTTCCCGAAATTAAACTGGTTTGGTTGTATTGTACATCCAAACAGGGCCCTTCCCGGAAATAAAGAGGTTTGGTATTAGTGCACAGCCAAACAGGGCCCTTCCCGTTTTTGATATCTGTTTGAAATATAATTCAACAGATTCAGATCTGTTTGAATTCAAAGCCAACAGGTTTCATACCTGTTCAATTCAAATCCTACAGCCACTGGTGTGAGGTTGGGTTGGGCTTGTTAAACCAATACTAATCTTTTTGGGTCAAAAACATTTGAATTTAATTCAAATAAACTGATTTGGATTTACGGTTCATCCAAACAGGGCCCTTCCCGAAATTAAACTGGTTTGGTTTTATTATACATCCAAACAGGGCCCTTCCCGGAAATAAATTGGTTTGGTATTAGTGCACACCGAAACAGGGCCCTTCCCGTTTTTGATATCTGTTTGAAATATAATTCAAAAGATTTAGATCTGTTTGAATTCAAAGCCAACAGGTTTCATACCTGTTCAATTCAAATCCTACAGCCACTGGTGTGAGGTTGGGTTTGGCTTGTTCGTTCCAATACTAATCTTTTTGGGCCAAAAACATTTGAATTTAATTCAAATAAACTGATTTGGATTTACTGTTCATCCAAACAGGGCCCTTCCCGAAATTAAACTGGTTTGGTTTTATTGTACATCCAAACAGGGCCCTTCCCGGAAATAAACAGGTTTGGTATTAGTGCACACCCAAACAGGGCCCTTCCCGTTTTTTATATCTGTTTGAAATATAATTCAACAGATTCAGATCTGTTTGAATTCAAAACCAACAGGTTTCATACCTGTTCAATTCAAATCCTACAGCCACTGGTGTGAGGTTGGGTTGGGCTTGTTCGGCCCAATACTAATCTTTTTGGGCCAAAAACATTTGAATTTAATTCAAATAAACTGATTTCGATTTACTGTTCATCCAAACAGGGCCCTTCCCGAAATTAAACTGGTTTGGTTTTATTGTACATCCAAACAGGGCCCTTCCCGGAAATAAACAGGTTTGGTATTAGTGCACACCCAAACAGGGCCCTTCCCGTTTTTGATATCTGTTTGAAATATAAGTACACAGATTCAGATCTGTTTGAATTCAAAGCCAACAGGTTTCATAGCTGTTCAATTCAAATCCTACAGCCACTGGTGTGAGGTTGGGTTGGGCTTGTTCGGCCGAATACTAATCTTTTTGGGCCAAAAATATTTGAATTTAATTCAAATAAACTGATTTAGTTCTTGTTCATCAAGCAGGGCCCTTCAAAATTAAGCTGGTTTGGCTTTATTGTACATCCAAGCAGGGCCCTTCAGGAAATAAGCGAGGTTTGGTATTAGTGCACACCCAAGCAGGGCCCTTCCGTTTTTGATATCTGTTTGAAATATAATTCAGCAGTTGAGATCTGTTTGAATTCAAAAGCCAACGGGTTTCATACTGTTCAATTCAAATCCTCTGACCCTTTGGTGTGAGGTTGGGTTGGGCTTGTTAGGCCAATACTAATCTTTTGGGCCAAAAACATTTGAATTTAATTCAAATAAGCGATTTGGATTCTTGTTCATCCAAGCAGGGCCCTTCTCAAAATTAAACTGGTTTGGTTTTATTGTACATCCAAACAGGGCCCTTCCAGGAAATAAACAGGTTTGGTATTAGTGCACACCCAAACAGGGCCCTTCCCGTTTTTGATATCTGTTTGAAATATAATTCAACAGATTCAAATCTGTTTGAATTCAAAGCCAACAGGTTTCATACCTGTTCAATTCAAATCCTACAGCCACTGGTGTGAGGTTGGGTTGGGCTTGTTCGGCCCAATACTAATCTTTTTGGGCCAAAAATATTTGAATTTAATTCAAATAAACTGATTTGGATTTACTGTTCATCCAAACAGGGCCCTTCCCGAAATTAAACTGGTTTGGTTTTATTGTACATCCAAACAGGGCCCTTCCCGGAAATAAACAGGTTTGGTATTAGTGCACACCCAAACAGGGCCCTTCCCGTTTTTGATATCTGTTTGAAATATAATTCAACAGATTCAGATCTGTTTGAATTCAAAGCCAACAGGTTTCATACCTGTTCAATTCAAATCCTACAGCCACTGGTGTGAGGTTGGGTTGGGCTTGTTCGGACCAATACTAATCATTTTGGGCCAAAAACATTTAAATTTAATTCAAATAAAATGATTTGGATTTACTGTTCATCCAAACAGGGCCCTTCCCGAAATTAAACTGGTTTGGTTTTATTGTACATCCAAACAGGGCCCTTCCCGGAAATAAACAGCATTGGTACTAGTGCACACCCAAACAGGGCCCTTCCCGTTTTTGATATCTGTTTGAAATATAATTCAACTGATTCAGAACTGTTTGAATTGAAAGCCAACAGGATTCATACCTGTTCAATTCAAATCCTACAGCCACTGGTGTGAGGTTGGGTTGGGCTTGTTCGGCCCAATACTAATCTTTTTGGGCCAAAAATATTTGAATTTAATTCAAATAAATTGATTTGGATTTACTGTTCATCCAAACAGGGCCCTTCCCGAAATTAAACTGGTTTGGTTTTATTGTACATCCAAACAGGGCCCTTCAGGAAATAAGCAGGTTTGGTATTAGTGCACACCCAAAGCAGGGGCCCTTCCGTTTTTGATATCTGTTTGAAATATAATTCATGATTGAGATCTGTTTGAATTCAAAGCCAACCGGATTCATACATGTTCAATTCAAATCCTACATCCACTGGTGTGAGGTTGGGTTGGGCTTGTTACCCAATACTAATCTTTTGGGCCCAAAATATTTGAATTTAATGCAAATAAGCTGATTTGGAGTTACTGTTGATCCAAGCAGGGCCCTTCCCGAAATTAAGCTGGTTTGGTTTTATTGTACATCAATCAGGGGCCCTTCAGGAAATAAGCGAGGTTTGGTATTAGTGCACACCCAAGCAGGGCCCTTCCGTTTTTGATATCTGTTTGAAATATAATTCAACAGATGAAGATCTGTTTGGATTCAAAGCCAACAGGTTTCATACCTGTTCAATTCAAATCCTACAGCTACTGGTGTGAGGTTGGGTTGGGCTTGTTCGGCCCAATACTAATCTTTTTGGGCCAAAAACATTTGAGTTTAATTCAAATAAACTGATTTGGATTTAATGTTTATCCAAACAGGGCCCTTCCCGAAATTAAACTGGTTTGGTTTTATTGTACATCCAAACAGGGCCCTTCCCAGAAATAAACAGGTTTGGTACTAGTGCACACCCAAACAGGGCCTTTCCCGTTTTTGATATCTGTTTGAAATATAATTCAACTGATTCAGATCTGTTTGAATTCAAAGCCAACAGGTTTCATACCTGTTCAATTCAAATCCTACAGCCACTGGTGTGAGGTTGGGTTGGGCTTGTTCGGCCCAATACTAATCTTTTTGGGCCAAAAACATTTGAATTTAATTCAAATAAAGTGATTTAGTTCTTGTTCATCCAAGCAGGGGCCCTTCGAAATTAAAGCTGGTTTGGTTTTATTGTACATCCAAGCAGGGCCCTTCAGGAAATAAGCGGGTTTGGTATTAGTGCACACCCAAAGCAGGGGCCCTTCCGTTTTTGATATCTGTATGAAATATAATTCAGCAGATTGAGATCTGTTTGAATTCAAAAGCCAGCGGGTTTCATACTGTTCAATTCAAATCCTCTGACCCTTGGTGTCAGGTTGGGTTGGGCTTGTTAGGCCCAATACTAATCTTTTTGGGGCCAAAAACATTTGAATTTAATTCAAATAAAGTGATTTGGATTTATCGTTCATCCAAACAGGGCCCTTCCCGAAACTAAACTGGTTTGGTTTTATTGTACATCCAAACAGGGCCCTTCCCGGAAATAAACAGGTTTGGTATTAGTGCACACCCAAACAGGGTCCTTCCGTTTTTGATATCTGTTTGAAATATAATTCAACAGATTCAGATCTGTTTGAATTCAAAGCCAACAGGTTTCATACCTGTTCAATTCAAATCCTACAGCCACTAGTGTGAGGTTGGGTTGGGCTTGTTCGGCCCAATACTAATCTTTTTGGGCCAAAAACATTTGAATTTAATTCAAATAAACTGATTTGGATTTACTGTTCATCCAAACAGGGCCCTTCCAAAAATTAAACTGGTTTGGTTTTTTTTGTACATCCAAACAGGGCCCTTCCCGGAAATAAACAGGTTTGGTATTAGTGCACACCCAAACAGGGCCCTTCCCGTTTTTGATATCTGTTTGAAATATAATTCAACTGATTCAGATCTGTTTGAATTCAAAGCCAACAGGTTTCATACCTGTTCAATTCAAATCCTACAGCCACTGGTGTGAGGTTGGGTTGGGCTTGTTCGGCCCAATACTAATCTTTTTGGGCCAAAAACATTTGAATTTATTTCAAATAAACTGATTTGGATTTACTGTTCATCCAAACAGGGCCCTTCCCGAAATTAAACTGGTTTGGTTTTATTGTACATCAAAGCAGGGCCCTTCCCGGAAATAAACTGGTTTGGTATTAGTGCACACCCAAGCAGGGGCCTTCCCGTTTTTGATATCTGTTTGAAATATAATTCAACAGATTCAGATCTCTTTGAATTCAAAGCCAACAGGTTTCATACCTGTTCAATTCAAATCCTACAGCCACTGGTGTGAGGTTGGGTTGGGCTTGTTACCCAATACTAATCTTTTGGGCCAAAAACATTTGAATTTAATTCAAATAAAGCGATTTAGTTCTTGTTCATCCAAGCAGGGCCCTTCGAAATTAAAGCTGGTTTGGTTTTATTGTACATCCAAGCAGGGGCCCTTCAGGAAATAAAGAGGTTTGGTATTAGTGCAAACCCAAACAGGGCCCTTCCCGTTTTTGATATCTGTTTGAAATATAATTCAGCAGATTCAGATCTGTTTGAATTCAAAGCCAACAGGTTTCATACCTGTTCAATTCAAATCCTCGAGCCTCAGGTGTGAGGTTGGGTTGGGCTTGTTCGGCCCAACACTAATCTTTTTGGGCCAAAAACATTTGAATTTAATTCAAATAAAGCGATTTAGTTCTTGTTCATCCAAACAGGGCCCTTCCCGAAATTAAACTGGTTTGGTTTTATTGTACATCCAAACAGGGCCCTTTCTGGAAATAAACAGGTTTGGTATTAGTGCACACCCAAACAGGGCCCTTCCCGTTTTTGATATCTGTTTGAAATATAATTCAATAGATTCAGATCTGTTTGAATTCAAAGCCAACTGGTTTCATACCTGTTCAATTCAAATCCTACAGCCACTGGTGTGAGGTTGGGTTGGGCTTGTTCGGCCCAATACTAATCTTTTTGGGCCAAAAACATTTGAATTTAATTCAAATAAACTGATTTAGTTCTTGTTCATCCAAGCAGGGCCCTTCAAAATTAAAGCTGGTTTGGTTTTATTGTACATCCAAACAGGGCCCTTCGGAAATAACAAGGTTTGGTATTAGTGCACACCCAAACAGGGCCCCTCCCGTTTTTGATATCTGTTTGAAATATAATTCAACAGATTCAGATCTGTTTGAATTCAAAGCCAACAGGTTTCATACCTGTTCAATTCAAATCCTACAGCCACTGGTGTGAGGTTGGGTTGAGCTTGTTCGGCCCAATACTAATCTTTTTCGGCCAGAAACATTTGAATTTAATTCAAACAAACTGATTTGGATTTACTGTTCATCCAAACAGGGCCCTTCCCGAAATTAAACTGGTTTGGTTTTATTGTACATCCAAACAGGGCCCTTCCCGGAAATAAACAGGTTTGGTATTAGTGCACACCCAAACAGGGCCCTTCCCGTTTTTGATATCTGTTTGAAATATAATTCAACAGATTCAGATCTGTTTGAATTCAAAGCCATCTGGTTTCATAGCTGTTCAATTCAAATCCTCTGACCCTTTGGTGTGAGGTTGGGTTGGGCTTGTTTGGCCAAATACTAATACTCTTGGACCAAAAACATTTGGAATTAATTCAAATAAGCGATTTAGTTCTTGTTCATCCAAACAGGGCCCTTCCCGAAATTAAACTGGTGTGGTTTTATTGTACATCCAAACAGGGCCCTTCCCGGAAATAAACAGGTTTGGTATTAGTGCACACCCAAACCGGGCCCTTCCCGTTTTTGATATCTGTTTGAAATATAATTCAAGAGATTCAGATCTGTTTGAATTCAAAGCCAACAGGTTTTATACCAGTTCAATTCAAATCCTACAGCTACTGGTGTGAGGTTGGGTAGGGCTTGTTCGGCCCAATACTAATCTTTTTGGGTGAAAAATATTTGAATTTAATTCAAATAAACTGATTTGGATTTACTGTTCATCCAAACAGGGCCCTTCCCGTAACTAAACTGGTTTGGTTTTATTGTGCATTCAAACAGGGCCCTTCCCGGAAATAAGCGGGTTTGGTATTAGTGCACACCCAAACAGGGCCCTTCCCGTTTTTGATATCTGTTTGAAATATAATTCAACAGATTCAGATCTGTTTGAATTCAAAGCCAGCAGGTTTCATACCTGTTCAATTCAAATCCTACAGCCACTGGTGTGAGGTTGGGTTGGGCTTGTTCGGCCCAATACTAATCTTTTTGGGCCAAAAACATTTGAATTTAATTCAAATAAACTGGTTTAGTTCTTGTTCATCCAAGCAGGGCCCTTCGAAATTAAAGCTGGTTTGGTTTTATTGTACATCCAAGCAGGGCCCTTCAGGAAATAAGCGAGGTTTGGTATTAGTGCACACCAAGCAGGGCCCTTCCGTTTTTGATATCTGTTTGAAATATAATTCAGCAGATTCAGATCTGTTTGAATTCAAAAGCCAACGGGTTTCATACTGTTCAATTCAAATCCTCTGACCCTTGGTGTGAGGTTGGGTTGGGCTTGTTCGACCCAATACTAATCTTTTTCGGGCAAAAACATTTGAATTTAATTCAAATAAACTGATTTGGATTTACTGTTCATCCAAACAGGGCCCTTCCCGAAATTAAACTGGTTTGGTTTTATTGTACATCCAAACAGGGCCCTTCCCGGAAATAAACAGGTTTGGTATTAGTGCACACCCAAACAGGGCCCTTCCCGTTTTTGATATCTGTTTGAAATATAATTCAACAGATTCAGATCTGTTTGAATTCAAAGCCAACAGGTTTCATACCTGTTCAATTCAAATCCTACAGCCACTGGTGTGAGGTTGGGTTGGGCTTGTTCGGCCCAATACTAATCTTTTTGGGCCAAAAACATTTGAATTTAATTCAAATAAACTGATTTAGATTTACTGTTCATCCAAACAGGGGCCTTCCCGAAATTAAACGGGTTTTGTTTTATTGTACATCCAAACAGGGCCCTTCCCGGAAATAAACAGGTTTGGTATTAGTGCACACCCAAACAGGGCCCTTCCCGTTTTTGATATCTGTTTGAAATATAATTCAACAGATTCAGATCTGTTTGAATTAAAAGCCAACGGGTTTCATACTGTTCAATTCAAATCCTCTGACCCTTTGGTGTGAGGTTGGGTTGGGCTTGTTAGGCCAATACTAATCTTTTGGGCCAAAAACATTTGAATTTAATTCAAATAAAGCGATTTAGTTCTTGTTCATCCAAACAGGGCCCTTCCCGAAATTAAACTGGTTTGGTTTTATTGTACATCCAAACAGGGCCCTTCCCGGAAATAAACAGGTTTGGTATTAGTGCACACCCAAACAGGGCCCTTCCCGTTTTTTATATCTGTTTGAAATATAATTCAACAGATTCTGATCTGTTTGAATTCAAAGCCAACAGGTTTCATACCTGTTCAATTCAAATCCTACAGCCACTGGTGTGAGGTTGGGTTAGGCTTGTTCGGCCCAATACTAATCTTTTTGGGGCCAAAAACATTTGAATTGAATTCAAATAAACTGATTTAGTTCTTGTTCATCAAGCAGGGCCCTTCGAAATTAAAGCTGGTTTGGTTTTTATTGTACATCAAGCAGGGCCCTTCAGGAAATAAACAGGTGTGGTATTCGTGCACACCCAAACACGGCCCTTCCCGTTTTTGATATCTGTTTGAAATATAATTCAGCGATTGAGATCTGTTTGAATTCAAAAGCCAACGGTTTCATACTGTTCAATTCAAATCCTCTGACCCTTGGGTGTGAGGTTGGGTTGGGCTTGTTAGGCCAATACTAATCTTGTTGGGCCAAAAACATTTGAATTTAATGCAAATAAATGATTTAGTTCTTGTTCATCCAAGCAGGGCCCTTCGAAATTAAAGCTGGTTTGGTTTTATTGTACATCCAAGCAGGGCCCTTCAGGAAATAAGCGGGTTTGGTATTAGTGCACACCAAGCAGGGCCCTTCCGTTTTTGATATCTGTTTGAAATATAATTCAGCAGATTGAGATCTGTTTGAATTCAAAAGCCAACGGGTTTCATACTGTTCAATTCAAATCCTCTGACCCTTTGGTGTGAGGTTGGGTTGGGCTTGTTAGCCCAATACTAATCTTTTGGGCCAAAAACATTTGAATTTAATTCAAATAAAGCGATTTAGTTCTTGTTCATCAACGAGGGCCCTTCGAAATTAAAGCTGGTTTGGTTTTATTGTACATCCAAGCGAGGCCTTCAGGAAATAAGCAGGTTTGGTATTAGTGCACACCCAAGCGGGGCCCTTCCGTTTTTGATATCTGTTTGAAATATAATTCAACATGATTCGGATATTCACACTTATCGGTGGACCAGGCTTTTACGAAGAATAAATTACATTTTGCACAAATGTGGAGAAGCGGCACGGACACTCGGAACACAAAATGATTTTGTTTTTGAAATTGAGAGATGAGTTTTTTCGACCGGTATTGAGCCTACCCTTGAACCACAAAAAGCGACTCAACAAGGAAATAAAAGGCACACAACCTAGACACATCGAGTAACACCGAAGCGACTCAAAACAAGCGAGATAAAACAAAAAG
This sequence comes from Camellia lanceoleosa, assembly GCA_025200525.1. Taxonomy (NCBI): domain Eukaryota; kingdom Viridiplantae; phylum Streptophyta; class Magnoliopsida; order Ericales; family Theaceae; genus Camellia; species Camellia lanceoleosa. Next base: position 145,988,429 of record CM045763.1, on the reverse strand, counting down.
ACACGACACTTTCGGGCGTGCAGGGGAACTGTTTCACGGGTAGTGTTTCCCACCCTTTCTCATTTGTGATTCTCACATCACTCGGCCCTCAAGCTCTGTTTTTTACGAAAAAAGCCCTTTCCTCCTTTTCCTCTCATCGCACATCTCTCTATTCTTCAATCTCTCATTTTTAATCCCTCCCTAGGTGGTTGATGGATAAGCAGGAAGATCTTGGGCTCATGCCCTAGTATTACGCTAGATTCTCTTTCTTGTTCTAGCGATGAGTTTCTCCCTGAGAGGGACTGCGTTACAATTGGGTGTCTGTGGATCCATTGCGACATCGATCGATGATGCCTGCTTTGAGTTTGGACATGGTTAGATCTGCCCGGATGAGGAATGGGAATATGTTGATCCATTCGGTTTGTGCTTGGCTTGATACTTAGTTGGTCGGAGGATGAGAGCTTTACGCCCTCTTCTTTGTGCCCTTGGTTGTGCCTTTCTTTGGGAGGTAGAGTGCCCTTCTTGGCAAAGTATGTTGATAGAGGGAAAAAAAGAGAACTGACTCAAATGTGCCCCTAGTTCGTCATTTTGACCATTTTTTTTATTTTGGTTTTCTCCTAAAAATTTGACCAAAATGAGAGTTAGATTAACATGCTTGTTAGATTTTGATTTGAAATCATACAAGTCGGGCTATGAGCTTGAAAATTTTCCTTTTTGGGTCCAAGAAATGGCCTAGTTTTTGGAAAAGATGGAACAATTTTAGAAAATTAGCCAACCTCGGTAAAAATCCTCAAAAACTATTTTTGCAAATGGACACTTGCTCAGAGCATGAAACCTACTCTGAGATGCACAACCTCGGATCAAGGAAGCGCCCGTGCTTGAAGAAGCGCATGGCAGCGGAAAGTTGCCTTGTTTGAAGCAACTGCGGCATATTGAATGGCAACGGAAAGTTGCCCTTGTTTTGGATAAGCCATGGCGCATTGTAGTCGATCCTCGAGGCGATGATTGCAATCGAACTCTCGGATCTGAGAGAAGGCAAGGATGGTTAAAACCATTACATGGACACACTTGATTTTGAAGTGTTTATGGTGGACTTGAGAATGAAGTTGCCTCGTATCCCAAACATGGGAATCAAGCCTTCGTGGTTCGGGGTTAAGGTACACTCGGGTATTTAACCTCTCCTTTTATGCTCTAACTTTTGCCAAAGGCGCTGTTGCGGGTTTTCGACCTTGCGAGCTTTGTTCTTCTTTCTTTTCATTCTTTTCTTTTCATTTCTTTTTTCTTTTTTTTTTCCTTTCATTTCTTTTTTTTGCTTTTCTTTTTTTTCTTCTTTTCGTGTATATATCTTTTCTTGCTCTAACTTTTGCACAGGTGCCCTTTAGGGTTTTTCGGCCCGAGCCTCTCAAAGGGTAAAAATGTAACGATCCATGCCAAATGGTTACGAGATTGAAGCCCTCTATATCCGGAGAGTGGGTATTGTATTGACTTGCGAAAGATGCACCTTTGGCTCTTGAGCACATCGGATATTTTGCCCCTAGTTAGAGGGTGCTTACATTCTAGCTTTGCAAGCTTCTTCGATGGTCGACCTTCTTGAATTGACTTTGGTGCCTCTTGTTAGAGGGCGCTTCAAATCTGGCCACACAGGCCTCACATTATAGTTAATAGTTGAACATTCGAATTCAAGTTCAAGGTTTAGAAGCAAAGGGTTGAGTCTCGAAGTGAGGCGATCCTAAGGCTGCACAATCCCAAGCGATTCCACAGGTCTTGGCAGAATTGCATAAAACATTTTTGAAATTTTTTAAGAAAGCGACAAATCACTCGCGCTGAAGATAGTGTGAAACCAGTCTGGATCAAGCCAGGGTCCTTCTCAGTACTCACGCTAACAAGCATGATTTCATTCGTTAATGGCTTAGTACGCCTCTCTTTCTCTCAATTGATCAAAGTTTTGCAAATCCCGAGGAATTCCTTCCTCTTCGTTTTTCACCACAGTGTTCAAAAAGTTTTGAAAAACTTAGGTCATCTAATGACTTCAAGGAGCAGAAAAAGCGAGTCCTTAGTCAAATACTATCGTCTCATTCGAACTTAGGCAAAACTAGCACAAAGCGAAGCAAAATCTGCGAGAGTGTGAAAGTCCTTCTTTGTTTCATTCAAATCTGTTGGCACAATTGGCTCCTGGCGAAAAGCAGACTCAAAACAAACAAAAAGACAAACACAAAACAAAATGGGGGGCAGAGGTAACACCTCCGGAATCACCGACCTCTATACAATGGGGAATGACTCGCTACAACAAAGCGGACCCTTAAGCAAAACCGACTCAAAACAAAGAAAGACTCAAAACAAAAGCTGACAAAAGCTGACTCAACACCCAAGCGAAATCACAAAATTAGCATCTGTGGATGCTCAACATAGTGCGTGCCAAGCGCCATATCTGAAATACACCAAGCGCGCCCGCGGGTGGACCAACCCATGATCACATACTTGCGGTATCCTCGAGTCAACAGCGGTGGTGGCGGACTTTCTTGAGGTGGGTGGGAGGATAACCTCATTGTCGATCAAATCTTGCACTTCATAGTAAGGCGAAAACAAGCTATCGGTCTTGTGGCCAAGTCTGTTGGTGGTATCATATCTGAGGTAGCATCGTGTGTGAGAGGAGATTCTTTGGCGTGATCGAGGCTCGAGGGTGTAAGATGCCTCGTTAGCAGAATTTGAAATGCCCTAGACAGAGGCATATAGAGGCATGAAAGACTCTGCGCCCTTGAGGAGGATACTTGAGTCTGAGGCTTCTTGCTAGGCGACTAGCGAAAGGGTTCGGAGCATTGTCTTGGCTTCGATCTTTTAGGATCGAGTTGGGGATGGAAGGCTGATACGGCATGACGGGGCCTATCCGGTTTTCTGCGGCTTAGGCGCCCTCGGAGTGGAGAAAGCATCATCCACAATTTTGGCCATGACAAATACTTCTTTGTTTGTTCATCCCCGGCTTTCAAAGCCTCATTTGCCCAGCGAGTTGTGATGGGATCGGTGTTGCCTTCGTTTTATTCTTACTTTTAGCCTCAATTTGGATCATGGGTTTGGGTTATTGTTGACATGTCATTGCCATAACAAGGCTGACCTCGGGTTGGTGAGCTCGATCTGGTCGCCCCAATAGCGGGGCTCTGCGGTGCAAAATTCGGCGTATGATCTGTTGGCGATAACCGACATTCCGTAAGCGGATCGCCCACGGACCTCTGAAGGTCACCAATCATTCCCATTAATTGAGATGTGGTGGGCTCACGAGCTTGAAACAAGCAAGGGCGTCGGATCGGGTGGCGGCAGGCGACTTAGGTGGAAGTGGCACCTCAACATTGTTCTCATTCTGCAAGATGATTCCTTGGTGTATTGCGGTTGTCATAACCACAATTTCTTCGAATTTTGCGTCATCACGAGTCTACTAACCGGGCGAGGTGATGTATTTGGTGACTAACGGATCGAGATGGGTGGGTGGTGACTAACGGATCGAGATGGACGGATTTGGTGGTAGCGGATCGATGAACCGGTGAGTTTTTTCCTGTCTTGCCTCAGCAAAGGAGAACACTGGTTGCTCTGGACTGAGTCTCTGGGAATCTGGTGAGTCTCTGGTGAAGAGAAAACATCAGACATCTCATTAATCCTGTCTGAGACATGAACATAAGCAATAAGCGTGTTCGACCAGCGATCCTTGTTCCCAAAATTATTGCCCCCAAAAGCTGAATCGATACATGAGATATAACTGATTCCCAAAATACTGAACTGGTGCCCGTAGGCCTGATGCTCAAACTCATAAACTGATACATGCATTCCCTGTAGAGGCACACTCTAACAAGCACATAACAGATAAGTGAGAGCCAAAACACCCCTATGTTGGGGTAGGGTTTCCCTGTCCTATTTTGTCAGGAACTAGGGTTTCACTACGCACGCAGCGGTCTCAAACAACCTATAAACGGGTAAGCAACCTGTCCTAGTTTGGAATGGTCACTATGGATCCGAATATGCACTAGGTCGAATGGTCAAAAAGGGTGCCCCGGTAAAACCGGGGTTTGTGTTCCCATACTGGCAGAGCCCGTAACCGATCAGCCTTATGGACATGCCTTGACAAGACAAGCCTCCGGCAAACCGCTCAGGAATAGCAGATGGCAAACACGGTGTCCTAGGCGCACCAATGCAAATGCAATGCAAAGAAACACACAAGTGTAGTCAAAAACAGATATCATGAGTTCGAGTCAAGTTCTCTAAATCCCAATGATGCTTGAATCAGAACCACGCCCATGAGGACCTCGCTTCTGATTCGGACTCGATTTTTGTTCTTGATTCTAAATCTCGAACCAAAGAGTCCAAATCCGGTCGTTTTGAAAAGCAGATTTTTTTGAAAGAAGTGCCAAACATGGTGCTTTGCGGATATGAGTCGCCACCTAAATATTTTAAAATGGGAAATTTAGGAAACCGACTCGGTGCCAAAAGGCCACGTGTCCGTCATTACGAGTTGGCTCGGGAACTTGGGTGCGATTAGGAAGGTCACATCGTGAGCACCCCCTCTCGCCCGTCAAAGACCGCCTCTACTAACCATGATATCGATTTTGAAAACATTGTATGCTCTTATTAGATTATTAGCCTAGGTTACTATGTGATGCTCACAAACAAACAAGTATAAATGGGCGTCTGAATTGGAACAAAACATGGATTTGCCACCCTCAGGTGGGCTTAGGAAAACAATGATTTTGCTACTATCCAGTGGGCTTAAAACAGTCGTCGAATTGTCCCAATTCAGATAACTCAACCTCCACCCACAGGCATTCAAGGCAGTTATATCATATAAGCACATAGCCTCATGGTAAGCATGCTTCCATGGCAGTCACTCACACGCATGCAAGGATGCTAAAGCGTAAAGCTCACCTAGTACTCCAAGCCAAAACAGGAAACTCATTAGAAATCATGCATGATCCTAAGAATATACAGAAATGCCTAATGCAACACATGCAAGATGCAACTATAGCAGGCTCGGCTATTCTAAGTATGACATGTGAAATGCTACAGCTATCAAGTATGCAACTTGGAATTGAAATACGATGCAGTTTGTATGATGCGCCGAGCCCGGTGCGTGCAAAACAGATGAATGATGCAAACATGCTGTCATACTGTATGCTAATTGAAATATGCCCTATATCTAACCATCCAAAGCGGATAAATAAAAGGGAGAAAGAAATGGGGGTTGGAAGACATACATCACACTCACCCACCCTTATTACAATTATGCCCTCGCGCAGAGGGTCCGAATAAAAGAATAATACAGTCCCAAATATTACAGTCCAAAATATACAGATTCTAAGTAATTAACAAATTGATTACAAAAGAATTAAAGCTGGCGTGCAAGCCAGGGACTGCCTCGCTTCTGATAGATAATGTATGCTGGGCCGCTCGGCGCAGAAATCCACTGGGATGCCCTGATTAGCCTCTGTTCGCAATTTTTCTCGAAATGCGCGCCGGATTCTGAAAAGTTGCTAACTCTGGATTTTGGCTTTAGCGAGGCGGAAAAGGGCAAAGATGTATTTCACAAATATATGCATGCCTCGATCCTCGTGCCAGCAAACACGCATCTCGATGCATGATGGCCGAGGAACCGAATTGCACAACTCAATATAGGATGAATGTAGAGGAATCGGAGTACGGAATGCACCTCGTTTCGCGTGCGATATGCATGGCATGCATGAAATCCAACTAAGATACAATCCTAGCATGCGCAATGCTATGAAAATGAGATGTCTCGAAATGCATGCCAGCGCACGCATAAGCGGCGATGATAAGATGAAAATCGGGTAAAACCGAAGTGCCTCGAACGCGTGTCCGCGGCGCGCAAATCGAGGTGATGATGAGAATGAAAGTCGGATAAAACCGAAGTGCCTCGAAAGCAGCGTGCCTGGTAGCGCCGCAAATCGAGGCGATGATGAAAGAATGAAAATCGGATAAAACCGAAGTGCCTCAAAGCGCGTGCCTGGTAGCGCCGCCGAGGCGATGATAAAGAATGAAAGTCGGATAAAACCGAAGTGCCTCGAAGCGCGTGCCTGGTAGCGCCGTCAGCGATGATGAAAGAATGAAAGTCGGATAAAACCGAAGTGCCTCAAAAGCGTGCCTGCGCGCCGCAAATCGGCGATGATAAAGAATGAAAGTCGGATAAAACCGAAGTGCCTCGAAAGCGTGCCTGCGCGCCGCAAATCGGCGATGATGAAAGAATGAAAGTCGGATAAAAGAAGTGCCTCAAACGCGTGCCTGGTAGCGCCGTCGAGGCGATGATGAAAGAATGAAAGTCGGATAAAACCGAAGTGCCTCGAAGCAGCGTGCCTGCGCGCCGTCGGCGACGATAAAATGAGACGAGATGGCATACGGAATGCAACGATGGGCTTACACCAATATGGGAGAGCCTCAGCTCACTCACATAGGAGGCCGTCGGATAAAAAACAAAGTTGCCTCGAAACGCGTGCCCGCGAACACGCAAATCGAGGCAATGATGTAGAAACATGAAAATGCAAATTGGGCTTACGCCAACATGGGATAGCCTCAGCCACACTCACATAGACTGCCGGAATGATAAAAATGAGGTGCCTCGAAATGCGTGCCATGAGCGCAAAGAAACGAAACAAAGCATTAAAGCACAAAATGACATGCAAACATGCAACATGGAATTTCAGCAGCTACGAGAGGGGGAAAACAGCCCCGAAACGTAACCAAAACACATCCAAAGCGGGAAATGGTCCCGAAATGCGATAATACACACCCGAAATGGCCTATAGCCATGCTATGCATGCAAAAAATGATCATGGCAGCAAGGACAGTAGCAAGGCAGTCCCAAATACAGCATATTTCAGTAATAAACATGGCCAAAATGCAAGCCTAGATATGGCAACAAAATCATACAAGATTGATGGCCAAAAGAGCATTTAAATGGGAGGTGGTATATGCAAACACCAAATGGACAAACTTTCTTCTACAACATGAAAGAGGGCCCAAAAATAAGCATATATGCAGTTCATGGAAACCTTTAAATCATAAGACAAACATGCTAGAAATGGAAGGCAAAATGGAGCCACAAAAGGGTATAACACAAGATATGCAATCTATACATCAAATGACCAAACCTTCTTCATGAAACATGTAAAGGAGGTCAAAAAAAGACTAAAACCAGTAGGGATCGAAGTCCCAAAAACAAACACAAATAGGTCAAAAATTGCATGCAAGAATAGGCACACTTGATGAAATGTGAAGGAGGTGGTAGATACAGTGGCCAAATGAAGTTGAGCTCCTCTACAATGTTGTAGAGGGGCTCAAAATAAGCAAGAAAGAAGTAGGGGTCGGACCCATAAAAACCAGCACAAATAGGTCAATTTTAGCATGCAAAAATGTGACAAACTTGGTGAATATTGAAGGAACTAGTATATAGAAGCACCAACTGAAGTTGAGCCCTTCTACAATGTTGTAGAGGGGCTCAATATGAGCACAAAACCAGTAGGGGTCGGAGCCCCAATTCTCAACCAATTAGAGTATAGAAAAGGATCAAGAAAAAGCCCTAAAAGTTGGTTTTGAATACTCACCCTTGAAGACTTGTCTTTCTTTGATTTTGGCTTTGATTTGTAGCTCCTCAACCTCTGAAATTCACTTCCTAGCTGCTGGAATGGTTGTAAGGATGGTGAGGCTAGGTGTTGATGAAGAAGACCTAGGGACTTAGAAGCTTTTTGAGGTTTTGAGCTATGAAAATGGAGGAATTTGGAGATGATCTCTTGAGACAATTTTTCCAACCTTGAAGAAGAAGAGGAGGGCCCTTCAAATAGGCAAGAAATGGGGTGTAAAGGGAGGAAAGCACCCAATCTTTCCCTCGAAATATCCCGGATGCCGGGATATCTTGAAGATACGGACGGTGGAATGGTGGAAGCGGTGGGCTGGTCGACCCAGGTAGCTTTGTGGGAGGTGGTGGCCGGCCACCCCACTGTCGACCCGACCACCAAGCCTAGCCGACCGGCCACCCAAAAAATGAAGATGAAAATTTTGGGCCGACCACCATGCCATAGTATCCTCCCAAGTGTGTGCAACAAGGCCCCAGGTCGAATCGCAACTCTGAGCGAAGCCACAACATAGAGCTTGAAGGAGGCTCAAAATGAAACCAATAATTCTTTGGCCGACCACTATGCCAAAGTGTCCTCCAAGATGTGTAGAACAAGGATCCAAGGTTGGAATTTGGCAACACTGAAGCAGGGGCCACAACATAGAGCTTGAAGGAGAGGCCCAAAAATGAAACTCACAGTTTCTGGCCGACCAGTAGTTGGTAGGGTCCTCCCATGTCCCCTGATCACAGATATGTAGCTTTGGTTGGGAGAAAATACCCCTAGGGTGTTCAACATTGGCCCGGAAGTGAGCAAAACGGGCTCCGGAGGAGCTAGCCCAGTTATCTGGGATAATTGCTGGCCTCCCACCCCCAAATGATCTTCGATGTTGAAGCAGAGGTACACAAGTTTGAACAAAACTAATGAAAGCGAACGTTAAGGGCCAAAAGCAAAACCGTCGGGTCCGAAAATGAAACTGAGTCGGAAGTGGTGTTCAGCATCGAAGTGGGTATCTGCGACCCCAGTGTCTCTCGGAATGACAAAACAGAGGTTCCTGCCAAAAACCGGAGAAATCAGATACAAAATGAATGCTCGGGACCAAAACCGCTAAATTTGGGGTCGGCAAGCTATCGGCAAAGCGGCATCTGACCCACGAAGTGGCATCGGGAACCTCGGGGTTCCTCGGAACATTAAAAGCGATGGTCTCATAAAAACGGAGAAAGCGAATCTGAAATGAATGCTCGGGGCCCAAATCACGCGATTCGGGTCCGAAAATGGGTCGCCGAACACCGAGGTGGTGTTGGTCAGAAAGTGGGCATCGAGGGCCCAGTGTTCCTCGGAACATTAAAAGCAGGTCTCCGCCAAAAACGGAGAAAGCGGAGATGGTCGGCGGTCCCTGGAGCACTGACCTACGGCCCGAAAATCGGGAACCGGGCTCGAATGGGCAAAATGGCCTCTGACCACGAAAAAGTAGCTCACGGCCACCGGAGATAACTGTGAGGCCCTCCCTTCCTCAGAGAGAAAAGCAGAAAAATCGAACTGGTTATGGCCGAGACAAGGTAGAGATGGTTGGAAGTCGGGAGGCGGGCGTCGGCGCGACTCGAGACTTCTAAACAAGCACTGATATGCAACATCACCAGTGCTCAACCGGTGACGTCTGAGTCTTAAGGTCGGTCAAAATGGGGTGTCTCTGATTGCCCTCTTTGTGAACTTCGGAAGTCATAAAATGGCGGAGTGAATGTCAAAGCCGAGCGACCCATTTTGACAAGGCGAAGACTTAGACAAACATACAAGATAGACAAAGATGCCCTGGCGCCCATGCCATGAGCGGGGGCAAAATCTCGAATGAAGGCGCGGAGCCAAGTGATCATGCAAGTCGACAAAGCGTAATGAAGCAAGTATTAACAAATAGATGCAATTTTAAGCAAGAATGCCAAGCAAACAACTACATTTCTGCGGTTAAGAATGCGGAGAATCATTCAATTCTCGTCGCGTCTCACACCGGAGAAGATCTGATACTGCGTGATTAAATGCAGTCGCTTGACCTCAAATGAACCATACATACAATATCGTGCCTCATCTTTGTTGGGGATCTCTCGCTTCTTCTTGATTGAGCTGCGGTACTACCTTTCTCCGACTATGGTTGCGGCTTTCCCTATTCTCCAACAGGGTGTGAGACTAGGTTGATTCAAGATCGAATTGAGGCGCATATACATGCTATCTCAATCTATGGGGTACGCCATCTGATTTCAAGCCGAGGATATACCCACAGGTATTTAAACCGGACTTTAGTCTCGAAATCCCGAACCTTTGTGTTACGGGCATGAGCCATTCGAACTCTAGTTTCCACCGTCTCGGTTGGTCTCCTAGGAACTCACCGCAACCACAGGCGGTGGCTATACGGACCATCGAAGTCGTTAAGACACGACAAACACCAAAGGAATTGCACCTTTAGAGGATTTAAGGTCTCCTAGACGGAGTGCACAAGACAATACGATGAAATGTAAGTAAAATGCAAGTCTGAAAAAAGCAGTACGAATGATGATTGCACAAAATAGTGCGATGGAGGTGAAATGCAAGGACAAGACTTGGCACACGACTTACAGAAATTTTGTTCGTTTGGCACAGATTCGAAACACAACACTCTACTTTATGGGCACAGCTCTTTTTGGCACAAAGTTCATTTCGGACACACAGCTCATTTGCGGGCACACAGCTCCTTTCGAGCACACAGCTCCTTCTTGGGCACACAGCTCTTCCTTCAGGCACACCGCTCCTTCTTCGGGCACACAGCTCCTCATTCGGGCACACAGCTCATTTCCGGGCACACAGCTCGTTTTTTGAACACAGCTCATTCCGGGCACCTGACTCGTTTTTGAACACAGCTCCTTTTGACACCTGAGCTTATTTCAGCACACAACTCGCTGCACACGCTTGTTTTTTGAAGCTGACTCCTTTTTGAACACAGCTCCTTTTTCTTTGGGCACACAGCTCATTTACGTGTACACAGCTCGTTTTTCGGGCACACAACTCATTTCTGGGCACACAGCTCGTTTTTGAACTGCAGCTCCTTTTTCACCACACTCATTCCGGGCACCACAGCTCGTTTTTGAACTGCTTGCTCATTTTTTGGCGCCTGCTCCTTCTTTGAACACCTGACTCCTTTTTCAGCACACAGCTCCTTTTCTTTGGGCACACTGCTCATTCTTTGGGCACCTGACTCCTTCTTTGAGCACACATCTCATTTCAGACACACGGCTCGTTTTTGCACACCTGACTTCTTTTTGAACACACAGCTCGTTTAAGACACCTGACTCCTTTTTTGAACTGCAGCTCCTTTGGGCACCTGACTCCTTTTTGGCACCTGACTCATTCTTTGGGCACCATAGCTCATTCTTTGAAGTCTGAACACAGCTCAAACATTTGATGTCGAACACCACACTCGTTGTTGAGGTGAACACGACACACTTTGAAGTCTGAACACACAGCTCAAACATTTGATGTCTAACACACAACTCGTTGTTGAGGTGAACACCACACACTTTGAAGTCTGAACACCAGCTCAAACATTTGACGTCGAACACACACAACTCATTGTTGAGGTGAACACACGCACACTTTGAAGTCTGAACACAGCTCAAACATTTGATCGAACACCTGACTCATTGTTGAGGTGAACACACGGCACACTTTGAAGTCTGAACACCACACTCAAACATTTGACGTTGAACACACGACTCATTGTTGGGGTGAACACACGGCACACTTTGAAGTCCGAACACCGGCTCAAAAATCTGATGTCGATGTCGTTCGTTGTTGAGGTGAACACGGCACACTTTGAAGTCTGAACACACAGCTCAAACATTTGATGTCAAACACACAGCTCATATCTTAAGGTGAACACGTAGCACACACTTTGTAGAAGGTTGAACACACAGCCCAAACTTTTGAATTTCTGAACACGCAGCCCGTTTTGATTGTGAACACGCAGCCCATAACACAACTCTGCTCGATCTGAACACATGGCTCATAACACAGTATTCTTTTAATTTTGAACACACAGCTCATTCTGAACAGGCAGGATGCGACGACAGAACTTGCAGAAGTTGAAACAAACTCAGATGCCCGACATTTTTCCTTTTTCTTTTGCTTTTGCTGCGGCCAAACTCACGGCTTGGATAGGCCTGGTTCTACTATTCACACTTATCGGGTGGACCACGAGGCTTTTACGAAAGAACAAATTCTGTTTTGCACAAATGTGGAGAAACGGCACGGCACGGAACACAAAATGATTTTGTTTTTGAAATTGAGAGATGAGTTTTTCGACCGGTGTATTGAGCCTACCACGAACCACAAAAGCGACTCAACAAGGAAATAAAAGGCACACAACCTAGACACATCGAGTAACACTCAAAGCGACTCAAAACAAGAAGCGAGATAAAACAAAAGACACGACACTCGGGCGTGCACAGGGAACTGTTTCACCGGGTAGTGTTTCCCACCCTTTCTCATTTGTGATTCTCACATCACTCGGCCCTCAAGCTCTGTTTTTCTGAAAAAAGCCCTTTCCTCACTTTTCCTCTCATCGCACATCTCTCTATTCTTCAATCTCTCATTTTTCATCCCTCCCCTGGGTGGTTGATGGATAAACAGAAGATGCGGGCTCATGCCCCTAGTATTACGCTAGATTCTCTTTCTTGTTCTAGCATGAGTTTCTCCCACGGAGGGACTGCGTTACAATTGGGTGTGCAGCGGATCCGCTGCTGACATCGATCGATGATGCCTGCTTTGAGTTTGGACATGGTTAGATCTGCGGATGAGGAATGGGAATATGTTGATCCATTCGGTTTGTGCTTGGCTTGATACTTCGTTGGTCGGAGGATGAGAGCTTTACGCCCTCTTCTTTGTGCCCTTGATTGTGCCTTTCTTTGGGAGGTAGAGTGCCCTTCTTGGCAAGTATGTTGATAACGGGAAAAAGGAGAGAACGACTCAAATGTGCCCCTAGTTCGTCATTTTGACCATTTTTTTATTTTGGTTTTCTCCTAAAAATTTGACCAAAATGAGAGTTAGATTAACATGCTTGTTCGATTTTTGATTTGAAATCATGCAAGTCGCTATGAGCTTGAAAATTTTCCTTTTTGGGTCAAGAAATGGCCTAGTTTTTGGAAAAGATGGAACAATTTTCGAGAAAATTAGCCAACCTCAGTAAAATCCTCAAAAACTATTTTTGTAAATGTATACTTGCTTAACGAGCATGTAACCTACTCCTGAGATGCACAACCTCGGATCCAAAGGAAAACTGCCCCGTGCTTGAAGAACTGCATGGCAACGGAAAGTTGCCCCTTGTTTGAACGGCACTGCGGCATATTGAATGGCAACGGAAAGTTGCCCCTTGTTTGGATAGCACCGCAGCGCATTGTAGTCAGTCCTCAGAGCGATGATTGCAATCGAACTCTCGGATACAGAGAAGGCAAGGATGGTTAAAACCATTACATGGACACACTTGATTTTGAAGTGTTTATGGCTGGACTTCAGAATGAAGTTGCCTACGTATCCCAAACATGGGAATCAAGCCTTACGTAGTTCGGGGTTAAGGTACACTCGGGTATTTAACCTCTCCTTTTATGCTCTAACTTTTGCCAAAGGCGCTGTTGCGGGTTTTCGACCTTGAGCTTTGTTCTTCTTTCTTTTTCATTCTTTTCTTTTCATTCCTTTTTTCTTCTTTTCTTTTTTCTTTTCATTTCTTTTTTTGCTTTTCTTTTTTTCTTCTTTTTAGGTGTATATATCTTTTCTTGCTCTAACTTTTGCACGGGTCGCCCTTTCGGGTTTTCGCCCATGAGCCTCTCAAAGGGTAAAAATGTAACCATCCATGCCAAATGGTTTCGAGATTGAAGCCCTCTATATCCGGAGAGTGGGCATTGTATTGACTTCAGAAAGATGCACCTTTGGCTCTTGAGCACATCGGATATTTTTGCCCCTAGTTGAGGGTGCTTATTTCTAGCTTTGCAAGCTTCTTGTGATGTCGTCTGACCTTCTTGAATTGACTTTGGTGCCTCTTGTTCGAGGCCGCTTCAAATCTGGCCACACAGGCCTCACATTGTAGTTGACCGTTGAACATTCCGAATTCAAGTTCAAGGTTTAGAAGCAAAAGGGTTAAATCTCGAGGCTGAGAGTGATCCTAGGCTGCACAATCCCAAGAGCGATTCCACACAGGTCTTCGCAGGACTGCAAAACATTTTTTTGAAAGTTTTAAGAAAGCGACAAATCGCTCGCGTTGAAGATAGTGCGAAACCAGTCTAGATCAAGCTAGGGTCCTTCTCGACTCACGCTAACAAGCATGATTTCATTCATTAAGGGCTTAGCGCCTCTCTTTCTCTCAATTGATCAAAGTTTTGCAAATCCCGAGGAATTCCTTCCTCTTCGTTTTCACCCTTGATGTTCGAAAGGTTTTGGAAAACTTAGGTCATTACAATGACTTCAAGGAACGTAAAAGACAGAGTCCTTAGTCAAATACTATCGTCTCATTCGAACTTAAGCAAAACTAGCACAAGGCGTAAGCAAATGCGAGAGTGTGAAAGTCCTTCTTTGTTTCATTCAAATCTGTTGGCACAATTGGCTCCCTGGCAGAAACAGACTCAAAACAAACGAAAAGACAAACACAAAACAAAATGGGGGCGCCCGAGGTAACACCTCCCGGAATCACCCGACCTCTATACAATGGGACTGACTCGCTACAACAAGGCAGACCCTTAAGCAAAAGACTGACTCAAAACAAAGAGAAAGACTCAAAACAAAACTGACAAAACTGACTCAACACCCAAGCCAGAAATCACAAAATTAGCATACGCAGATGCTCAACATAGTGCGTGCCAAACGCCATATCTGAAATACACCAAGCGCCGCCCGCAGGTGGACCAACCCATGATCACATACTTGCAGTATCCTCGGAGTCCAACAGCTCAGCGGTGGCAGACTTTGCTGAGGTGGGTGGGAGGATAACCTCATTGTCGATCAAATCTTGCACTTCATGACGGAGGGGAAAACAACTGTCGGTCTTGTGGACGATCTGTTGGTGGTATCATATCTGAGGTAGCATCGTGTGTGAGAGGGAGATTCTTTGGCAGCGGTCGAGGCTCGAGGGGTGTAAGATGCCCCTCGTTAGCCAGAATTTGAAATGCCCTAGACAGAGGCATATAGAGGGCATGAAAGACTCTGCGCCCTTGAGGAGGATACTTCGAAGTCTGAGGCTTCTTGCTAGACGCACTAGCGAAAGGGTCGGCAGGCATTGTCTTGGCTTTCGATCTTTCCGGATGCGAGTTGGGGATGGAAGGCTGCTCGGCATGACGGGCCTATCCTGGTTTTGAACTGCAGGCGCCCTTTGGAGTGGAGAAAGCATCATCCACAATTTTGGCCATGACCGCAAATACTTGCTGTTTGTTCATCCCCCCGGCTTTCAAAGCCTCGGCTGCCCGCAGCAGTTGCTTGATGGGATCGGTGTCTGCCTTCGTTTTATTCTTACTTTTAGCCTCAGCTGGATCATGGGTTTGGGTCGCTGTTGACATGTCATTGCCATAGCTTAAGACAGCCTCGGGTTGGCTGAGCTCGATCACAATTCGCCCCAATAGCGGGGGCTCCTGCGGTGCAAAATTCCCGGCGTATGATGCAGCTGGCGATGAAACTGACATTCCGTAAGCGGATCGCCACGGACCTCAAGGTCACCAATCATTCCCATTAATTCAGATGTGGTGGGCTCACGAGCTTGAAACAACTGGGCGTCGGATCGGGTGGCGAAAGCGACCTAGGTGGATGTGGCACCTCAACATTGGTCTCATCTGCAAGATGATTCCTTGGTCTATTGCGGTTGTCATAACCACAATTTCTTCGAATTTTGCGTCATCACGAAGTCTACTAAGCGGGCGAGGTGATGTGGTGGTGACTAACGGATCGGATGGATCGATCGGTGACTAACGGATCGGATGGACGGATGGTGGTCGACGGATCGATGAACCGGTGAGTTTTTCTGTCTTGCCTCGGCAAAGGAGAACCTTGGTTGCTCTGAAGGGTGAGTCTCTGGACGAATCTGGTCTCTCTGAAAAGAAAACATGCGAGATCTCGTTGATCCCACCAATGAGACATGAACATAATCGAATAAGCGTGTTCGACCAGCGATCCATCGTTCCCAAAATTATTGCCCCCAAAATCAATCGATACCCGGATATAGCGATTCCCAAAATCTTGGCCGGTGCCCGTGGGCTGATGCTCAAACTCATAAACCGATACATGCATTCCTGTGAGGCACACTCTAACAAGCACATAACAGATAAGTGAGCCAAAACACCCCTATGTTGGGGTAGGGTTTCCTGTCCTATTTTGTCGTGAACTAGGGTTTCACTACGCCAGTGGTCTCAAACAACCTATAAGCGGGTAAGCAACTTTGTCCTAGTTTGGAATGGTCACTATGGATCGAATATGCACTAGGTCGAATGGTCAAAAGGGTGCCTCGGTAAGCGGGTTTGTGTTCCCCATCTTGGCGAGCGTAACCCGTCGACCTTATGGACATGCCTTGACAAGACAAGCCTCGGAAACCGCTCGAGAATAGCGGATGGCAAACACGGTGTCCTAGGCGCACCAATGCAAATGCAATGCAAAGAAACACACAAGTGTAGTCAAAAGCAGATATCATGAGTTCGAGTCAAGTTCTCTAAATCCCAAAGAGTCGCCAGAATCAGAACCACGCCATGAGGACCTCGCTTCTGATTCGACTCGATTTTTGTTGCGGTTCTAAATCTCGAACCAAAGAGTCCAAATCCGTAAATCGTTTTGAAAGAAAATGATTTTTTTTGAAAGAAGTGCCAAACATGGATACTTTGCGGATAATGAGTCGCCACCTAAATATTTTAAAATGGGAAATTTAGGAAACCCTGACTCGGTGCCAAAAGGCCACGTGTCCGTCATTACCAGAGTTGGCTCGGGAACTTGGGTACGATTAGGGAAGGTCACATCGTGAGCACCCCCTCTCGCCCGGTCAAAGACCGGCCTCTACTAACCATGATATCTGATTTTGAAAACATTGTATGCTCTTATTCCGATTATTAGCCTAGGTTACTATGTGATGCTCACAGCAAACAAGTATAGACTGGGCCGTCTGAATTGGAACAAAACATGGATTTGCCACCCTCAGGTGGGCTTAGGAAAACAATGATTTTGCCACTATCTAGTGGGCTTAAAACAGTCGACGAATTGTCCCAATTCAGATAACTCAACCTCCACCCACAGGCATTCAAGGCAGTTATATCATATAAGCACATAGCCTCATGGTAAGCATGCTTCCATGGCAGTCACTCACACGCATGCAAGGATGCTAAAGCGTAAAGCTCACCTAGTACTCCAAGCCAAAACAGGAAACTCATTAGAAATCATGCATGATCCTAAGAATATACAGAAATGCCTAATGCAACACATGCAAGATGCAACTATAGCAGGCTCGGCTATTCTAAGTATGACATGTGAAATGCTACAGCTATCAAGTATGCAACTTGGAATTGAAATACGATGCAGTTTGTATGATGCGCCGAGCCCGGTGCGTGCAAAACAGATGAATGATGCAAACATGCTGTCATACTGTATGCTAATTGAAATATGCCCTATATCTAACCATCCAAAGCGGATAAATAAAAGGGAGAAAGAAATGGGGGTTGGAAGACATACATCACACTCACCCACACTTATTACATTTTTGCCCTCAGAGAGGGTCGAATAAAAGAATAATACAGTCCCAAATATTACAGTCCAAAATATACAGATTCTAAGTAATTAACAAATTGATTACAAAAGAATTAAAGCTGGCGTGCAAGCCAGGGACTGCCTCGCTTCTGATAGATAATGTATGCTGGGCCGCTCGGCGCAGAAATCCACTGGGATGCCCTGATTAGCCTCTGTTCGCAATTTTTCTCGAAATGCGCGCCGGATTCTGAAAAGTTGCTAACTCTGGATTTTGCTGCAACAGAGAGCAGGAAAAGGGCACAGCAGTGTATTTCACAAATATATGCATGCCTCGATCCTCGTGCCACCAATCACGCATCTCGATGCATGATGGCCGAGGAACCGAATTGCACAACTCAATATAGGATGAATGTAGAGGAATCGGAGTACGGAATGCACCTCGTTTCCCGTGCGATATGCATGGCATGCATGAAATGCAACTAAGATACAATCCTAGCATGCGCAATGCTATGAAAATGAGATGTCTCGAAATGCATGCCCGCGGGCACGCAAACCGAGGCGATGATAAGATGAAAATCGGGTAAAACCGAAGTGCCTCGAAACGCGTGTCCACGGGCGCGCAAATCGAGGTGATGATGACAGAATGAAAGTCGGATAAAACCGAAGTGCCTCGAAACGCGTGCCCACAGGCGCGCAAATCGAGGCGATGATGAAAGAATGAAAATCGGATAAAACCGAAGTGCCTCGAAACGCGTGCCTGAGCGCCAAATCGAGGCGATGATAAAGAATGAAAGTCGGATAAAAAACCGAAGTGCCTCGAAGCGCCGCAAATCGCGTCGGCGATGATGAAAGAATGAAAGTCGGATAAAACCGAAGTGCCTCGAAACGCGTGCCCACGGGCGCGCAAATGGGGGCGATGATGAAAGAATGAAAGTCGGATAAAACCGAAGTGCCTCGAAACGCGTGCCTGGTAGCGCCGCAAATCGAGGCGATGATGAAAGAATGAAAGTCGGATAAAACCGAAGTGCCTCGAAACGCGTGCCCACAGGCGCGCAAATCGAGGCGATGATGAAAGAATGAAAGTCGGATAAAACCGAAGTGCCTCGAAACGCGTGCCCACAGGCGCGCAAATCGAGGCGATGATAAAATGAGACGAGATGGCATACGGAATGCAACGATGGGCTTACACCAATATGGGAGAGCCTCAGCTCACTCACATAGGAGGCCGTCGGATAAAAAACAAAGTTGCCTCGAAACGCGTGCCCGCGAACACGCAAATCGAGGCAATGATGTAGAAACATGAAAATGCAAATTGGGCTTACGCCAACATGGGATAGCCTCAGCCACACTCACATAGACTGCCGGAATGATAAAAATGAGGTGCCTCGAAATGCGTGCCCGCGGGCGCGCAAACCGAGGCAAAGCATTAAAGCACAAAATGACATGCAAACATGCAACATGGAATTTCAGCAGCTACGAGAGGGGGAAAACAGCCCCGAAACGTAACCAAAACACATCCAAAGCGGGAAATGGTCCCGAAATGCGATAATACACACCCGAAATGGCCTATAGCCATGCTATGCATGCAAAAAATGATCATGGCAGCAAGGACAGTAGCAAGGCAGTCCCAAATACAGCATATTTCAGTAATAAACATGGCCAAAATGCAAGCCTAGATATGGCAACAAAATCATACAAGATTGATGGCCAAAAGAGCATTTAAATGGGAGGTGGTATATGCAAACACCAAATGGACAAACTTTCTTCTACAACATGAAAGAGGGCCCAAAAATAAGCATATATGCAGTTCATGGAAACCTTTAAATCATAAGACAAACATGCTAGAAATGGAAGGCAAAATGGAGCCACAAAAGGGTATAACACAAGATATGCAATCTATACATCAAATGACCAAACCTTCTTCATGAAACATGTAAAGGAGGTCAAAAAAAGACTAAAACCAGTAGGGATCGAAGTCCCAAAAACAAATACAAATAGGTCAAAAATTGCATGCAAGAATAGGCACACTTGATGAAATGTGAAGGAGGTGGTAGATACAGTGGCCAAATGAAGTTGAGCTCCTCTACAATGTTGTAGAGGGGCTCAAAATAAGCAAGAAAGCAGTAGGGGTCGGACCCATAAAAACCAGCACAAATAGGTCAATTTTAGCATGCAAAAATGTGACAAACTTGGTGAATATTGAAGGAACTAGTATATAGAAGCACCAACTGAAGTTGAGCCCTTCTACAATGTTGTAGAGGGGCTCAATATGAGCACAAAACCAGTAGGGGTCGGAGCCCCAATTCTCAACCAATTAGAGTATAGAAAAGGATCAAGAAAAAGCCCTAAAAGTTGGTTTTGAATACTCACCCTTGAAGACTTGTCTTTCTTTGATTTTTGGCTTTGATTTGTAGCTCCTCAACCTCTGAAATTCACTTCCTAGCTGCTGGAATGGTTGTAAGGATGGTGAGGCTAGGTGTTGATGAAGAGAAGACCTAGGGACTTAGAAGCTTTTTGAGGTTTTGAGCTATGAAAATGGAGGAATTTGGAGATGATCTCTTGAGACAATTTTTTCCAACCTTGAAGAAGAAGAGGGAGGGCCCTTCAAATAGGCAAGAAATGGGGTGTAAAAGGGGGAGGGAAAGCACCCAATCTTTCCCTCCCGAAATATCCCAGGATGCCGGGATATCTTGAAGATACCCTGGACAATTGAATGGAGAGCGGTGTGGTCGACAGTAGCTTTGGGAGGTGGCCGACCGCCACCCACCGGTCGGCCACCACCCAAGCCCGACCGCCCACCCCAAAAAAAGAACATGAAAATTTTGGGCCGACCACCATGCCATAGTATCCTCCCAGGTGTGTGCAACAAGGCCCCAAGGTCGGAATCTGGCAACTCTGAAGCAGAAGCCACAACATAGAGCTTGAAGGAGAGGCTCAAAAATGAAACCAATAATTGCTGGCCGACCACTATGCCAAAGTGTCCTCCAAGATGTGTAGAACAAGGATCCAAGGTTGGAATTTGGCAACAGGCGAGGGCCACAACATAGAGCTTGAAGGAGAGGCCCAAAAATGAAACTCACAGTTTCTGGCCGACCAGTAGTTGGTAGGGTCCTCCCATGTCCCCTGATCACAGATATGTAGCTTTGGTTGGGAGAAAATACCCCTAGGGTGTTCAACATTGGCCCGGAAGTGAGCAAAACGGGCTCCGGGGGAGCGAAACTGGTTATCTGGGATAATTGCTGGCCTCCCACCCCCCAGTGATCTTCCTGATGTTGAAACAGAGGTACCTGCCAAGTTTGAACAAAAACTAATGAGAAACGAACGTTCGGGGCCAAAACCGAGCAAATCGGGGTCCCGAAAATGGGCTGCAGGTGCCGGAAGTGGTGTTCAGCATCGAAGTGGGTATCTGCGACCCCAGTGTCTCTCGGAATGACAAAACAGAGGTTCCTGCCAAAAACCGGAGAAATCAGATACAAAATGAATGCTCGGGACCAAAACCGCTAAATTTGGGGTCCCGAAAACCGGCTATCGACCGAAGCGGCATCTGACCCACGAAGTGGGCACCGGGGGCCCCAGGGTTCCTCGGAACATTAAAACAGTGGTCTCCGCCAAAAACCGGAGAAAGCGAATGCGAAATGAATGCTCGGGGCCCAAATCACGCAGTTCGGGGTCCCGAAAATGGGTCGCCGGGCACCGGAGGTGGTGTTCGGCTGCGAAGTGGGCATCAGGGGCCCCAGTGTTCCTCGGAACATTAAAACAGAGGTCTCCGCCAAAAATCGGAGAAAGCGGAGATGGTCGGGCGGTCCCGAGCCGAGGCACACGGCCTAACGGCCCCGAAAATCGAACCGGCTCGAAATGGCAAAATGGCCTACGGCCACGAAAAGTAGCTCACGGCCACCGGGAGATAACCTGCGGGGCCACTCCCTTCCCTCAGGAGAGAAAACAGAGAAAATCGAACCTGGTTCGCAAACCGAGACAAGGTAGAGGAGATGGTTCGGAAGTCCGGAGGCAGGGCGCGCGGCCGCGACTCTGAGACTTCTAAACAAGCACAGTATGCAACATCACCGAGTGCTCAACCGGTGACGTCTGAGTCTTAAGGTCGGTCAAAAATGGGGTGTCTACAACAGGTTTCATACCTGTTCAATTCAAATCCTACAGCCACTGGTGTGAGGTTGGGTTGGGCTTGTTCGGCCCAATACTAATCTTTTTGGGCCAAAAACATTTGAATTTAATTCAAATAAACTGATTTGGATTTACTGTTCATCCAAACAGGGCCCTTCCGAAATTAAACTGGTTTGGTTTTATTGTACATCCAAACAGGGCCCTTCCCGGAAATAAACAGGTTTGGTATTAGTGCACACCCAAACAGGGCCCTTCCCGTTTTTGATATCTGTTTGAAATATAATTCAACAGATTCAGATCTGTTTGAATTCAAAGCCAACAGGTTTCATACCTGTTCAATTCAAATCCTACAGCCACTGGTGTGAGGTTGGGTTGGGCTTGTTCGGCCCAATACTAATCTTTTTGGGCCAAAAACATTTGAATTTAATTCAAATAAACTGATTTGGATTTACTGTTCATCCAAACAGGGCCCTTCCCGAAATTAAACTGTTTGGTTTTATTGTACATCCAAACAGGGCCCTTCCCGGAAATAAACAGGTTTGGTATTAGTGCACACCCAAACAGGGCCCTTCCCGTTTTTGATATCTGTTTGAAATATAATTCAACAGATTCAGATCTGTTTGAATTCAAAGCCAACAGGTTTCATACCTGTTCAATTCAAATCCTACAGTCACTGGTGTGAGGTTGGGTTGGGCTTGTTCGGCCCAATACTAATCTTTTTGGGCCAAAAACATTTGAATTTAATTCAAATAAACTGATTTGGATTTACTGTTCATCCAAACAGGGCCCTTCCCGAAATTAAACTGGTTGGTTTTATTGTACATCCAAACAGGGCCCTTCCCGGAAATAAACAGGTTTGGTATTAGTGCACACCCAAACAGGGCCCTTCCCGTTTTTGATATCTGTTTGAAATATAATTCAACAGATTCAGATCTGTTTGAATTCAAAGCCAACAGGTTTCATACCTGTTCAATTCAAATCCTACAGCCACTGGTGTGAGGTTGGGTTGGGCTTGTTCGGCCCAATACTAATCTTTTTGGGCCAAAAACATTTGAATTTAATTCAAATAAACTGATTTGGATTTACTGTTCATCCAAACAGGGCCCTTCCCGAAATTAAACTGGTTTGGTTTTATTGTACATCCAAACAGGGCCCTTCCCGGAAATAAACAGGTTTGGTATTAGTGCACACCCAAACAGGGCCCTTCCCGTTTTTGATATCTGTTTGAAATATAATTCAACAGATTCAGATCTGTTTGAATTCAAAGCCAACAGGTTTCATACCTGTTCAATTCAAATCCTACAGCCACTGGTGTGAGGTTGGGTTGGGCTTGTTCGGCCCAATACTAATCTTTTTGGGCCAAAACATTTGAATTTAATTCAAATAAACTGATTTGGATTTACTGTTCATCCAAACAGGGCCCTTCCCGAAATTAAACTGGTTTGGTTTTATTGTACATCCAAACAGGGCCCTTCCCGGAAATAAACAGGTTTGGTATTAGTGCACACCCAAACAGGGCCCTTCCCGTTTTTGATATCTGTTTGAAATATAATTCAACAGATTCAGATCTGTTTGAATTCAAAGCCAACATGTTTCATACCTGTTCAATTCAAATCCTACAGCCACTGGTGTGAGGTTGGGTTGGGCTTGTTCGGCCCAATACTAATCTTTTTGGGCCAAAAACATTTGAATTTAATTCAAATAAACTGATTTGGATTTACTGTTCATCCAAACAGGGCCCTTCCTGAAATTAAACTGGTTTGGTTTTATTGTACATCCAAACAGGGCCCTTCCCGGAAATAAACAAGTTTGGTATTAGTGCACACCCAAACAGGGCCCTTCCCGTTTTTGATATCTGTTTGAAATATAATTCAACAGATTCAGATCTGTTTGAATTCAAAGCCAACAGGTTTCATACCTGTTCAATTCAAATCCTACAGCCACTGGTGTGAGGTTGGGTTGGGCTTGTTCGGCCCAATACTAATCTTTTTGGGCCAAAAACATTTGAATTTAATTCAAATAAACTGATTTGGATTTACTGTTCATCCAAACAGGGCCCTTCCCGAAATTAAACTGGTTTGGTTTTATTGTACATCCAAACAGGGCCCTTCCCGGAAATAAACAGGTTTGGTATTAGTGCACACCCAAACAGGGCCCTTCCCGTTTTTGATATCTGTTTGAAATATAATTCAACAGATTCAGATCTGTTTGAATTCAAAGCCAACAGGTTTCATACCTGTTCAATTCAAATCCTACAGCCACTGGTGTGAGGTTGGGTTGGGCTTGTTCGGCCCAATACTAATTTTTTGGGCCAAAAACATTTGAATTTAATTCAAATAAACTGATTTGGATTTACTGTTCATCCAAACAGGGCCCTTCCCGAAATTAAACTGGTTTGGTTTTATTGTACATCCAAACAGGCCCTTCCTGGAAATAAACAGGTTTGGTATTAGTGCACACCCAAACAGGGCCCTTCCCGTTTTTGATATCTGTTTGAAATATAATTCAACAGATTCAGATCTGTTTGAATTCAAAGCCAACAGGTTTCATACCTGTTCAATTCAAATCCTACAGCCACTGGTGTGAGGTTGGGTTGGGCTTGTTCGGCCCAATACTAATCTTTTTGGGCCAAAAACATTTGAATTTAATTCAAATAAACTGATTTGGATTTACTGTTCATCCAAACAGGGCCCTTCCCGAAATTAAACTGGTTTGGTTTTATTGTACATCCAAACAGGGCCCTTCCCGGAAATAAACAGGTTTGGTATTAGTGCACACCCAAACAGGGCCCTTCCCGTTTTTGATATCTGTTTGAAATATAATTCAACAGATTCAGATCTGTTTGAATTCAAAGCCAACAGGTTTCATACCTGTTCAATTCAAATCCTACAGCCACTGGTGTGAGGTTGGGTTGGGCTTGTTCGGCCCAATACTAATCTTTTTGGGCCAAAAACATTTGAATTTAATTCAAATAAACTGATTTGGATTTACTGTTCATCCAAACAGGGCCCTTCCCGAAATTAAACTGGTTTGGTTTTATTGTACATCCAAACAGGCCCTTCCCGGAAATAAACAGGTTTGGTATTAGTGCACACCCAAACAGGGCCCTTCCCGTTTTTGATATCTGTTTGAAATATAATTCAACAGATTCAGATCTGTTTGAATTCAAAGCCAACAGGTTTCATACCTGTTCAATTCAAATCCTACAGCCACTGGTGTGAGGTTAGGTTGGGCTTGTTCGGCCCAATACTAATCTTTTTGGGCCAAAAACATTTGAATTTAATTCAAATAAACTGATTTGGATTTACTGTTCATCCAAACAGGGCCCTTCCCGAAATTAAACTGGTTTGGTTTTATTGTACATCCAAACAGGGCCCTTCCCGGAAATAAACAGGTTTGGTATTAGTGCACACCCAAACAGGGCCCTTCCCGTTTTTGATATCTGTTTGAAATATAATTCAACAGATTCAGATCTGTTTGAATTCAAAGCCAACAGGTTTCATACCTGTTCAATTCAAATCCTACAGCCACTGGTGTGAGGTTGGGTTTGGCTTGTTCGGCCCAATACTAATCTTTTTGGGCCAAAAACATTTGAATTTAATTCAAATAAACTGATTTGGATTTACTGTTCATCCAAACAGGGCCCTTTCCGAAATTAAACTGGTTTGGTTTTATTGTACATCCAAACAGGGCCCTTCCCGGAAATAAACAGGTTTGGTATTAGTGCACACCCAAACAGGGCCCTTCCCGTTTTTGATATCTGTTTGAAATATAATTCAACAGATTCAGATCTGTTTGAATTCAAAGCCAACAGGTTTCATACCTGTTCAATTCAAATCCTACAGCCACTGGTGTGAGGTTGGGTTGGGCTTGTTCGGCCCAATACTAATCTTTTTGGGCCAAAAACATTTGAATTTAATTCAAATAAACTGATTTGGATTTACTGTTCATCCAAACAGGGCCCTTCCCGAAATTAAACTGGTTTGGTTTTATTGTACATCCAAACAGGCCCTTCCCGGAAATAAACAGGTTTGGTATTAGTGCACACCCAAACAGGCCCTTCCCGTTTTTGATATCTGTTTGAAATATAATTCAACAGATTCAGATCTGTTTGAATTCAAAGCCAACAGGTTTCATACCTGTTCAATTCAAATCCTACAGCCACTGGTGTGAGGTTGGGTTGGGCTTGTTCGGCCCAATACTAATCTTTTTGGGCCAAAAACATTTGAATTTAATTCAAATAAACTGATTTGGATTTACTGTTCATCCAAACAGGGCCCTTCCCGAAATTAAACTGGTTTGGTTTTATTGTACATCCAAACAGGGCCCTTCCGGAAATAAACAGGTTTGGTATTAGTGCACACCCAAACAGGGCCCTTCCCGTTTTTGATATCTGTTTGAAATATAATTCAACAGATTCAGATCTGTTTGAATTCAAAGCCAACAGGTTTCATACCTGTTCAATTCAAATCCTACAGCCACTGGTGTGAGGTTGGGTTGGGCTTGTTCGGCCCAATACTAATCTTTTTGGCCAAAAACATTTGAATTTAATTCAAATAAACTGATTTGGATTTACTGTTCATCCAAACAGGGCCCTTCCCGAAATTAAACTGGTTTGGTTTTATTGTACATCCAAACAGGGCCCTTCCCGGAAATAAACAGGTTTGGTATTAGTGCACACCCAAACAGGGCCCTTCCCGTTTTTGATATCTGTTTGAAATATAATTCAACAGATTCAGATCTGTTTGAATTCAAAGCCAACAGGTTTCATACCTGTTCAATTCAAATCCTACAGCCACTGGTGTGAGGTTGGGTTGGGCTTGTTCGGCCCAATACTAATCTTTTTGGGCCAAAAACATTTGAATTTAATTCAAATAAACTGATTTGGATTTACTGTTCATCCAAACAGGGCCCTTCCCGAAATTAAACTGGTTTGGTTTTATTGTACATCCAAACAGGGCCCTTCCCGGAAATAAACAGGTTTGGTATTAGTGCACACCCAAACAGGGCCCTTCCCGTTTTTGATATCTGTTTGAAATATAATTCAACAGATTCAGATCTGTTTGAATTCAAAGCCAACAGGTTTCATACCTGTTCAATTCAAATCCTACAGCCACTGGTGTGAGGTTGGGTTGGGCTTGTTCGGCCCAATACTAATCTTTTTGGGCCAAAAACATTTGAATTTAATTCAAATAAACTGATTTGGATTTACTGTTCATCCAAACAGGGCCCTTCCCGAAATTAAACTGGTTTGGTTTTATTGTACATCCAAACAGGGCCCTTCCCGGAAATAAACAGGTTTGGTATTAGTGCACACCCAAACAGGGCCCTTCCCGTTTTTGATATCTGTTTGAAATATAATTCAACAGATTCAGATCTGTTTGAATTCAAAGCCAACAGGTTTCATACCTGTTCAATTCAAATCCTACAGCCACTGGTGTGAGGTTGGGTTGGGCTTGTTCGGCCCAATACTAATCTTTTTGGCCAAAAACATTTGAATTTAATTCAAATAAACTGATTTGGATTTACAGTTCATCCAAACAGGGCCCTTCCCGAAATTAAACTGGTTTGGTTTTATTGTACATCCAAACAGGGCCCTTCCCAGAAATAAACAGGTTTGGTATTAGTGCACACCCAAACAGAACCTTCCCGTTTTTGATATCTGTTTGAAATATAATTCAACAGATTCAGATCTGTTTGAATTCAAAGCCAATGTGTTTCATAATTGCTCAATTCAAATCCCATGTACCATCGGTGTGAGGTTGGGTTGGGCTTGTTCGGCCCAATACTAATCTTTTTGGGCCAAAAACATTTGAATTTAATTCAAATAAACTGATTTGGATTTACTGTTCATCCAAACAGGACCCTTCCTGAAATTAAACTGGTTTGGTTTTATTGTACATCCAAACAGGGCCCTTCCCGGAAATAAACATGTTTGGTATTAGTGCACACCCAAACAGGGCCCTTCCCGTTTTTGATATCTGTTTGAAATATAATTCAACAGATTCAGATCTGTTTGAATTCAAAGCCAACAGGTTTCATACCTGTTCAATTCAAATCCTACAGTCACTGGTGTGAAGTTGGTTTGGGCTTGTTCGGCCCAATACTAATCTTTTTGGGGCAAAAAACATTTGAATTTAATTCAAATAAACTGATTTGGATTTACTGTTCATCCAAACAGGGCCCTTCCCGAAATTAAACTGGTTTGGTTTTATTGTACATCCAAACAGGGCCCTTCCCGGAAATAAACAGGTTTGGTATTAGTGCACACCCAAACAGGGCCCTTCCCGTTTTTGATATCTGTTTGAAATATAATTCAACAGATTCAGATCTGTTTGAATTCAAAGCCAACAGGTTTCATACCTGTTCAATTCAAATCCTACAGCCACTGGTGTGAGGTTGGGTTGGGCTTGTTCGGCCCAATACTAATCTTTTTGGGCCAAAAACATTTGAATTTAATTCAAATAAACTGATTTGGATTTATTGTTCATCCAAACAGGGCCCTTCCCGAAATTAAACTGGTTTGGTTTTATTGTACATCCAAACAGGGCCCTTCCCAGAAATAAACAGGTTTGGTATTAGCGCACACCCAAACAGGGCCCTTCCCGTTTTTGATATCTGTTTGAAATATAATTCAACAGATTTAGATCTGTTTGAATTCAAAGCCAACAGGTTTCATACCTGTTCAATTCAAATCCTACAACCACTGGTGTGAGGTTGGGTTGGGCTTGTTCGGCCCAATACTAATCTTTTTGGGCCAAAAACATTTGAATTTAATTCAAATAAACTGATTTGGATTTACTGTTCATCCAAACAGGGCCCTTCCTGAAATTAAACTTGTTTGGTTTTATTGTACATCCAAACAGGGCCCTTCCCGGAAATAAACAGGTTTGGTATTAGTGCACACCCAAACAGGGCCCTTCCCGTTTTTGATATCTGTTTGAAATATAATTCAACAGATTCAGATCTGTTTGAATTCAAAGCCAACAGGTTTCATACCTGTTCAATTCAAATCCTACAGCCACTGGTGTGAGGTTGGGTTGGGCTTGTTCGGCCCAATACTAATCTTTTTGGGCCAAAAACATTTGAATTTAATTCAAATAAACTGATTTGGATTTACTGTTCATCCAAACAGGGCCCTTCCCGAAATTAAACTGGTTTGGTTTTATTGTACATCCAAACAGGGCCTTTCCCGGAAATAAACAGGTTTGGTATTAGTGCACACCCAAACAGGGCCCTTCCCGTTTTTGATATCTGTTTGAAATATAATTCAACAGATTCAGATCTGTTTGAATTCAAAGCCAACAGGTTTCATACCTGTTCAATTCAAATCCTACAGCCACTGGTGTGAGGTTGGGTTGGGCTTGTTCGGCCCAATACTAATCTTTTTGGGGCAAAAAACATTTGAATTTAATTCAAATAAACTGATTTGGATTTACTGTTCATCCAAACAGGGCCCTTCCCGAAACTAAACTGGTCTGGTTTTATTGTACATCCAAACAGGGCCCTTCCCGGAAATAAACAGGTTTGGTATTAGTGCACACCCAAACAGGGCCCTTCCCGTTTTTGATATCTGTTTGAAATATAATTCAACAGATTCAGATCTGTTTGAATTCAAAGCCAATTGGTTTCATACCTGTTCAATTCAAATCCTACAGCCACTGGTGTGAGGTTGGGTTTGGCTTGTTCGGCCCAATACTAATCTTTTTGGGCCAAAAACATTTGAATTTAATTCAAATAAACTGATTTGGATTTACTGTTCATCCAAACAGGGCCCTTCCCGAAATTAAACTGGTTTGGTTTTATTGTACATCCAAACAGGGCCCTCCCCGAAAAAAAAAGTTTGGTATTAGTGCACACCCAAACAGGGCCCTTCCTATTTTTGATATCTGTTTGAAATATAATTCAACAGATTCAGATCTGTTTGAATTCAAAGCCAACAGGTTTCATACCTGTTCAATTCAAATCCTACAGCCACTGGTCTTAGGTTGGGTTGGGCTTGTTCGGCCCAATACTAATCTTTTTGGGCCAAAAACATTTGAATTTAATTCAAATAAACTGATTTGGATTTACTGTTCATCCAAACAGGGCCCTTCCCGAAATTAAACTGGTTTGGTTTTATTGTACATCCAAACAGGGCCCTTCCCAGAAATAAACAGGTTTGGTATTAGTGCACACCCAAACAGGGCCCTTCCCGTTTTTTATATCTGTTTGAAATATAATTCAACAGATTCAGATCTGTTTGAATTCAAAGCCAACAGGTTTCATACCTGTTCAATTCAAATCCTACAACCACTGGTGTGAGGTTGGGTTGGGCTTGTTCGGCCCAATACTAATCTTTTTGGGCCAAAAACATTTGAATTTAATTCAAATAAACTGATTTGGATTTACTGTTCATCCAAACAGGGCCCTTCCCGAAATTAAACTGGTTTGGTTTTATTGTACATCCAAACAGGCCCTTCCAGGAAATAAACAGGTTTGGTATTAGTGCACACCCAAACAGGGCCCTTCCCGTTTTTGATATCTGTTTGAAATATAATTCAACAGATTCAGATCTGTTTGAATTCAAAGCCAACCGGTTTCATACCTGTTCAATTCAAATCCTACATCCACTGGTGTGAGGTTGGGTTGGGCTTGTTCGGCCCAATACTAATCTTTTTGGGCCAAAAACATTTGAATTTAATTCAAATAAACTGATTTGGATTTACTGTTCATCCAAACAGGCCCTTCCCGAAATTAAACTGGTTTGGTTTTATTGTACATCCAAACAGGGCCCTTCCCGGAAATAAACAGGTTTGGTATTAGTGCACACCCAAACAGGGCCTTCCCGTTTTTGATATCTGTTTGAAATATAATTCAACAGATTCAGATCTGTTTGAATTCAAAGCCAACAGGTTTCATACCTGTTCAATTCAAATCCTACAGCCACTGGTGTGAGGTTGGGTTGGGCTTGTTCGGCCCAATACTAATCTTTTTGGGCCAAAAACATTTGAATTTAATTCAAATAAACTGATTTGGATTTACTGTTCATCCAAACAGGGCCCTTCCCGAAATTAAACTGGTTTGGTTTTATTGTACATCCAAACAGGGCCCTTCCCGGAAATAAACAGGTTTGGTATTAGTGCACACCCAAACAGGCCCTTCCTGTTTTTGATATCTGTTTGAAATATAATTCAACAGATTCAGATCTGTTTGAATTCAAAGCCAACAGGTTTCATACCTGTTCAATTCAAATCCTACAGCCACTGGTGTGAGGTTGGTTGGGCTTGTTCGGCCCAATACTAATCTTTTTGGGCCAAAAACATTTGAATTTAATTCAAATAAACTGATTTGGATTTACTGTTCATCCAAACAGGGCCCTTCCCGAAATTAAACTGGTTTGGTTTTATTGTACATCCAAACAAGGCCCATCCCGGAAATAAACAGATGTGGTATTAGTGCACACCCAAACAGGCCCTTCCTGCTTTTTGATATCTGCTTGAAATATAATTCAACAGATTCAGACTGCTTGAATTCAAAGCCAATGTGTTTCATAATTGCTCAATTCAAATCCTACACCACCATCGGTGTGAGGTTGGGTTGGGCTTGTTCGCCCAATACTAATCTTTTGGGCCAAAAACATTTGAATTTAATTCAAATAAACCGATTTGGATTTACTGCTCATCCAAACAGGCCCTTCCCTAAATTAAACTGTTTGGTTTTATTGTACATCCAAACAGGCCCTTCCTAAATAAACAGTTTGGTATTAGTGCACACCCAAACAGGCCCTTCCTGCTTTTTGATATCTCTGCTTGAAATATAATTCAACAGATTCAGATCTGCTTGAATTCAAAGCCAATGTGTTTCATAATTGCTCAATTCAAATCCTACCACCGGTGTGAGGTTGGTTGGCTTGTTCGCCCAATACTAATCTTTTGGGCCAAAAACATTTGAATTTAATTCAAATAAACCGATTTGGATTTATCGCTCATCCAAACAGGCCCTTCCCTAAATTAAACCGGTTTGGTTTTATTGTACATCCAAACAGGCCCTTCCTAAATAAACAGTTTGGTATTAGTGCACACCCAAACAGGCCCTTCCTGCTTTTTGATATCTGCTTGAAATATAATTCAACAGATTCAGATCTGCTTGAATTCAAAGCCAATGTGTTTCATAATTGCTCAATTCAAATCCTACAAACCATCGGTGTGAGGTTGTTGGGCTTGTTCGCCCAATACTAATCTTTTGGGCCAAAAACATTTGAATTTAATTCAAATAAACCGATTTGGATTTATCGCTCATCCAAACAGGCCCTTCTTCCTAAATTAAACTGGTTTGGTTTTATTGTACATCCAAACAGGCCCTTCCTAAATAAACAGTTTGGTATTAGTGCACACCCAAACAGGCCCTTCCCTGCTTTTTGATATCTCTGCTTGAAATATAATTCAACAGATTCAGATCTGCTTGAATTCAAAGCCAACGTGTTTCATAATTGCTCAATTCAAATCCTACACCATCGGTGTGAGGTTGGGTTGGGCTTGTTCGCCCAATACTAATCTTTTGGGCCAAAAACATTTGAATTTAATTCAAATAAACCGATTTGGATTTACTGCTCATCCAAACAGGCCCTTCCTAAATTAAACTGGTTTGGTTTTATTGTACATCCAAACAGGCCCTTCCTAAATAAACAGTTTGGTATTAGTGCACACCCAAACAGGCCCTTCCTGCTTTTGATATCTCTGCTTGAAATATAATTCAACAGATTCAGACTGCTTGAATTCAAAGCCAACAGTGTTTCATAATTGCTCAATTCAAATCCTACACCATCGGTGTGAGGTTGGCTTGTTCGCCCAATACTAATCTTTTTGGGCCAAAAACATTTGAATTTAATTCAAATAAACCGATTTGGATTTACTGCTCATCCAAACAGGCCCTTCCTAAATTAAACTGGTTTGGTTTTATTGTACATCCAAACAGGCCCTTCCCTAAATAAACAGTTTGGTATTAGTGCACACCCAAACAGGCCCTTCCTGCTTTTTGATATCTCTGCTTGAAATATAATTCAACAGATTCAGATCTGCTTGAATTCAAAGCCAATGTGTTTCATAATTGCTCAATTCAAATCCTACAACCATCGGTGTGAGGTTGTTGGGCTTGTTCGCCCAATACTAATCTTTTGGGCCAAAACATTTGAATTTAATTCAAATAAACCGATTTGGATTTATCGCTCATCCAAACAGGCCCTTCCCTAAATTAAACCGGTTTGGTTTTATTGTACATCCAAACAGGCCCTTCCTAAATAAACAGTTTGGTATTAGTGCACACCCAAACAGGCCCTTCCCGCTTTTTGATATCTGCTTGAAATATAATTCAACAGATTCAGACTGCTTGAATTCAAAGCCAATGTGTTTCATAATTGTTCAATTCAAATCCTACAGCCACTGGTGTGAGGTTGGGTTTGGCTTGTTCGGCCCAATACTAATCTTTTTGGGCCAAAAACATTTAAATTTAATTCAAATAAACTGATTTGGATTTACTGTTCATCCAAACAGGGCCCTTCCCGAAATTAAACTGGTTTGTTTTATTGTACATCCAAACAGGGCCTTCTCAGAAATAAACAGGTTTGGTATTAGTGCACACCCAAACAGGACCTTCCCGTTTTTCATATCTGTTTGAAATATAAGTCAACAGATTCAGATCTGTTTGAATTCAAAGCCAACAGGTTTCATACCTGTTCAATTCAAATCCTACAGCCACTGGTGTGAGGTTGGGTTTGTTTGTTCGGCCCAATACTAATCTTTTTGGGCCAAAAACATTTGAATTTAATTCAAATAAACTGATTTGGATTTACTGTTCATCCAAACAGGGCCCTTCCCGAAATTAAACTGGTTTGGTTTTATTGTACATCCAAACAGGGCCCTTCCCGAAAATAAACAGGTTTGGTATTAGTGCACACCCAAACAGGGCCCTTCCCGTTTTTGATATCTGTTTGAAATATAAGTCAACAGATTCAGATCTATTTGAATTCAAAGCCAACAGGTTTCATACCTGTTCAATTCAAATCCTAAAGCCACTGATGTGAGGTTGGGTTGGGCTTGTTCGGCCCAGTATTAATCTTTTTGGGCCAAAAACATTTGAATTTAATTCAAATAAACTGATTTGGATTTACTGTTCATCCAAACTGGGCCCTTCCCGAAATTAAACTGGTTTGGTTTTATTGTACATCCAAACAGGGCCCTTCCCGGAAATAAACAGGTTTGGTATTGGTGCACACCCAAACAAGGCCCTTCCCGTTTTTGATATCTGTTTGAAATATAATTCAACAGATTCAGATCTGTTTGAATTCAAAGCCAACAGGTTTCATACCTGTTCAATTCAAATCCTACAGCCACTGGTGTGAGGTTGGGTTGGGCTTGTTCGGCCCAATACTAATCTTTTTGGGCCAAAAACATTTGAATTTAATTCAAATAAACTGATTTGGATTTACTGTTCATCCAAACAGGGCCCTTCCCGAAATTAAACTGGTTTGGTTTTATTGTACATCCAAATATGGCCCTTTCAGTAAATAAACGGGTTTGGTATTAGTGCACACCCAAATATGGCCCTTCCCGTTTTTGATATCTGTTTGAAATATAATTCAACAGATTCAGATCTGTTTGAATTCAAAGCCAACAGGTTTCATACCTGTTCAATTCAAATCCTACAGCCACTGGTGTGAGGTTGGGTTGGGCTTGTTCGGCCCAATACTAATCTTTTTTGGCCAAAAACATTTGAATTTAATTCAAATAAACTGATTTGGATTTACTGTTCATCCAAACAGGGCCCTTCCCGAAATTAAACTGGTTTGGTTTTATTGTACATCCAAACAGGGCCCTTCCCGGAAATAAACAGGTTTGGTATTAGTGCACACCCAAACAGGGCCCTTCCCGTTTTTGATATCTGTTTGAAATATAATTCAACAGATTCAGATCTGTTTGAATTCAAAGCCAACAGGTTTCATACCTGTTCAATTCAAATCCTACAGCCACTGGTGTGAGGTTGGGTTGGGCTTGTTCGGCCCAATACTAATCTTTTTGGGCCAAAAACATTTGAATTTAATTCAAATAAACTGATTTGGATTTACTGTTCATCCAAACAGGCCCTTCCCGAAATTAAACTGGTTTGGTTTTATTGTACATCCAAACAGGGCCCTTCCCGAAAAAAAAAGTTTGGTATTAGTGCACACCCAAACAGGCCCTTCCTGCTTTTTGATATCTGCTTGAAATATAATTCAACAGATTCAGACTGCTTGAATTCAAAGCCAACAGTGTTTCATAATTGCTCAATTCAAATCCTACACCATCGGTGTGAGGTTGTTGGGCTTGTTCGCCCAATACTAATCTTTTGGGCCAAAAACATTTGAATTTAATTCAAATAAACCGATTTGGATTTACTGCTCATCCAAACAGGCCCTTCCTAAATTAAACCGGTTTGGTTTTATTGTACATCCAAACAGGCCCTTCCTTAAATAAACAGTTTGGTATTAGTGCACACCCAAACAGGCCCTTCCTGCTTTTTGATATCTGCTTGAAATATAATTCAACAGATTCAGACTGCTTGAATTCAAAGCCAACAGTGTTTCATAATTGCTCAATTCAAATCCTACACCATCGGTGTGAGGTTGGGCTTGTTCGCCCAATACTAATCTTTTGGGCCAAAAACATTTGAATTTAATTCAAATAAACCGATTTGGATTTATCGCTCATCCAAACAGGCCCTTCCCTAAATTAAACTGTTTGGTTTTATTGTACATCCAAACAGGCCCTTCCTAAATAAACAGTTTGGTATTAGTGCACACCCAAACAGGCCCTTCCTGCTTTTTGATATCTGCTTGAAATATAATTCAACAGATTCAGATCTGCTTGAATTCAAAGCCAATGTGTTTCATAATTGCTCAATTCAAATCCTACAAACCATCGGTGTGAGGTCATTGGCTTGTTCGCCCAATAATAATCTATTTGGGCCAAAAACATTTGAATTTAATTCAAATAAACTGATTTGGATTTACTGTTCATCCAAACAGCGCCCTTCCCGAAATTAAACTGGTTTGGTTTTATTGTATATCCAAACAGGGCCCTTCCCGGAAATAAACAGGTTTGGTATTAGTGCACACCCAAACAGGGCCCTTCCCGTTTTTCATATCTGTTTGAAATATAATTCAACAGATTCAGATCTGTTTGAATTCAAAGCCAACAGGTTTCATACCTGTTCAATTCAAATCCTACAGCCACCGGTGTGAGGTTGGGTTGGGCTTGTTCGGCCCAATACTAATCTTTTTGGGCCAAAAACATTTGAATTTAATTCAAATAAACTGATTTGGATTTACTGTTCATCCAAACAGGGCCCTTCCCGAAATTAAACTGGTTTGGTTTTATTGTACATCCAAACAGGGCCCTTCCCGGAAATAAACAGGTTTGGTATTAGTGCACACCCAAACAGGCCCTTCCCGTTTTTGATATCTGTTTGAAATATAATTCAACAGATTCAGATCTGTTTGAATTCAAAGCCAACAGGTTTCATACCTGTTCAATTCAAATCCTACAGCCACTGGTGTGAGGTTGGGTTGGGCTTGTTCGGCCCAATACTAATCTTTTTGGGCCAAAAACATTTGAAATTAATTCAAATAAACTGATTTGGATTTACTGTTCATCCAAACAGGGCCCTTCCTGAAATTAAACTGGTTTGGTTTTATTGTACATCCAAACAGGGCCCTTCCTGTAAATAAACAAGTTTGGTATTAGTACACACCCAAACAGGGCCCTTCCTGCTTTTTGATATCTGCTTGAAATATAATTCAACAGATTCAGACTGCTTGAATTCAAAGCCAATGTGTTTCATACTGCTCAATTCAAATCCTACAAACATCGGTGTGAGGTTGGGTTGTTCGGCCCAATACTAATCTTTTTGGGCCAAAAACATTTGAATTTAATTCAAATAAACTGATTTGGATTTACTGTTCATCCAAACAGGGCCCTTCCCGAAATTAAACTGGTTTGGTTTTATTGTACATCCAAACAGGGCCCTTCCCGGAAATAAACAGGTTTGGTATTAGTGCACACCCAAACAGGGCCCTTCCCGTTTTTGATATCTGTTTGAAATATAATTCAACAGATTCAGATCTGTTTGAATTCAAAGCCAACAGGTTTCATACCTGTTCAATTCAAATCCTACAGCCACTGGTGTGAGGTTGGGTTGGGCTTGTTCGGCCCAATACTAATCTTTTTGGGCCAAAAACATTTGAATTTAATTCAAATAAACTGATTTGGATTTACTGTTCATCCAAACAGGGCCCTTCCCGAAATTAAACTGGTTTGGTTTTATTGTACATCCAAACAGGGCCTTTCCCGGAAATAAACAGGTTTGGTATTAGCGCACACCCAAACAGGACCCTTCCCGTTTTTGATATCTGTTTGAAATATAATTCAACAGATTCAGATCTGTTTGAATTCAAAGCCAACAGGTTTCATACCTGTTCAATTCAAATCCTACAGCCACTGGTGTGAGGTTGGGTTGGGCTTGTTCGGCCCAATACTAATCTTTTTGGGCCAAAAACATTTGAATTTAATTCAAATAAACTGATTTGGATTTACTGTTCATCCAAACAGGGCCCTTCCCGAAATTAAACTGGTTTGGTTTTATTGTACATCCAAACAGGGCCCTTCCCGGAAATAAACAGGTTTGGTATTAGTGCACACCCAAACAGGGCCCTTCCCGTTTTTGATATCTGTTTGAAATATAATTCAACAGATTCAGATCTGTTTGAATTCAAAGCCAACAGGTTTCTTACCTGTTCAATTCAAATCCTACAGCCACTGGTGTGAGGATGGGTTTGGCTTGTTCGGCCCAATACTAGTCTTTTTGGGCCAAAAACATTTGAATTTAATTCAAATAAATTGATTTGGATTTACTGTTCATCCAAACAGGGCCCTTCCCGAAATTAAACTGGTTTGGTTTTATTGTACATCCAAACAGGGCCCTTCCCGGAAATAAACAGTTTGGTATTAGTGCACACCCAAACAGGGCCCTTCCTGCTTTTTGATATCTCTGCTTGAAATATAATTCAACAGATTCAGACTGCTTGAATTCAAAGCCAATGTGTTTCATAATTGCTCAATTCAAATCCTACAAACCATCGGTGTGAGGTTGGGTTGGGCTTGTTCGCCCAATACTAATCTTTTGGGCCAAAAACATTTGAATTTAATTCAAATAAACCGATTTGGATTTACTGCTCATCCAAACAGGCCCTTCCCTAAATTAAACTGGTTTGGTTTTATTGTACATCCAAACAGGCCCTTCCTAAATAAACAGTTTGGTATTAGTGCACACCCAAACAGGGCCCTTCCCGTTTTTGATATCTGTTTGAAATATAGTTCAACAGATTCAGATCTGCTTGAATTCAAAGCCAACAGGTTTCTTAGCTGTTCAATTCAAATCCTACAGCCACTAGTGTGAGGTTGGGTTTGGCTTGTTCGGCCCAATACTAATCTTTTTGGGCCAAAAACATTTGAATTTAATTCAAATAAACTGATTTGGATTTACTGTTCATCCAAACAGGGCCCTTCCCGAAATTAAACTGGTTTGGTTTTATTGTACATCCAAACAGGGCCCTTCCCGTAAATAAACAGGTTTGGTATTAGTGCACACCCAAACAGGGCCCTTCCCGTTTTTGATATCTGTTTGAAATATAATTCAACAGATTCAGATCTGTTTGAATTCATAGCCAACAGTTTTCATACCTGTTCAATTCAAATCCTACAGCCACTGGTGTGAGGTTTTAGTGGGCTTGTTCGGCCCAATACTAATCTTTCTGGGCCAAAAACATTTGAATTTAATTCAAATAAACTGATTTGGATTTACTGTTCAGCCAAACAGGGCCCTTCCCGAAATTAAACTGGTTTGGTTTTATTGTACATCCAAACAGGCCCTTCCTAAATAAACAGTTTGGTATTAGTGCACACCCAAACAGGCCCTTCCTGCTTTTTGATATCTGCTTGAAATATAATTCAACAGATTCAGACTGCTTGAATTCAAAGCCAATGTGTTTCATACTGCTCAATTCAAATCCCATGTACCACCGTGTGAGGTTGGGTTGGGCTTGTTCGCCCAATACTAATCTTTTGGGCCAAAAACATTTGAATTTAATTCAAATAAACCGATTTGGATTTACTGCTCATCCAAACAGGCCCTTCCCAAATTAAACCGGTTTGGTTTTATTGTACATCCAAACAGGCCCTTCCTAAATAAACAGTTTGGTATTAGTGCACACCCAAACAGGCCCTTCCTGCTTTTTGATATCTGCTTGAAATATAATTCAACAGATTCAGACTGCTTGAATTCAAAGCCAATGTGTTTCATA
This sequence comes from Camellia lanceoleosa, assembly GCA_025200525.1. Classification (NCBI taxonomy): domain Eukaryota; kingdom Viridiplantae; phylum Streptophyta; class Magnoliopsida; order Ericales; family Theaceae; genus Camellia; species Camellia lanceoleosa. Next base: position 145,949,630 of record CM045763.1, on the reverse strand, counting down.
ATTGCTCAATTCAAATCCTACAACCACTGGTGTGAGGTTGGGTTGGGCTTGTTCGGCCCAATACTAATCTCTTTGGGCCAAAAATATTTGAATTTAATTCAAATAAACTGATTTGGATTTATTGTTCATCCAAACAGGGCCCTTCCCGAAATTAAACTGGTTTGGTTTTATTGTACATCCAAACAGGGCCCTTCCCGGAAATAAACAGGTTTGGTATTAGTGCACACCCAAACAGGGCCCTTCCCGTTTTTGATATCTGTTTGAAATATAATTCAACAGATTCAGATCTGTTTGAATTCAAAGCCAACAGGTTTCATACCTGTTCAATTCAAATCCTACAGCCACTGGTGTGAGGTTGGGTTGGGCTTGTTCGGCCCAATACTAATCTTTTTGGGGCCAAAAACATTTGAATTTAATTCAAATAAACTGATTTGGATTTACTGTTCATCCAAACAGGGCCCTTCCCGAAATTAAACTGGTTTGGTTTTATTGTACATCCAAACAGGGCCCTTCCCGGAAATAAACAGGTTTGGTATTAGTGCACACCCAAACAGGGCCCTTCCCGTTTTTGATATATCTGGTTGGAATATAATTCAACAGATTCAGATCTGTTTGAATTCAAAGCCAATTGGTTTCATACCTGTTCAATTCAAATCCTACACCATCGGTGTGAGGTCAAGGCTTGTTCGGCCCAATACTAATCTTTTTGGGCCAAAAACATTTGAATTTAATTCAAATAAACTGATTTGGATTTACTGTACATCCAAACAGGGCCCTTCCCGAAATTAAACTGGTTTGGTTTTACTGTACATCCAAACAGGGCCCTTCCCGGAAATAAACAGGTTTGGTATTAGTGCACACCCAAACAGGTCCCTTCCCGTTTTTGATATCTGTTTGAAATATAATTCAACGGATTCAGATCTGTTTGAATTCAAAGCCAACAGGTTTCATACCTGTTCAATTCAAATCCTACAGCCACTGTTGTGAGGTTAGGTTGGGCTTGTTCGGCCCAATACTAATCTTTTTGGGCCAAAAACATTTGAATTTAATTCAAATAAACTGATTTGGATTTACTGTTCATCCAAACAGGGCCCTTCCCGAAATTAAACTGGTTTGGTTTTATTATACATCCAAACAGGGCCCTTCCCGGAAATAAATAGGTTTGGTGTTAGTGCACACCGAAACAGGGCCCTTCCCGTTTTTGATATCTGTTTGAAATATAATTCAACAGATTCAGATCTGTTTGAATTCAAAGCCAACAGGTTTCATACCTGTTCAATTCAAATCCTACAGCCACTGGTGTGAGGTTGGGTTGGGCTTGTTAAACCAATACTAATCTTTTTGGGTCAAAAACATTTGAATTTAACTCAAATAAACTGATTTGGATTTAAAGTTCATCCAAACAGGGCCCTTCCCGAAATTAAACTGGTTTGGTTTTATTATACATCTTAACAGGGCCCTTCCCGGAAATAAATAGGTTTGGTGTTAGTGCACACCGAAACAGGGCCCTTCCCGTTTTTGATATCTGTTTGAAATATAATTCAACAGATTCAGATCTGTTTGAATTCAAAACCAACAATGTGTTTCATAATTGCTCAATTCAAATCCTACAACCATCGGTGTGAGGTTTGGCTTGTTCGGACCAATACTAATCTTTTTGGGCCAAAAACATTTGAACTTAATTCAAATAAACTGATTTGGATTTACTGTTCATCCAAACAGGTCCTTTCCCGAAATTAAACTGGTTTGGTTTTATTGTACATCCAAACAGGGCCCTCCTCGGAAATAAACAGGTTTGGTATTAGTGCACACCCAAACAGGGCCCTTCCCGTTTTTGATATCTGTTTGAAATATAATTTAACAGATTCAGATCTGTTTGAATTCAAAGCCAACAAGTTTCATACCTGTTCAATTCAAATCCTACATACCATCGGTGTGAGGTTGGGCTTGTTCGCCCAATACTAATCTTTTTTGGGCCAAAAACATTTGAATTTAATTCAAATAAACCGATTTTGGATTTTATTGTACAACCAAACAGGGCCCTTCCCGGAAATAAACAGGTTTGGTATTAGTGGACACCCAAATAGGGCCCTTCCCGTTTTTGATATCTGTTTGAAATGTAATTCAACAGATTCAGATCTGTTTGAATTCAAAGCCTTCAATTCAAATCCTACAGCCACTGGTGTGAGGTTGGGTTGGGCTTGTTCGGCCCAATACTAATCTTTTTCGGCCAAAAACATTTGAATTTAATTCAAATAAACTGATTTGGATTTACTGTTCATCCAAACAGGGCCCTTCCCGAAATTAAACTGGTTTGGTTTTATTTAGGTTTGGTACTAGTGCACACCCAAACAGAGCCCTTCCCGTTTTTGATATCTGTTTGAAATATAATTCAACAGATTCAGATCTGTTTGAATTCAAAGCCAACAGGTTTCATACCTGTTCAATTCAAATCCTACAGCCACTGGTGTGAGGTTGGGTTGGCTTGTTCGGCCCAATACTAATCTTTTTGGGCCAAAAACATTTGAATTTAATTCAAATAAACTGATTTGGATTTACTGTTCATCCAAACAGGGCCCTTCCCGAAATTAAACTGGTTTGGTTTTATTGTACATCCAAACAGGGCCCTTCCCGGAAATAAACAGGTTTGGTATTAGTGCACACCCAAACAAGGCCCTTCCCGTTTTTGATATCTGTTTGAAATATAATTCAACAGATTCAGATCTGTTTGAATTCAAAGCCAACAGGTTTCATAACCGTTCAATTCAAATCCTACAGCCACTGGTGTGAGGTTGGGTTGGGCTTGTTCGGCCCAATACTAATCTTTTTGGGCCAAAAACATTTGAATTTAATTCAAATAAACTGATTTGGATTTACTGTTCATCTAAACAGGGCCGTTCCCGAAATTAAACTGGTTTGGTTTTATTGTACATCCAAACAGGGCCCTTCACGGAAATAAACAGGTTTGGTATTAGTGCACACCCAAACAGGGCCCTTCCCGTTTTTGATATCTGTTTGAAATATAAGTCAACAGATTCAGATCTGTTTGAATTCAAAGCCAACAGGTTTCATACTGCTCAATTCAAATCCTACAAATCAATGTGAGGTTGGTTGGGCTTGTTCGCCCAATACTAATCTTTTTGGGCCAAAAACATTTGAATTTAATTCAAATAAACCGATTTGGATTTACTGCTCATCCAAACAGGCCCTTCCTAAATTAAACTGTTTGGTTTTATTGTACATCCAAACAGGCCCTTCCTAAATAAACAGTTTGGTATTAGTGCACACCCAAACAGGGCCCTTCCCGTTTTTGATATCTGTTTGAAATATAATTCAACAGATTCAGATCTGTTTGAATTCAAAGCCAACAGGTTTCATACCTGTTCAATTCAAATCCTACAGCCACTGGTGTGAGGTTGGGTTGGGCTTGTTCGGCCCAATACTAATCTTTTTGGGCCAAAAACATTTGAATTTAATTCAAATAAACTGATTTGGATTTACTGTTCATCCAAACAGGGCCCTTCCCGAAATTAAACTTGTTTGGTTTTATTGTACATCCAAACAGGGCCCTTCCCGGAAATAAACATGTTTGGTATTAGTGCACACCCAAACAGGGCCCTTCCCGTTTTTGATATCTGTTTGAAATATAATTCAACAGATTCAGATCTGTTTGAATTCAAAGCCAACAGGTTTCATACCTGTTCAATTCAAATCCTACAGCCACTGGTGTGAGGTTGGGCTTGTTCGGCCCAATACTACTCTTTTTGGGCCAAAAACATTTGAATTTAATTCAAATAAACTCATTTGGATTTACTGTTCATCCAAACAGGGCCTTTCCCGAAATTAAACTGGTGTGGTCTTAATGTACATCCAAACAGGGCCCTTCCCGGAAATAAACAAGTTTGGTGTTAGTGCACACCCAAATAGGGCCCTTTCCGTTTTTGATATCTGTTTGAAATATAATTCAACAGATTCAGATCTGTTTGAATTTAAAGCCAACAGGTTTCATACCTGTTCAATTCAAATCCTACAACCACTGGTGTGAGGTTGGGTTGGGCTTGTTCGGCCCAATACTAATCTTTTTGGGCCAAAAACATTTGAATTTAATTCAAATAAACTGATTTGGATTTACTGTTCATCCAAATAGGGCCCTTCCCGAAATTAAAATGGTTTGGTTTTATTGTACATCCAAACAGGGCCCTTCCTAGAAATAAACAGGTTTGGTATTAGTGCACACCCAAACAGGGCCCTTCCCGTTTTTGATATCTGTTTGAAATATAATTCAACAGATTCAGATCTGTTTGAATTCAAAGCCAATAGGTTTCATACCTGTTCAATTCAAATCCTACAGCCACTGGTGTGAGGTTGGGTTGGGCTTGTTCGGCCCAATACTAATCTTTTTGGGCCAAAAACATTTGAATTTAATTCAAATAAACTGATTTGGATTTACTGTTCATCCAAACAGAGCCCTTCCCGAAATTAAACTGGTTTGGTTTTATTGTACATCCAAACAGGGCCCTTTCCGAAAATAAACAGGTTGGTATTAGTGCACACCCAAACAGGGCCCTTCCCGCTTTTGATATCTGTTTGAAATATAATTCAACAGATTCAGATCTGTTTGAATTCAAAGCCAACAGGTTTCATAACTGTTCAATTAAAATCCTACAGCCACTGGTGTGAGGTTGGGTTGGGCTTGTTCGGCCCAATAATAATCTTTTTGGGCCAAAAACATTTGAATTTAATTCAAATAAACTGATTTGGATTTACTGTTCATCCAAACAGGGCCCTTCCCGAAATTAAACTGGTTTGGTTTTATTGTACATCCAAACAGGCCCTTCCCGGAAATAAACAGGTTTGGTATTAGTGCACACCCAAACAGGGCCCTTCCCGTTTTTGATATCTGTTTGAAATATAATTCAACAGATTCAGATCTGTTTGAATTCAAAGCCAACAGGTTTCATACCTGTTCAATTCAAATCCTACAGCCACTGGTGTGAGGTTGGGTTGGGCTTGTTCGGCCCAATACTAATCTTTTTGGGCCAAAAACATTTGAATTTAATTCAAATAAACTGATTTGGATTTACTGTTCATCCAAACAGGGCCCTTCCCGAAATTAAACCGATTTGGTTTTATTTTACACCCAAACAGGGCCCTTCCCGGAAATAAACAGGTTTGGTATTAGTGCACAACCAAACAGGGCCCTTCCCGCTTTTGATATCTGTTTGAAATATAAATCAACAGATTCAGATCTGTTTGAATTCAAAGCCAACAGGTTTCATAATTGCTCAATTCAAATCCCATACCACATCGGTGTGAGGTTGGGTTGGGCTTGTTCGCCCAATACTAATCTTTTGGGCCAAAAACATTTGAATTTAATTCAAATAAACCGATTTGGATTTACTGCTCATCCAAACAGGCCCTTCCTAAATTAAACTGGTTTGGTTTTATTGTACATCCAAACAGGCCCTTCCTAAATAAACAGTTTGGTATTAGTGCACACCCAAACAGGCCCTTCCCGCTTTTTGATATCTGCTTGAAATATAATTCAACAGATTCAGACTGCTTGAATTCAAAGCCAACAGTGTTTCATACTGCTCAATTCAAATCCTACACCATCGGTGTGAGGTTGGGTTGGGCTTGTTCGCCCAATACTAATCTTTTGGGCCAAAAACATTTGAATTTAATTCAAATAAACCGATTTGGATTTACTGCTCATCCAAACAGGCCCTTCCCTAAATTAAACTGGTTTGGTTTTATTGTACATCCAAACAGGCCCTTCCTAAATAAACAGTTTGGTATTAGTGCACACCCAAACAGGCCCTTCCTGCTTTTTGATATCTCTGCTTGAAATATAATTCAACAGATTCAGATCTGCTTGAATTCAAAGCCAATGTGTTTCATACTGCTCAATTCAAATCCTACAACCATCGGTGTGAGGTTGGGCTTGTTCGCCCAATACTAATCTTTTGGGCCAAAAACATTTGAATTTAATTCAAATAAACCGATTTGGATTTACTGCTCATCCAAACAGGCCCTTCCCAAATTATACTGGTTTGGTTTTATTGTACATCGAAACAGGCCCTTCCTAAATAAACAGTTTGGTATTAGTGCACACCCAAACAGGCCCTTCCTGCTTTTGATATCTCTGCTTGAAATATAATTCAACAGATTCAGATCTGCTTGAATTCAAAGCCAACAGTTTCATAATTGCTCAATTCAAATCCTACAACCATCGGTGTGAGGTTGGGCTTGTTCGGCCCAATACTAATGTTTTTGGGCCAAAAACATTTGAATTTAATTCAAATAAACTAATTTGGATTTACTGTTCATCCAAACAGGGCCATTCCCTAAATTAAACTGGTTTGGTTTTATTGTACATCCAAACAGGGCCTTTCCCGTAAATAAACAGGTTTGGTATTAGTGCACACCCAAACAGGGCCCTTCCCGTTTTTGATATCTGTTTGAAATATAATTCAACGGATTCAGATCTGTTTGAATTCAAAGCCAACAGGTTTCATACCTGTTCAATTCAAATCCTACAGCCACTGGTGTGAGGTTGGGTTGGGCTTTTTCGGCCCAATACTAATCTTTTTGGGCCAAGAACATTTGAATTTAATTCAAATAAACTGATTTGGATTTATCGTTCATCCAAACAGGGCCCTTCCCGAAATTAAACTGGTTTGGTTTTATTGTACATCCAAACAGGGCCCTTCCCGGAAATAAACAGGTTTGGTATTAGTGCACACCCAAACAGGGCCCTTCCCGTTTTTGATATCTGTTTGAAATATAATTCAACAGATTCAGATCTGTTTGAATTCAAAGCCAACAGGTTTCATACCTGTTCAATTCAAATCCTACAGCCACTGGTGTGAGGTTGGGTTTGTTTGTTCGGCCCAATACTAATCTTTTTGGGCCAAAAACATTTGAATTTAATTCAAATAAACTGATTTGGATTTACTGTTCATCCAAACAGGGCCCTTCTCGAAATTAAACTGGTTTGGTTTTATTGTACATCCAAACAGTGCCCTTCCTAAATAAACAGGTTTGGTATTAGTGCACACCCAAACAGGGCCCTTCCCGTTTTTGATATCTGTTTGAAATATAATTCAACAGATTCAGATCTGTTTGAATTCAAAGCCAACAGGTTTCATACCTGTTCAATTCAAATCCTACAGCCACTGGTGTGAGGTTGGGTTGGGCTTGTTCGGCCCAATACTAATCTTTTTGGGGCCAAAAACATTTGAATTTAATTCAAATAAACTGATTTGGATTTACTGTTCATCCAAACAGGGCCCTTCCCGAAACTAAACTGGTTTGGTTTTATTGTACATCCAAACAGGGCCCTTCCCGGAAATAAACAGGTTTGGTATTAGTGCACACCCAAACAGGGCCCTTCCCGTTTTTGATATCTGTTTGAAATATAATTCAACAGATTCAGATCTGTTTGAATTCAAAGCCAATAGGTTTCATACCTGTTCAATTCAAATCCTACAGCCACTGGTGTGAGGTTGGGTTGGGCTTGTTCGGCCCAATACTAATCTTTTTGGGCCAAAAACATTTGAATTTAATTCAAATAAACTGATTTGGATTTACTGTTCATCCAAACAGGGCCCTTCCCGAAATTAAACTGGTTTGGTTTTATTGTACATCCAAACAGGGCCCTTCCCGGAAATAAACAGGTTTGGTATAAGTGCACACCCAAACAGGGCCCTTCCCGTTTTTGATATCTGTTTGAAATATAATTCAACAGATTCAGATCTCTTTGAATTCAAAGCCAACAGGTTTCATACCTGTTCAATTCAAATCCTACAGCCACTGGTGTGAGGTTGGGTTGGGCTTGTTCGGCCCAATACTAATCTTTTTGGGCCAAAAACATTTGAATTTAATTCAAATAAACTGATTTGGATTTACTGTTCATCCAAACAGGGCCCTTCCCGAAATTAAACTGGTTTGGTTTTATTGTACATCCAAACAGGGCCCTTCCCGGAAATAAACAGGTTTGGTATTAGTGCACACCCAAACAGGCCCTTCCTGCTTTTGATATCTCTGCTTGAAATATAATTCAACAGATTCAGACTGCTTGAATTCAAAGCCAACAGTGTTTCATAATTGCTCAATTCAAATCCTACCATCGGTGTGAGGTTGTTGGGCTTGTTCGCCCAATACTAATCTTTTGGGCCAAAAACATTTGAATTTAATTCAAATAAACCGATTTGGATTTATCGCTCATCCAAACAGGCCCTTCCCTAAATTAAACTGTTTGGTTTTATTGTACATCCAAACAGGCCCTTCCTAAATAAACAGTTTGGTATTAGTGCACACCCAAACAGGGCCCTTCCTGCTTTTTGATATCTCTGCTTGAAATATAATTCAACAGATTCAGATCTGGTTGAATTCAAAGCCAACAGGATTCATAACAGTTCAATTCAACTCCTACAGCCACTGGTGTGAGGTCGTTGGGCTTGTTCGCCCAATACTAATCTTTTGGGCCAAAAACATTTGAATTTAATTCAAATAAACCGATTTGGATTTACTGCTCATCCAAACAGGCCCTTCCTAAATTAAACTGGTTTGGTTTTATTGTACATCCAAACAGGCCCTTCCTAAATAAACAGTTTGGTATTAGTGCACACCCAAACAGGCCCTTCCTGCTTTTTGATATCTCTGCTTGAAATATAATTCAACAGATTCAGACTGCTTGAATTCAAAGCCAATGTGTTTCATACTGCTCAATTCAAATCCTACACCATCGGTGTGAGGTTGGGTTGGGCTTGTTCGCCCAATACTAATCTTTTTGGGCCAAAAACATTTGAATTTAATTCAAATAAACCGATTTGGATTTACTGCTCATCCAAACAGGCCCTTCCTAAATTAAACCGGTTTGGTTTTATTGTACATCCAAACAGGCCCTTCCTAAATAAACAGTTTGGTATTAGTGCACACCCAAACAGGCCCTTCCTGCTTTTTGATATCTGCTTGAAATATAATTCAACAGATTCAGATCTGCTTGAATTCAAAGCCAATGTGTTTCATAATTGCTCAATTCAAATCCTACAACCATCGGTGTGAGGTTGGTTGGGCTTGTTCGCCCAATACTAATCTTTTGGGCCAAAAACATTTGAATTTAATTCAAATAAACCGATTTGGATTTACTGCTCATCCAAACAGGCCCTTCCCTAAATTAAACTGGTTTGGTTTTATTGTACATCCAAACAGGCCCTTCCTAAATAAACAGTTTGGTATTAGTGCACACCCAAACAGGCCCTTCCTGCTTTTTGATATCTCTGCTTGAAATATAATTCAACAGATTCAGACTGCTTGAATTCAAAGCCAACAGTGTTTCATAATTGCTCAATTCAAATCCTACAAACCATCGGTGTGAGGTTGGGCTTGTTCGCCCAATACTAATCTTTTGGGCCAAAAACATTTGAATTTAATTCAAATAAACCGATTTGGATTTACTGCTCATCCAAACAGGCCCTTCCCTAAATTAAACCGGTTTGGTTTTATTGTACATCCAAACAGGCCCTTCCTAAATAAACAGTTTGGTATTAGTGCACACCCAAACAAGGCCCTTCCTCTTTTTGATATCTGCTTGAAATATAATTCAACAGATTCAGATCTGTTTGAATTCAAAGCCAACAGGTTTCATACCTGTTCAATTCAAATCCTACAGCCACTGGTGTGAGGTTGGTTGGGCTTGTTCGGCCCAATACTAATCTTTTTGGGCCAAAAACATTTGAATTTAATTCAAATAAACTGATTTGGATTTACTGTTCATCCAAACAGGGCCCTTCCCGAAATTAAACTGGTTTGGTTTTATTGTACATCCAAACAGGGCCCTTTCCGGAAATAAACAGGTTTGGTATTAGTGCACACCCAAACAGGGCCCTTCCCGTTTTTGATATCTGTTTGAAATATAATTCAACAGATTCAGATCTGTTTGAATTCAAAGCCAACAGGTTTCATACCTGTTCAATTCAAATCCTACAGCCACTGGTGTGAGGTTGGGTTTGGCTTGTTCGGCCCAATACTAATCTTTTTGGGCCAAAAACATTTGAATTTAATTCAAATAAACTGATTTGGATTTACTGTTCATCCAAACAGGGCCCTTCCCGAAATTAAACTTGTTTGGTTTTATTGTACATCCAAACATGGCCCTTCCCAGAAATAAACAGGTTTGGTATTAGTGCACTCCCAAACAGGGCCCTTTCCGTTTTTGATATCTGTTTGAAATATAATTCAACAGATTCAGATCTGTTTGAATTCAAAGCCAACAGGTTTAATACCTGTTATATTCAAATCCTACAGCCACTGGTGTGAGGTTGGGTTGGGCTTGTTCGGCCCAATACTAATCTTTTTGGGCCAAAAACATTTGAATTTAATTCAAATAAACTGATTTGGATTTATTGTTCATCCAAACAGGGCCCTTCCCGAAATTAAACTGGTTTGGTTTTATTGTACATCCAAACAGGGCCCTTCCCGGAAATAAACAGGTTTGGTATTAGTGCACACCCAAACAGGGCCCTTCCCGTTTTTGATATCTGTTTGAAATATAATTCAACTGATTCAGATCTGTTTGAATTCAATACAAAAGGATGGCAAAACAAGTAGTCAAAGCAAGTACACTAAGCAAGTGAACTACCTCTTGAAGCTCAAGCACAAAACAGCTCCAAATTCTGGCTCAAACCTCCTTCAAGAGCTCAAATTAAACTCCAAAGAACCTCAGCTCAAGGGTTAGAGTGTTTGGTTAAGGCTTGATGTGCAAAGGTGTAGAGGAACAAGACTTTAAGGCACAAAACAAGAAGAGAGAGATAGAATTCTCAAGAGACAGAGATAAATTTGATCCAAATTTTCTAACCCCTCCAAATGGAGGAGAGCACCCCATATATATAGAAAATCAAGGTTTAGGTTTGAAATCATCCTACCATACACGTGTATGGAGATGTACTTCAATGAACAACAACTGGCACAACTGGCAAACAAATATCTTAAAAATGAGGCAAATAGCTGTCGGCCACTATTAGTGGCCATCGGCCACCACAAGTGGCCGACAAGGCCTAGGACTGGCTGACAAGTTCCCTCTCCTTTCCAAGCAAGAGGCAACAAGACTTTGGCCCAAAAACAAGCACAAAACAAATAGGTTTAGAGGCTCAAAGACAAGGCGTTCCGCCGAGGACTTCGAGGGCTCAAAACGAACACAAACAAGCACAATCATCGAGTGCACAAACGATGATGTCCAAGTCTTGAGGACAGTCAAAAATGGGGTGTCTACATCTACCATGAATGTCATGATAGCCTTGATAGGAAGATTATTGACGGTACTCATCGACAGAGGAGGGGGAGTAGGAACAATAGGGTCAGGTAGGCCTAAAGTCTGGCATATGAAACACTTCCCCAGATACCAGGTCCTACAGAAAGGACCCTTAAGCAGAATTTGCAATCGGGAGGTATTCTATGAACCGACATACTCATCCCTTGTCCCCGCATGCATGACCACCTACGGCTGCCAAGTGACCTATAAACAGAGAATTCATAGTTGAAGTCAGTTGTCAGAGTATGGGCCAAAACAATAGAAATGGAATGGAATAGGTATGAGTTTCAGATTACTTCGTGTCCATCATAGTATCAAAAAAGCGGCGGTAGTAGGCAAAGGTGGTGACACTACGACGACGAGGGTAGCACCTGCTGTTATACAGCCTCGATTGAGGCATAGCTAGAGCCACCTCATCTCTTGGGACCGGAGCAAGGGTGGGGAAGTAGGCATATACCCAAAGCTGCAAGAAGAGAGCAATTTGTGAGTCAACAGGTTACAAATAGAACTAAAGGCAGAAAATGCAAAGCAGAAAACATGGTTTAGAACAGAAATTGAAAGTGAAAGTGTAGAATGTACCTCCCTGGCCCTCCAGTAACCTCCAACAATATTCTCTTTCTTGCGGGAACTGGAGCTTATATAGCCGTACAAGGTGGCAAGACCAGTGCTACCCCAGTCGTAGTAACACACCTGGACAACACCACTAAGGCGCTGAGAGGATATAAACCCACGGTGTTATACCTGTTCGCAAACAAGGTGGTGCCGAGAAGATAGATCAAGAATCCGCGGATGTACTGCTCCATCTGCTCCTCAATCTCCAGCTGGCTCCCGTGAAAGTGGTCATAAAACCAACTATACCTCACCATAGACAGCCTATCCAGTGGAGGGCATGCTCCTAGAAGATGGACCCAGGCGGCCTATCACTAGCCCATGTCTTGATCAAAGGGGATAGGATCACCCCCTACTCGTAGCCCTGTGATCATCGAGAAATTGTAAAGGGCCATCGTTATCTCTCTTGTGGAGGAGAAGTGGAAAGAGTTAGTGGTGTCCCACCACCTCTCCACTTAGGGCACCAAGTAAAGGCCTGCTCACCTGTAGCTGTGAGAGCCCAAAGTAAAATAGGCCGAAGCCTACCTCATCCATCATCTCTCGGACTTTAGTGGGGAGCTCCTAATACCAGTCCCTCGCTGTCACAGCACCATAACCCCTCCAGGCATTGGCTTCACCCTGTGTTGAAAAAGGAATTTGTTAAATTCATGGCCAGCTAAAGGATTGTAATGAATGTCAAAGAAAAGTACTGAAAGGAGCAAAAGTTCTTACCTCAAAAGCGTCGTGGAAAAGATGTGATGTAAGCTCACACAAGAGAAAATCCACAGGCATGCCCCAGGCAAAGTCCTTAAATCTTAACATGTCACCAAGGGCCACCGCATGAGTGCACAGGTGGTAGGTAGCTAGGGTCAAATGGCCTCACCCTTAACGATGGTAACTCAGGCCCAAGCTCCGGAGGGTAAATCTCCTCCGGCATAATGTCAGCAACAATATCCTCTGTTGCAACGTCCACCTGCTCCAACATCGGATCCTCTACAACTATGGCGAGTGGAGGAATAGGCACTTCAGGATGGGCATCATCACCATAGGAAATGTGATGGGTGGTAAGAGAAAAGCAAGACAAATGAGAGAAATAGGTGAAAAACTCAAAATCAAACCTTAAGAGAGAGATAATAAGGGCAAAAAGTGAAAACTCAAAAGGGAGTACACGACAAAACCAAGAGAACCATTGAGAAACAAGAAAAAAATAATGAGAAACCCAAAAACTCGACCAAATCAAAATCTAATCAGTTCAAAATGTAGAGGGTCAAAAGGGTTTCATGAAAAAGTTTGCGTGGGTCGTTCGGTAATATAGCGATTCTGGTTTTGACCCATCACTTGTTCTATCCTGCACTCGTGTTTGTATGGTTTTGAGTGGTGATTCATATCTTGTTTCCCTTGTCTCCCCTCTATTTTGGTTATTGGATTGTATTTGTGCGTTTAGAACAGGTTGGTTGCTTGTTTTTCCAAACCTTTGTTGCTTAGATTTTTACTCCTCAACTCGAGCGGCCATTCTTGCGCTTGAGCGAGCTTTGCAATCTTTGCTCCTCCGCTCGAGCAACACTTCTCGCGCTTGAGTGGGCTTTGTGAACTCTCAGTTCCTTGCAGGTCTGCAAAACTACTGGGAGAATGTTTTCTACGCTCGAGCGGGTTGGCTCTCGAGCAGCCTTTCCTGTGCTCGATCGTTGCTTTGTTGTCTGTAAAACTTCTGGATGTGTGTTTTCTACGCTCAAGCGGTGAATTCTTGCGGTCGAGCGGTGAGCGTTCATTGTGTCTTGGCGGCCTTTCTTGCACTCGAGCGGAACAACTTATTGTGCCTAATGCTTGAGCATCAAATCTCCCGCTTGAGCGGACTGTGCGTATATCAGATAGCGAAAGTGACATTTTATCACTTTTTCATTCTTTTCTCTCTCTAAAACTTTCCAAAAACCTAGATCTTAACTCTCTCCCTCTAAAATATCCGCCTCTCTACATTTTCTCCTAGATCCATTGGTCTCTTCATTTTTGTGTCTTTAGAAAAGGGTAGAGCACCTTGAAAGCTTCTTTTTTATCCGATTGGAGTTTGGTTTCGGTATCGTTGAAGTTTCTTCCTTGCTCCTTTGATTTTCTCAACTTGAGGTAGGGATTTTCTACACCTTAATATGGGTTTTAATTTAGCTATTAACAGTGGTGGGATTTGGGGATAATGTGAACAAACCTAGGGTTTGAGTGTAAAATGGAAAGAGGGGTTTTGATAAATGAGGGATAAATGATTGTAGGGTTTGAAAATGATGATGTATGGGATCAAAATAGTTCATTTTTCTACTTGGTTGATACTTGAGGAAAGAGGGGGTTTGCCCTAAAATGATCATAATATTTGTTTTGTATAAGTAAATGAAACTGATGTTGTGAGCATGAAATTGAACGAGTTTTGAGATAAATAGTAGGTTTGAGAAGATGATACGCCTCATCTTTGGAAATTTTGAACAAATTATCTGTCTTATGATTTTATAAATGTTTAGAAATAACTGTATTGGGCTATCGGTAGAGGATAGCTGTGATTGTTGTAGAAATTGTATGAGGATTAGGTCAATTAAAACTAATCCATGGTTGGTTATCATTGAATATGATCATGTGTAAATACATTGTATATGTATGATTGTTTGGAATGAGAAATGGGAGGTACTCTATGTATGATTATGTGTTTAAATACATTTTATATGTCTGATTGTTTAGGATGAGAAAGGGGATGGACTCCACTATTTGGGAGGAGAAAGGGGATGGACTCCATTATAATTAAGTTGGTCGGAGTGTCCTGGGTGAAAGTCCCGAAATTTATACTTGGGTGCCGATCTCGCAGACAAAATTTCTGTAAAATGGTAAATTGAAGTGTTTGTGTGTTAATGATGTGATTGTAGAACCACTGAGTTGTAGTGTCATTTGAGTTATTGAGAAATAATGAAATTGGCTCATGTATTGAAATGAATTGAATAAAAATGGATTACGATTTGGATTTGGTACCTTATGACTATATAAAATGTGAATGTTTTGTCACAGGCATTGTTTATGCATATTGTACTTATACCTTTGTTAAATCTCATTTATTATGTTAGATTATTCCTACTGGGCTGTGGCTCACCCTATTTGGGAACAACATTTTTAGGTAACGATGGCATGCCTCCACCAAGGCAATAACATTGAAGGGATTTTGGGAAGCAAGATCTTCTTTGACTTGTTTCATTTTTTTATTTTTTGTATAACCTAGGGCTTAAATTGTATGAGCTAGCCTCACTTTTGTTGTAACCAAGCCAAGGCTTGGAAAGGTGTAAGCCCATAGGACATTTATTTATGTTAAACTCTTTTGTACTATTAACTCTATGAAATGAAAAAACATTACTCTCTGTTTCATTTGGTTATTTATATATATTTTGATTGAATCTATGGTTATGTTTTGGGGGGTGTGACAACTTGGTATCAAAGCGTACTGAGTTTGAATACTTTGGGTACGTAGGAAATGGTTAGTACTACAATGGGTTTGTCTCGCTTGGTTGAGACATTGATATGTATTGTATGCTTATGTGATAACATGTTTATATGATTTTATGGGTATGTGATTTAGTTCCTAAGATGTTGATTGGATCTATGGGTTTCCAGAAGTCCTATTAGAAGAGTACTTGGTCACTACTGTTTCTAATTGGAACTCTAGCAACGCCATGGGATGGTCATTATCTAGGAAGGAAATTCGTATGTGTTTATGTGATTACATACTTATATGGAGTGATTTACTGTTGTCCATCGTATTAGGACGCTAGTGAATTAGCTTCAGTACATTTGTGGATGTGCTAATCTCTTTGTTACCTTTATTAGGATTTTAGGACGTAGTCGTGGTGGTAGGCGTGGTAGGCCTAGGAGGCACTAGATGCCTATACCAGATGAATTCCGGCATAGGAAGAACGGGTTGGCAGGCCAACGTGGCCGAGTCAATAGGTCAACAGGCCATGGGTGCCCCAGCCCGTGAAATGGCCGAAGCTTTGCGGGAATCTATGGACATTTTTAGAGCTAAAAATCAAGTCCAGGCCCAGGTTGCTAAGGCAAGGCCATCTTTTCTAAAGAGGGAGTTTTTCTGGTCGAATCCGGATGAGTTTTTGGGTGATCCTAAGGAACCATTGAAAGCGGATGAGTGGTTAGAGTAGATAGTAAAGACTTTTGAGATGCTCAGTATCGAGGACGGGGGTTTGAGAGTGACCTTGGCGTCCTTCCAGTTGAAGGGAGACGCGGGTCATTGGTGGAAGTATGAGCAGGCACGCATTGGAGGGACCTGGGAGGCTTTTGTTGATGTCTTCCAGGGCAAGTTTTTGCCTCCTACTGCTAAGGAAAAGTTGAGGGACCAGTTCTTTAAGCTGATGCAGTTGAATACACCAGTGGTTGAGTTTGAAGCCACATTTACTAGCCTCTCTAGGTTTGCACTTGAGTTGGTGGCGACTAAGGAGCGTTGTTGTCTAGAATTCGAGAAGAGGTTGAGGACCGGGCTCATGTTTAGAGTGTGCGGATCCATGATTAGAGACTATGGGCGCCTTGTGGAGGTGACGGCCCATCCTGAGACCATTATGCAGGCAGAGGAGGAGAGGATGAGGGGCTCCAGGAGGAGTTAGGACAGTCAAGGGGACGGTAAGAGGCATAGGGGTTCTAACCCTCAGCAGTCCTAGAGAGCACAGTCGAAGTCTACCTTTCTAGTGCCAAGTTCAGGTTCTGGGAGTGGTGGTCAGAGAGACATGACTTGTTTCAAATGTGGTCAGTTAGGCCACAAGTCTCCAACTTGCTCGCATCATCTTCGGCTCATTCTCAGGGTTAGAGCCAAGGGAGAGGGCAGCCCCCCACCTGTTATCAATGTGGACAGACGGGGTACACGAAAAGGTTTTACTCGCAGTTAGGTGGTACATCTAGTGCGTCTGGTTTGAGGCAGACACAGAGTCACCAACCTGTATAGTCAGCATAGGCCTCGAGGGCCAATCAGGGTGCCTTTTCGGCTCAGTCAGTGCATCAAGCATATGCTCCGAAGGGTGAGCAGGTTGAGTAAAGACCTACAGGGCGTGTCTATGCTGTTACCACGCCAGATCTTGTACCAGCGCCTACTGTAGTGAGATGTACCTTCTTGTTTTACAATTTAGTTGCTAATGTTTTGATTAATATGGGTGCATCCCATTCTTTTACCTCGTCTGCATTTACATCAGTTTTGGGGTTGGAGTTAGTGCAATTAGCATCTCCTATTCGTGTAGAGTCACCTATTGGTAGTGAGGTTATCTTGAAACAGGGACGTCGGGGTTGTGACATCGAGGTTATCGGTCGTCAATTACCTTTTGCATTTGTATTGCTTGATATGACTAGTTTTGATGTTATTTTGGGTATGGACTAGTTATCGTCACACCGGGTTATTATAAATTGTTACCGTCAGAGGGTTACTATAAGTACCTTGAGCAGTGATTGCTTTTATTTCTTGGGAGACCGGATGGATAGAGTCTTATCACCGGTGTACGATCTGCGTAGGCGGAGTGAACTTAGTTGTCTCCTTGCTAGCTTTCTGAGTAGTGAGTGTGATAAAGGCCGGGTTGAGTTGTCAAGGGTGGTTTGTGAATACCCAGATGTCCTTCCTGATGACCTTACTAGTTTACCACCCCACTGAGAGATTGAGTTCTCTATTGATTTAGTGCCTAGTATGTGTAGACACCTATTTTTTACTGTCCTTAAGACTCAGACGTCATCGCTTGTGCACTCGATGATTATGATTGCATGTGTTCGTTTTGAGTGCTCAAAGTTCTTATCGGAGTGCCCTGCCTTTGAGCCTTGAAACCTTATTTGTTTTGTGCCTTGTATTAGACTAAAACCTTGTTATGGACCAAAACCTTGTTATTTCTTGCCTGGAACTTTTGGTGACCTGTCGGCCACCACCATAGGCTATCAACCATGGATAATGGTTGTTAGCCAGGGGTGTGGCCGGTCGGCCACCTGTGGTGGCCAGTCAGCTATTAGTGGTGGCCAACGGCCACCAATGGCTTTTTCCAGATATTTGTTGATAGCTGTGCAAGCTATTAGCACAATAAGCTGCATCTCCCTACACGTGTATGGTGGGATGTTTCAAAGCTCAAAGAGTGTTTTTCTATAAATGTGGGGGTTCCTCCCCTACTTTGAGAGGTTAGCAATTTTGGAACAAAATTCTCCCTCTCTCTCTAGATTTCTCTCTCTCTCTCTCTCTCTCTTGCAATTTTGTATACACTTGCTCACAAATCCTTAGCTTTTGCCTATACCTCCTAAGCCAAATCTCCTTACCTTTGAGCTGAGTTTCTTTGGGACTCTCTTTGAGCTCTAGCAAAAGGTTTTAGCTTGGTTTGGTGCCTAAAGTTGAGCTTTGCTTCAAAGGTATAAAACTTGTCTTGTTTGCTTTGTTTCAAGATACTTGTTTTACCATCTATTTCAGTTGTTTGTGGCCTAGTTTTGAATTATAAGAAGCTCTATTTTTGTGACTTAAAAGTGGTGGTTTGAGCCCCTTTTTAGTTAGAGGTGGTTCACCCTTCTTGCTTCTTTGCTTATACAGCTCTTGTGCCTTTGTTCCTCACTTTCAAACCAACTATTTTGCACCTTTTAACCATTGAATTTCAAAGTATTTTCAGTGGCCAAAAACTTGTTTTGAAGTCCAAAATTGGAGAGGTTAGCCTCCCTCCTCATGTCTTGTTTGCATGCCTAGTTAGCTTCACATGTTAGCATGTTTTTGTAGCTTAACTTAGCTCAAGTCTAGCTTGTTTTAGTCTCTGAAATAACCTGTCTTAGCTCTGTTTTGGGCTGGTTAGGTTGTTTGAGTCTTGTTTTGCATAGTTATAGTGTTAATTCCTTCACTAGTTTAGTGCTTTAAGGCATTAACCATTATTGGTGTGAGTTGGTTGCATGTTTTTAGTGCTTTTATCACTCATTTTCAGCACATACAATCCCTGCAATCTCCCTCATTTCTTCAATTTTTCAATTGTTTTGAGGGTTGTTTAACCTTGAGGTTAAGGCTCATGCTTAATAGTTTAATCCTCCTTTAAGGGTTCATTACCAACGGCATAAAGCTTCTCTCATGGCTTAAACTACCCCTTGGTTGACACTTCTTTCACTGTAGAAGACACTCACCAATGGACTAATTGACTAAAGAATGGTTTGGTAATTAAAATGAGTAAACAAAATTGGAAAGTAAAAGTGTGCAAGATAAGCATTCTTTGTGTTGCATTACATGTGTTCAAATCGGACGTTAATTTGAACACAAGGAAAATGGGACATTTCATACTCAAAGTAATGAAATGTGTCATTTTCCTAAGTCACCATTACCCTTGATCATGCATGATAGGGTGGTGGTCATTTTAGTCTTGTTTGTGCTTTATTTAACTTGTGCAAACTTGGTCCCTTAGCCATCATGCATAGAAATTGCTTAATTAATGGTTTGAAGGCCAAGAGTTTATCTCCTTTGAGCTTGTGTGATGATAATGAGGGTAAATAGTATAAACAACCTGTGAGAATACACTGTTTTGCTCTATTTTGCTCTCTGTTGCAGCATGGAAGTGTAAACCAGCAGTGGCCGACAGCCTCCATCAGTGGTCGACTGGCCACCAATGGTAGCTGATCGGCCCCTTGTCCCTGTTTTCGACCATCAATGATTTTTGCATGATGTGACGGTAAGATGAAGCAGAGGTGTTCTGAAAGTTGGCAGAATTTTCAGTGATCAAATGCGCAAACAGAGGCTTGCAGCAGCAAGGCAGTGGCTTTTCGAGCGTAGAATCGGGCATGCGCATGCATATCCATCACTTCTCAGGGCTAAGTAGCTGATTACTTATTAAATTATGTAAATTATGTAAATTAAATTATCAAATTGACAATTTTACCCTTGAAAAATCTAATTATATATTCAATTGTCCTTATTTGGAACAAGATTCAAAATTCAGGGTCAAATGTGTCACAATTGAAAAGTCAGGGACTAAAGTGACATAAGCCTCAAACTCTAGGGACTATTTGTGTAATTTTTCCTTTTTTAAATTTTAAAATATTTTATAAAAATAAACTCAAACTCTATTTTATAAAAATATTTTTAAATATTTTAATTTTTTTGTTACGTATTTGGTTACGATTTGAGTGTAGAGTTGTGAAAGTAATATGGAGCTTTGAGTTATGTATGTGGTTATGAGTTTTAAAAATAATTTTTTAATTGAGTTTTGTTTTATATGTTTGGTTACGATTTGAGTGTAGAGTTGTTTTTAAATTTTTTGAATATTTAAATTATTTAAATTTTTACGATTTAAATTTTTTGAATATTTATTTTAATTTTTTACTTATTAAATATTTTAGATTATTTAAATTATTTAAATATTTATGATTTAAATTTTTTTGAATATTTATTTTTAAAAAAATTATTTCCTTTGTAGTATTTTCAATTAAAAAATTGATTAATGTTATTTTTTGTTAATAATAAATTTTTTTAATTGAATTTTAAAAAGAGTTTGGTTATAATTGTTGATGATCATGTAAAATTAATTTTAAAAAATTAATCATGTAATTTTTATTAATTTTACATAATTTTATCATTGGTGGATAAAAATAATTTTAAAAAAAAATTAAAATATTTTTTTGACATTTATTTTTGTCAAATTAGTTTATATTTTATCAAATTGACAATTTTACCCTTGAAAAATCTAATTATATATTCAATTGTCCTTATTTGGAACAAGATTCAAAATTCAGGGTCAAATGTGTCACAATTGAAAAGTTATGGACCAAAGTGACACAAGCCTCAAACTATAGGGACTATTTGTGTAATTTTCCCTTTTTTAAATTTTAAAATATTTTATAAAAATAAATTCAAACTCTATTTTATAAAAATGTTTTTAAATATTTTAATTTTTTGTTATGTATTTGGTTACGATTTGAGTGTAGAGTTGTGAAAATAGTATGGAGTTTTGAGTTACGTGTTTGGTTATGAGTTTTAAAAATAATTTTTTAATTGAGTTTTGTTTTATGTGTTTGGTTATGATTTGAGTGTAGAGTTGTTTTAAAATTTAAAATATTAACATTTTAAATTTTTTGAATATTTAAATTATGTAAATTTTTACGATTTAAATTTTTTGAATATTTATTTTAATTTTTTACTTATTAAATTTTTTAGATTATTTAAATTATTTAAATATCTATTATTTAAATTTTTTGAATATTTATTTTGAAAAAAATTATTTCCTTTGTAGTATTTTCAATTAAAAAATTGATTAATGTTATTTTCTATTAATAATAAATTTTTTTAATTGAATTTTAAAAAGAGTTTGGTTATAATTTTTAATGATCATGTAAAATTAATTTTAAAAAATTAATCATGTAATTTTTATTAATTTTACATAATTTTATCATGGGTGGATAAAAATAATTTTAAAAAAATTAAAAATATTTTTTTGACATTTATTGTAACGCCCTCAAAATAATAGCAATAAACCCATCAATATTGACATGCATATATATATATATATATATATAAAAGATCAACAACCCTATTCATCAGAGTAATTCATTACAAAAGCATCACATGTTAACAACAGAAGCAAATGCCCTACGGGCTTACAGCTTTCCAAGTTAACACTTGGTTACAAAAAAGAGAGTGCTAACTCAATTACACATTAAGCCCTTGGCTTGAATCTACATGTAATACACCGAAAGAAAGTAAAACAACAAAAGGGTCTGTCCGCCTCTAGCCTCACAAGCTATGTCCTTGGAGGTGACATGCTACCTGTACCTAAAAATGATGCCCCATATAGGGTAAGCCACACCCCAGTAGAAATACACTAAACCAATTATGAACAATGACTAAAAGATTAGCAGTTGATAGATGGTCTACACCATTACATTCTTTCAAAACACATTTCAGTTTCATGACCTTAAAGTCCATGTTCCATTCCATTTTCCATTTCTTTTCAACTTTGAGTTTGAAAACAAGGCTCAACACTTAGCCAAATAATTTAATGAGTTTGTGACTCATCTTTAAAACACTTTCGAAATTCATGATGGATGTACATTTTGGTGTTGTATCATTAACACCTAAACCACTTCCATGCTTCACTAACGATACACATTTTGGTCCTGTATCAACATAACATAGAAACATTTCTATACTTCACAATTGATAAAGATATATATTTTAGTGCTATATCAAATCAATTCAACACTTCCATAATCAACACTTGATACACATTGTAGTGCTGTATCAATGTCACACAAAATCTGATTTAGAGGTCCATCCCCTATCTTCCCCTAAACCGTGGAGTACATCCCCTAGCTCCTCCCAAACAATATATGTATATAAACATAGATCATATACAATCAACCAATACATAAAGTTAATGTATTATTCCTACTGCTATATTCAATAGCATACTCAATTGATTAGTTTCAGTTTGCCTAATCATCATGCATTGTCTACAATAATCAAGACTATCCTCCACCGATAGCCCAAATCAGTTATTTTTATACCGAAAATAAATGCACCAAACAGATATATAATCAACATTTCAACTAGGTGAGCGATGAATGAATCTAACTACACCATTTAATCCCATACAAATCCAATTCTAACATTCTCAATTCAATTCCTCTTTTCTTCAAATTAATTATACCAATTAATTTATCAATGTAATTAGGGCATTTTTCATAATTAACATCACAACCCTAAGGTTCCATTTTCACTAATAATCCAATATTGATCTCATTTCTCTATGCTAAACATGCATATAGGTTTATATAAACAAAACCCCAACTTTTGTAAAATTACACAAAAGACCCACACTTTCTCATAATTACACAACAACCTCCGACATATCAAAATACCAAAATTCAAAGGCAAAACTCATAAAGAGGAGTAGGATATCCCTACCTCGAAGTTTGAGCTCTAACGGAAATGAAGACTAAAATCCAACGTGCTCCAAATCCCAAGTTTTTCAGATTAGAACGAAGCCCAAGTCACCCTCTATCTTAGAAACTCACTCTAGATAGATCAAACCTTAGAGAGAAGACAAGAATAGAGAGAGAAAGAGAGAGAGAGTCGGATCTAGGGCTTGATAGAAAAAGAGAGATGAAAAAGTGATGTTCAATTCGCTGCTGCGATCTGATATATAACAGGCTCGCTCGAGCGAAGGATTGGTCGCTCGAGCGACCAGACACAAAGAATACTCGCTCGAGCGAAGAAAGTCTCGCTCGAGCCGACAACTCGAAGCTTCAGGTCTGCAACCCAGAAGCACGTTCGAGTGACAGAATTCTCGCTCGAGCGAGGAAACTTAAAACATACATCTCGCTCGCTTGAGTAAAGGAAAACTCGCTCGAGCCAAGAAACACAGCTCTTAGGTCAAAAATGAGATGCAGACGCACGCTCGAGCACAAGACTTCTCGCTCGATCCACCAGACACAAAACTCAACTCTCGCTCGAGCGAAGGATCCAAAACAAAGAGCTCGCTCGAGCAACAAACTTCTTGCTCGAGCGAAGGACCAAAATTCTGGGCAGCAACCATTTGCTCCCAAACACAACCAACCAGTAACAAACCTGCCCAACACATCCTATAACTCAAATACAAAGTACGAAAGGATGCAAACAAGATATAAACAACTACTAACATCTACGGAAATAAGTCCGGATCACTGTACATAAGGAGTAAAACCCGGGATCGCTATATTTATTTTTGTCAAATTAGTTTATATTTTATCAAATTGACAATTTTACCCGTGAAAAATCTAATTATATATTCAATTGTCCTTATTTGGAACAAGATTCAAAATTCAGGATCAAATGTGTCACAATTAAAAAGTCCGGGACCAAAGTGACACAAGCCTCAAACTACAGGGTCTATTTGTGTAATTTTTCCTTTTTTAAATTTTAAAATATTTTATAAAAATAAACTCAAAATCTATTTTATAAAAATATTTTTAAATATTTTTTTTTTTTGTTATGTATTTGGTTACGATTTGAGTGTAGAGTTGTGAAAGTAGTATGCAGTTTTGAGTTATGTGTTTGGTTATGAATTTTAAAACTAATTTTTTAATTGAGTTTTGTTTTATTTGTTTGGTTACAATTTGAGTGTAGAGTTGTTTTTAAATTTTTTGAATATTTAAGTTATTTAAATTTTTATGATTTAAATTTTTTGAACATTTATTTTAATTTTTTACTTATTAAATATTTTAGATTATTTAAATTATTTAAATATTTATGATTTAAATTTTTTTGAATATTTATTTTGAAAAAAATTATTTCCTTTGTCGTATTTTCAATTAAAAAATTGATTAATGTTATTTTCTGTTAATAATAAATTTTTTTATTTGAATTTTAAACAGAGTTTGGTTATAATTGTTGATGATCATGTAAAATTAATTTTAAAAAATTAATCATGTAATTTTTATTAATTTTACATAATTTTATCATTGGTGGATAAAAATAATTTTCAAAAAATTAAAAATATTTTTTTGACATTTAGTTTTGTCAAATTAGTTTATATTTTATCAAATTGACAATTTTACCATTGAAAAATCTAATTATATATTCAATTGTCCTTATTTGGAACAAGATTCAAAATTCAGGGTCGAATGTGTCACAATTGAAAACTCAAGGACCAAAGTGACACAAACCTCAAAACATAGGGACGATTTGTGTAATTTTCCCTTTTTTAAATTTTAAAATATTTTATAAAAATAAACTCAAACTCTATTTTATAAAAATATTTTTAAATATTTTAATTTTTTTGTTATGTATTTGATTACGATTTGAGTGCAAAGTTGTGAAAGTAGTATGAAGTTTTGAGTTATGTGTTTGGTTATGAGCTTTAAAAATAATCATTTGATTGAGTTTTGTTTTATGTGTTTGGTTACGATTTGAGTGTAGTGTTGTTTTTAAATTTTTTGAATATTTAAATTATTTAAATTTTTACTATTTAAATTTTTTAAATATTTATTTTAATTTTTTACTTATTAAATATTTTAGATTATTTAAATTATTTAAATATTTATGATTTAATTTTTTTTGAATATTTATTTTGAAAAAAATTATTTCCTTTGTAGTATTTTCAATTAAAAAATTGATTAATGTTATTTTCTATTAATAATAAATTTTTTCAATTGAATTTTAAAAAGAGTTTAGTTATAATTATTGATGATCATGTAAAATTAATTTTAAAAATTAATCATGTAATTTTTATTAATTTTACATAATTTTATCATTGGTGGATAAAAATAATTTTTAAAAAATTAAAAATATTTTTATGACATTTATTTTTGTCAAATTACTTTATATTTTATGAAAATGACAATTTTACCGTTAAAAAATCTAATTATATATTCAATTGTCTTTATTTGGAACAAGATTCAAAATTCAGGGCCAAATGTGTCACAATTGAAAAGTCATGGACCAAAGGGACACAAGCCTCAAACTATATGGACTATTTGTGTAATTTTCCCTTTTTTAAATTTTAAAATATTTTATAAAAATAAATTCAAACTCTATTTTATAAAAATATTTTTAAATATTTTAATTTTTTTTGTTATGTATTTGGTTACGATTTGAGTGTAGAGTTGTGAAAATAGTATGGAGTTTTGAGTTATCTTTTTGGTTATAAGTTTCAAAAATAATTTTTTAAATGAGTTTTGTTTTATGTGTTTGGTTACAATTTGAGTTTAGAGTTGTTTTTAAATTTTTTGAATATTTAAATTATTTAAATTTTTATGATTTATATTTTTTGAATATTTATTTTAATTTTTTACTTATTAAATAATTTAGATTATTTAAATTATTTAAATATTTATGATTTAAATTTTTTTCAATATTTATTTTGAAAAAAATTATTTCCTTTGTAGTATTTTCAATTAAAAAATTGATTAATGTTATTTTCTGTTAATAATAAATTTTTTTAATTGAATTTTAAAAAGAGTTTGGTTATAATTGTTGATGATCATGTAAAATTAATTTTAAAAAATTAATCATGTAATTTTTATTAATTTTACATAATTTTATCATTGGTGGATAAAAATAATTTTAAAAAAATTAAAAATATTTTTTTGACATTTAGTTTTGTCAAATTAGTTTATATTTAATCAAATTGACAATTTTACCCTTGAAAAATCTAATTATATATTCAATTGTCCTTATTTGGAACAAGATTCAAAATTCAGGATCGAATGTGTCACAATTAAAAACTCAGGGATCAAAGTGACACAAGCCTCGAACTATACGGACTATTTGTGTAATTTTTCCTTTTTTAAATTTTGAAATATTTTATAAAAATAAACTCAAACTCTATTTTCTAAAAATATTTTTAAATATTTTAATTTTTTTGTTATGTATCTGGTTACAATTTGAGTTTAGAGTTGGCAAAGTAGTATGGAGTTTTGAGTTATGTGTTTGGTTATGAGTTTTAAAAATAATTTTTTGATTGAGTTTTATTTTATGTGTTTGGTTACAATTTCAGTGTAGAATTGTTTTTAAATTTTTTGAATATTTAAATTATTTAAATTTTTACGATTTAAATTTTTTGAACATTTATTTTAATTTTTTGCTTATTAAATATTTTAGCTTATTTAAATTATTTAAACATTTGTGATTTAAATTTTTTTGAATATTTATTTTGAAAAAAATTATTTCCTTTGTAGTATTTTCAATTAAAAAATTTATTAATGATATTTTCTGTTAATAATAAATTTTTTTAATTGAATTTTAAAAATAGTTTGGTTATAATTGTTGATGATCATGTAAAATTAATTTTAAAAAATTAATCATGTAATTTTTATTAATTTTAAATAATTTTATTATTGGTGGATAAAAATAATTTTAAAAAAAATTAAAATATTCTTTTGACATTTATTTTTGTTAAATTAGTTTATATTTTATCAAATTGACAATTTTACCGTTGAAAAATCTAATTATATATTCAATTGTCTTTATTTGGAACAAGATTCAAAATTCAGAGTTAAATGTGTCACAATAGAAAAGTCATGGACCAAAGTGACACAAGTCTCAAATTATAGGGACTATTTGTGTAATTTTCCCTTCTTTAAATTTTAAAATATTTTATAAAAATAAATTCAAACTCTATTTTATAAAAATATTTTTAAATATTTTAATTTTTTTGTTATGTATTTGGTTACGATTTGAGTGTAGTGTTGTGAAAGTAGTATGGAGTTTTGAGTTATGTGTTTGGTTATGAGTTTTAAAAATAATTTTTTAATTGGATTTTGTTTTATGTGTTTGGTTACGATTTGGGTGTTGAGTTGTTTTTAAATTTAAATTATTAACATTTTAAATTTTTTTCAATATTTAAAATATTTAAATTTTAATGATTTAAATTTTTTGAAGATTTATTTTAAGTTTTTACTTATTAAATTTTTTATATTATTAAAATTATTTAAATATCTATGATTCAAATTTTTTGAATATTTATTTTGGAAAAAATTATTTGCTTTGTAGTATTTTCAATTAAAAATTTGATTAATGTTATTTTCTGTTAATAATAAATTTTTCTAATTAAATTTTAAAAAGAGTTTCGTTATAATTGTTGATGATCATGTAAAATTAATTTTAACAAATTGATCATGTAATTTTTATTAATTTTAAATAATTTTATCATGGGTGGATAAAAATAAATTTTAAAAAAATTAAAAATATTTTTTTGAAATTTATTTTTGTCAAATTTCTTTATATTTTATGAAATTGACAATTTTACCCTTGAAAAATCTAATTATATATTTAATTGTCTTTATTTGGAACAAGATTCAAAATTCAGGGTCAAATGTATCACAATTGAAAAGTCATGGACCAAAGGGACACAAGCCTCAAACTATACGGACTATTTGTGTAATTTTCCCTTTTTTAAATTTTAAAATATTTTATAAAAATAAATTCAAACTCTATTTTATAAAAATATTTTTAAATATTTTAATTTTTTTGTTATGTATTTGGTTACGATATGAGTGTAGAGTTGTGAAAGTAGTATGGAGTTTTGAGTTATGTTTTTGGTCATGAGTTTTAAAAATAATTTTTTAATTGAGTTTTGTTTTATGTGTTTGGTTACAATTTGAGTTTAGAGTTGTTTTTAAATTTTTTGAATATTTAAATTATTTAAATTTTTACGATTTAAATTTTTTGAATATTTATTTTAATTTTTTACTTATTACATTTTTTAGATTATGTAAATTATTTAAATGTCGATGATTTAAATTTTTTGAATATTTATTTTGAAAAAAATTATTTCCGTTCTAGTATTTTCAATTAAAAAATTGATTAATGTTATTTTCTGTTAATAATAAATTTTTTTAATTGAATTGTAAAAAGAGTTTGGTTATAATTGTTGATTATCATGTGAAATTAATTTTAAAAAATTAATCATGTAATTTTTTTTTTAATTTTACATAATTTTATCATGGGTGGATAAAAATAAATTTTAAAAAAATTAAAAATATTTTTTTGACATTTATTTTTGTCAAATTACTTTATATTTTATCAAATTGATAATTTTACTCTTGAAAAATCTAATTATATATTCAATTGTCCTTATTTACAACAAGATTCAAAATTCAGGGCCAAATGTGTCACAATTGAAAAATCAGGGTCCAAAGTGACACAAGTCTCAAACTATAGGGACTATTTGTGTAATTTTTTCTTTTTTAAATTTTAAAATATTTTATAAAAAATAAACTCAAAACTCTATTTTATAAAAATCTTTTTATATATTTTAATTTTTTTTGTTATGTATTTGGTTACGATTTGAGTGCAGAGTTGTGAAAATAGTATTGAGTTTTGAGTTATGTGTTTGATTATGAGTTTTAAAAATAATTTTTTAATTGAGTTTTGTTTTACGTGTTTGGTTACGATTTGAGTGTAGTGTTGTTTTTAAAATTTTTGAATATTTAAATTATTTAAATTTTTACAATTTAAATTTTTTGAATATTTATTTTAATTTTTTACTTATTAAATATTCTAGATTATTTAAAATATTTAAAAATTTATGATTTAAATTTTTTTGAATATTTATTTTGAAAAAAATTATTTCCTTTGTAGTATTTTCAATTAAAAAATTGATTAATGTTATTTTCTGTTAATAATAAATTTTTTTTAATTGAATTTTAAAAAGTGTTTGGTCATAATTGTTGATGATCATGTAAAATTAATTTTAAAAAATTAACATGTAATTTTTATTAGTTTTACATAATTTTATCATTGTTGGATAAAAATAATTTTAAAAAAATTAAAAATTGTTTTTTGACACTTATTTTTGTTGAATTAGTTGATATTTTATCAAATTGACAATTTTACCCTTGAAAAATCTAATTATATATTCAATTGTCCTTATTTTGAAAAAGATTCAAAATTCAGGGTCAAACGTGTCACAATTGAAAAGTCATGGACCAAAGTGACACAAGGCTCAAACTATAGGGACTATTTGTGTAATTTTCCCTTTTTTAAATTTTAAAATATTTTATAAAAATAAATTCAAACTCTATTTTATCAAAATATTTTTAAATATTTTAATTTTTTTGTTATGTATTTGGTTACGATTTGAGTGTAGAGTTGTGAAAGTAGTGTAGAGTTTTGAGTTATGTGTTTGGTTATGAGTTTTAAAAATAATTTTTTAATTGAGTTTTGTTTTATGTGTTTGGTTACGATTTGAGTGTAGAGTTCTTTTTAAATTTAAAATATTAACATTTTAAATTTTTTGAATATTTAAATTATTTAAATTTTTACGATTTAAATTTTTTGAATATTTATTTTAATTTTTTACTTATTAATTTTTTTAGATTATTTAAATTATTTAAATATCTATGATTTAAATTTTTTGAATATTTATTTTGAAAAAAATTATTTGCTTTGTAGTATTTTCAGTTAAAAAATTGATTAATGTTATTTTCTGTCAGTAATAAATTTTTTTAATTGAATTTTAAAAAGTGTTTGGTTATAATTGTTGATGATCAGGTAAAATTAATTTTAAAAAATTAATCATGTAATTTTATTAATGTTACATAATTTTAACATTGGTGGATAAAAATAATTTTAAAAAAATTAAAAATATTTTTTTGACATTTATTTTTGTCAAATTTGTTTATATTTTATCAAATTGACAATTTTACCTTTGAAAAATTTAATTATATATTCAATTGTCCTTATTTGAAACAATATTCAAAATTCAGGGTCAAATTTGTCACAATTGAAAAGTCAGGGACCAAAGTGACACAAGCCTCAAACTATAGGGTCTGTTTGTGTAATTTGCCCTTTTTGAAATTTTAAAATATTTTATAAAAATAAATTCAAACTCTATTTTAAAAAAATATTTTTAATTATTTTAATTTTTTTTGTTATGTATTTGGTTACGATTTGAGCGTAGAGTTGTGAAAGTAGTATGGAGTTTTGAGTTATGTGTTTGGTTATGAGTTTTAAAAATAATTTTTTAATTGAGTTTTGTTTCATGTGTTTGGTTACGATTTGAGTGTAGAGTTGTTTTTAAATTTAAAATATTAACATTTCAAATTTTTTGAATATTTAAATTATGTATATTTTTGCGATTTAAATTTTTTGAATATTTATTTTAATTTTTTACTTATTAAATTTTTTAGATTATTTAAATTATTTAAATATCTGTGATTTAAATTATAACGATCCCGGTATTCCCTTGCTGTATTTGTCGTATTCCGGACCTTGGTTCCATTGAGTTGGTAGTTGTATCCATCTTATTGTCATCCTTTGATTCCATTTCTTGAGTTTTAGGATGTGTTGGACTTGTTTCGAGCAGGTGGGTTGAGCCTTGGTCTAAAATCTTGTTGCCGGATTTTTGGTCGTTCGCCGAGTCGAAATTAGGCGCTTCGGCGAATATTGCACACTCCCAGCATTTTATGCCCTGCAAAACTTCTGCAGGTGTGATTTCTACGCTCGAGCGGGTTTCTTGCGCTCGAGCGGGATTATTGGCGCCGGCGGGCGGTGCTTTTGGTGTGCGTTACGGGAGAAAATTGCACTTTCGCGGCGTTTTTTTCACTCGAGCGGATGTGCTTTTCTTTTGTATCTTGGCGCTCGAGCGGATTTTATTGCGCTCGAGCGGGCTTAGATTTTTGTTCTTACGCCGGCGTTGTGTTTTCTTTCGGCGGACTGTCAGATATCGATTGGTAGAAGGCATTTTTAGTCACTTTTCAATATCCTTTCTCTCTCTTACTTTTCCGAAAAAGCCATTTGAGAGCTTCTCTCACTAAAACACAACTTCTCTCCAAGTATTGACCTAGTTAGAGTGTTCTCCTACCCTTTGGCCTTTACAAAAAGTGTGTTGATCGTCGAGGGCTACGTTTTGATCCAAAAAGTTTGGAGTTTGGAGCACATTGGGTTTTGGTCTTCATCCCCGTTGGAGCTCTAACTTCGAGGTAGGGATAACCTACTCCATCTTTTGAACTCTGTCTTTGAATTTTAGCATTTTGATATGTTGGGGGGTTGTTAGGTAATTTTGAAAAAGTTTGGGCCTTTGTGTAATTTTACAAAAGTTAGGATTTTAATTATATAAACCTATATGCAAGTTAGGCATAGAGAAATGAGATTAATGTTGGAACATTGATGGAAATGGAACCTTAGGGTTGTTTTGTGAATTATGGCTATTTGTCCTAATTGGTTTAATTGATTAATGTGTATAATCAATTAAAGAAAATGAGGAATTGAATTGAGAATGTTGAAATTAGGAATGTATGGCACTAAAGGGTGTAGTTGAATCATTTATTGCTCACCTAGTTGAAATGTTGATATATTATCCGTTTGTGCATTTATTTTCTGTTTAGAAATAATTGCTTGGGCTACCGGTGGAGGGTAGTTTTGATTGTTGTAGACAATGCATAATGATTAGGCAAACTAAAACTAATCAATTGGATGTGTCATAGAGTATGACGGTTGATAGAATACATTAACCTTATGTATTGATGGAGTATGCACATAACCAATGTGTTTATATGCATTATGTGTAGACGGTTGATAGAATACATTAATTTTATGTATTGATTGATTGCGTATATGATTCTGTGTTTATATGCATTACTTGTGTATGGGAGGAGATAGGGGATGTACTCCACGGTTTAGGGGAAGATGGGGGATGTACCTCTAAGTCGGTTAATGGTTATGGGAAGATGGGGAATGGACCCAGGGATGCAGCTCATATGCTCTTCCATTGTAGTAGTGATACAGCTCATATGCTTATCTGTTGAAGTGTTGATACAGCTCATATGCTTATCTGTTGTAGTTGTGATATAGCTCATATGCTTATCTATTGAAATGTTGTTGGATTGATATAGCATTTGAATGTATATCATTTGAGAAATATGGAAGTGGTTCATGTATTATTGATACAGCGCCAAAATGTGTATCCATCCTGAAATTTGACAGTGTTCTAGTAATGAACTATAATCTCATCAAATGTTTTGGCCAGAGTACTGAGCCTTGTTTTCAAACTCAATGTTGAATAAGAAATGGAAAGTGAATTGGAACATAGATTTGGTTGTCATGGAATTGTAATAAGATGTAAATAAATGTATAAGTGTTGACCATCTATCAACTGTTAATCTTTTACTCTTTGTTCATAGTTGGTTTACTGTATTTCTACTGGGCTGTTACTCACCCTACATGGGACACCATTTTCAGGTACATGAAGCATGCCACCTCCAAGGACATCGCTCAGAAGGATAGAGGCTGGCAGACGTTTGTGATTTTGTTATCTTTTGTTGTGTTACATGTAATCCCAAGCCAAGGGCTTAATATGTATTCGAGTTAGTACCCTCCTCTTTATAACCAAGTGTTAACTTGGAAAGCTGTAAGCCCATAGGGCATTTGAATCTGTTGTTTACATGTAATGTTTCTTGTAAAGAATTACTCTGTGGAATAGAATGATGTTTGTCTCTTATATCAATGTATGTCTAAATTGATGGGTTTAATTTATTATTTTGAGGGCGTTACATAAATTTTTTGAATATTTATTTCGAAAAAAATTATTTCCTTTGTAGTATTTTTAATTAAAAAATTGATTAATGTTATTTTCTGTTAGTAATAAATTTTTTTAATTGAATTTTAAATAGAGTTTGGTTATAATTGTTGATGATCAGGTAAAATTAATTTTAAAAAATTAATCATGTAATTTTTATTAATTTTACATAATTTTAACATTGGTGGATAAAAATAATTTTAAGAAAATTAAAAATATTTTTTTGACATGTATTTTTGTCAAATTAGTTTATATTTTATCAAAATGACAATTTTACCCTTGAAAAATCTAATTATATATTCAATTGTCTTTATTTGGAACAAAATTCAAAATTCAGAGTCAAATGTGTCACAATTGAAAAGTCAGGGACCAAAGTGATACAAGCCTCAAACTATAGGGTCTATTTGTGTAATTTTCCCTTTTTTAAATTTTAAAATATTTTATAAAAATAAATTCAAACTCCATTTTATAAAAATATTTTTAAATATTTTAATTTTTTTGTTATGTATTTGGTTACGATTTAAGTGTAGAGGTGTGAAAGTAGTATGGAGTTTTGAGTTATGTGTTTGGTTATGAGTTTTAAAAATAATTTTTTAATTGAGTTTTGTTTTATGTGTTTGGTTATGATTTGAGTGTAGAGTTGTTTTTAAATGTAAATTATTAACATTTTAAATTTTTTGAATATTTATTTTAATTTTTTACTTATTAAAATTTTTAGATTATTTAAATTATTTAAATATCTATGATTTAAATTTTTTGAATATTTATTTTGAAAAAAATTATTTTCTTTGTAGTATTTTCAATTAAAAAATTGATTAATGTTATTTTCTGTTAGTAATAAATTTTTTTAATTGAATTTTAAAAAGAGTTTGGTTACATTTGTTGATGATCAGGTAAAATTAATTTTAAAAAATTAATCATGTAATTTTACATAATTTTAACATTGATGGATAAAAATAATTTTAAAAAAATTAAAAATATTTTTTTGACATGTACTTTTGTCAAATTAGTTTATATTTTATCAAATTGACAATTTTACCCTTGAAAAATCTAATTATATATTCAATTGTCCTTATTTGGAACAAGATTAAAAAATCAGGGTCAAATGTGTCACAATTGAAAAGTCATGGACCAAAGTGACACAAGCTTCAAACTATAGTGTCTATTTGTGTAATTTGCCCTTTTTTAAATTTTAAAATATTTTATAAAAATAAATTCAAACACTATTTTAAAAAAATATTTTTAAATATTTTAATTTTTTTGTTATGTGTTTGGTTACGATTTGAGCGTAGAGTTGTGAAAGTAGTATGGAGTTTTGAGTTATGTGTTTGGTTATGAGTTTTAAAAATAATTTTTTAATTGAGTTTTGTTTTATGTGTTTGGTTACGATTTGAGTGTAGTGTTGTTTTTAAATTTAAAATATTAACATTTTAAATTTTTTGAATATTTAAATTATGTAAATTTTTACGATTTAAATTTTTTGAATATTTATTTTAATTTTTTACTTATTAAAATTTTTAGATTATTTAAATTATATAAATATCTATGATTTAAATTTTTTGAATATTTATTATGAAAAAAATTATTTCCTTTGTAGTATTTTCAATTAAAAAATTGATTAATGTTATTTTCTGTTAATAATAAATTTTTTAATTGAATTTTAAAAATAGTTTGGCTATAATTGTGATGATCATGTAAAATTAATTTTAAAAAATTAATCATGTAATTTTTATTGATTTTACATAATTTTATAATTGGTGGATAAAAATAATTTTAAAAAAATTAAAAATATTTTTTTGACATTTATTTTTGTCAAAGTAGTTTATATTTTATCAAATTGACAAATTTACCTTTGAAAAATCTAATTATATATTCAACTGTCTTTATTTGGAATAAGATTCAAAATTCAGGGTCAAATGTGTCACAATTGAAAAGTCAGGGACCAAAGTGACACAAGCCTCAAACTATATGGTGTATTTGTGTAATTTGCCCTTTCTTAAATTTTAAAATATTTCATAAAATAAATTCAAACTCTATTTTATAAAAATATTTTTAAATATTTTAATTTTTTTTGTTATGTATTTGGTTATGATTTGAGTGTAGAGTTGTGAAAGTAATATGGAGTTTTGAGTTATGTGTTTGGTTATGAGTTTTAAAAATAATTTTTTAATTGAGTTTTGTTTTATGTGTTTGGTTACGATTTGAGTGTAGTGTTGTTTTTAAATTCAAAATATTAACATTTCAAATTTTTTGCATATTTAAATTATTTAAATTCTTACGATTTAAATTTTTTTAATATTTATTTTAATTTTTTACTTATTAAATGTTTTAGATTATTTAAGTTATTTATATATTTATGATTTTAATTTTTTTGAATATTTATTTTGAAAAAAATTATTTCCTTTGTAGTATTTTCAATTAAACAATTGATTAATGTTATTTTCTGTTAGTAATAAATTTTTTTAATTGAATTTTGAAAAGAGCTTCGTTGTAATTGTTGATGATCATGTAAAATTAATTTAAAAAAAGTAATCATGTAATTTTTATTAATTTTACATAATTTTAACATTGGTGGATAAAAATAATTTTAAAAAAATTAAAAATATTTTTTTGACATTTATTTTTGTCAAATTAGTTTATATTTTATCAAATTGACAATTTTACCCTTGAAAAATCTAATTATATATTCAATTGTTTTTATTTGGAACAAGATTCAAAATTCAGGGTCAAATGTGTCACAATTGAAAAGTGAGGGACCAAAGTGACACAAGCCTCAAACTATAGGGTCTGTTTGTGTAATTTTCCCTTTTTTAAATTTTAAAATATTTCATAAAAATAAATCAAAACTCTATTTCATAAAAACATTTTTAAATATTTTAATTTTTTTGTTATGTAGTTAGTTACGATTTGAGTGTATAGTTGTGAAATTAGTATGGAGTTTTGAGTTATGTGTTTGGTCATAAGTTTTAAAAATAATTTTTTAATTGAGTTTTGTTTTATGTGTTTGGTTATGATTTGAGTGTAGAGTTGTTTTTAAATTTAAAATATTAACATTTTAAATTTTTTGAATATTTAAATTTTTTAAATTTTTACGATTTAAAATTTTTGAATATTTATTTTAATTTTTTACTTATTAAATTTTTTAGTTTATTTAAATTATTTAAATATCTATGATTTCAATTTTTTGAATATTTATTATGAAAAAAATTATTTCCTTTGTAGTATTTTCAATTAAAAAATTGATTAATGTTATTTTCTGTTAATAATAAATTTTTTTAATTGAATTTTAAAAAGAGTTTGGTTATAATTGTTGATGATCATGTAAAATTAATTTTAAAAAAATTAATCATGTAATTTTTATTAATTTTACATAATTTTAACATTGATGGATAATAATAATTTTATAAAAATTAAAAATATTTTTTTGACATATATTTTTGTCAAATTAGTTTATATTTTTTCAAATTGAAAATTTTACCCTTGAAAAATCTAATTATATATTCAATTGTCCTTATTTGGAACAAGATTCAAAATTCAGGTTCAAATGTGCCACAATTGAAAAGTCAGGGACCAAAGTGACACAAGCCTCAAACTATAGGGTCTGTTTGTGTAATTTGCCTTTTTTAAAATTTTAAAATATTTTATAAAGATAAATTTAAACTCTTTTTTATAAAAATATTTTTAAATATTTTAATTTTTTTGTTATGTATTTGGTTACGATTTGAGCGTAGAGTTGTGAAAGTTATAGCGGTCCCGGTTTCCCTTTACTTTATTTGTTGTATCCGGATTTAGACTCCGTGGAATTGGTTGTTTTGTATACCTTGTTTACATCCTTTCTCTCTCTATATTTGAGTCTTGGGTTGTGTAGGGAAGGTTTGGAACTGGTTGGTTGAGCTTAGGAACCAAGTCTAGTTGCCCAAATTTTGGCTTGTCCGCTCGAGCGGGGATTTGGGCGCTCGAGCAAAGAATACACCCATCCAATATTTCCTGTGTAGTGTTGGACGCTCGAGCGGGGAGTTGGTCACTCGAGCGGGGGACCTGTCTGCAAAAGTACTGGGAGTGTGCATCCGACGCTCGAGCGGGGGATTGGCCGCTCGAGCGAGAGTCCGAGAAATTTGTGATTTGGAGCATTTTTCGTTTTCTTCATCTTCTTCATTGGGTTCCATCTTTTGAGGTAGGGATTCCTATTCACTATTATGGTCTTTGACTTAGATTTTTGGTTGTTTTGGTAAAGTGTTAAAGTTGGTTGATTTTGAGACTTAGGGTTTCAAAATGGTATAATAGAGGGTTTATTATTTGGATTCTTAAACTTGTATTTTGGGTCTCAAAATGATGATTTGAGTGTCGGTTGTTGATATTTGAACCTTTGGGTTAATATTGAGGGTTGGGGAAGAAAACCCAAATTTGTATATAAATTAATTAGTATAATTAATTTGGAAAGTTATGGATTTTATGAAATCGAATTGGAATTAATGAAATTGATTCATTATATTGTGAAATAGTGGAGTTGGATTTATTAATCGCTCATTTTTGGGAAAACATGGTTATTTTATCTGTTGGAGCTTTTATTTCCTGTTTAGAAACATTTGCTTGGACTACCGGTGAAGGGTAGTTTCAATTGTTGTAGATAATGCATGATGATTAGGCAAATTGAAACTAATCAAGTGGATAAGTCATAGAGTATGACGGATGAAAGAATGCACTAACGTTATGTGTTGATTGAGTATGTATATGACCTTTGTGTATATATATATGTTGTGTTGTGTGAGAGGAGATAGGGGATGTACTCCACGGTTTAGGGGAAGATAGGGGATGGACTCCACTGATACAGCTTATATGCTTGTCAGTTAATGTGTTGATATAGCTAATATGCTTATCTAAGGAAGTGTTAATACAACTCATGTTTATCATTGGAAGTATTGATATAGCTAATATGCTCATCTGTTGAAAAGTAGATACAGCTTGTATGCTTATCTGTTGTGATGTTGATACAACTATTATGTTTATCTATTGTAAATGGAAAACGTTTAATATGAGTCACTGTCTCATATAAGTGGTGGCCAGGTTCTGAGCCGTTGATATAAATTGTGAAGTTGATAAGAAATGGATTATGAACTGATTTATGGGAATCGAATATTTATCAATTGCTAATGTCTTAGTCATTGTTCATACTGTGTTTAGCATATCTCTACTGGGCATTGGCTCACCCTATACGGGACATCATTTTCAGGTACTGGTAGCATGCCATCTCCAAGGACATAGCTTGGATGATGAGGATGAGAGTTGAAGACTCTTTTGTTTCTTTTGGTTGTATTACATGTACATCAAGCCAAGGGCTTCTCTTGTATAGAGTTAGTACTCTTTTTGTGTGTAACCAAGTGTTAACTTGGAAAGCTGTAAGCCCGTAGGACATTTGCTTTTGTTGTTAACATGTAATACTTTTGTAAGAACTACTCTGATGAATAGAAATAGTTGATTTCTCTTGTATCAATTCATGTCTTTAGTGATGAGTTTTATGTATTATTTTGAGGGCGTTACATGAAAGTAGTATGGAGTTTTGAGTTATGTGTTTGGTTATGAGCTTTAAAAATAAATTTTTAATTGAGTTTTGTTTTATGTGTTTGGTTACGATTTGAGTGTAGTGTTGTTTTTAAATTTAAAAAATTAACATTTTAAAATTTTTGAATATTTAAATTATTTAAATTCTTATGATTTAAATTTTTTTAATATTTATTTTAATTTTTTACTTATTAAATTTTGTAGATTATTTAAGTTGTTTAAATATTTATGATTTTAATTTTTTTGAATATTTATTTTGAAAAAAATTATTTCCTTTGTAGTATTTTCAATTAAAAAATTGATTAATGTTATTTTCTGATAGTAATAAATTCTTTTAATTGAATTTTAAAAAGAGTTTGGTTATAATTGTTGATGACCATGTAAAATTAATTTTAAAAAATTAATCATGTAATTTTTATTAATTTTACATAATTTTATCATTGGTGGATAAAAATAATTTTAAAAAAATTAAAAATATTTTTTTGACATTTATTTTTGTCAAATTACTTTATATTTTATCAAATTGACAATTTTACCCTTGAAAAATCTAATTATATATTCAATTGTCCTTATTTGGAATAAGATTCAAAATTCAAGATCAAATGTGTCACAATTGAAAAGTCAGGGACCAAAGTGACATAAGCCTCAAACTATACGGACTATTTGTGTAATTTTCCCTTTTTTAAATTCTAAAATATTTTATAAAAATAAATTCAAACTCTATTTTATAAAAAAATATTTTTAAATATTTTAAAATTTTTTTTTATGTATTTAGTTACGATTTGAGGGTAGAGTTATGAAAGTAATATGGAGTTTTATGTTATGAGCTTGGTTATGAGTTTTAAAAATAATTTTTTAATTGAATTTTATTTTATGTGTTTGGTTACGATTTGAGTGTAGAGTTGTTTTTAAATTTAAAATATTAATATTTTAAAATTTTTGAATATTTAAATTATTTAAATTCTTACGATTTAATTTTTTTTAATATTTATTTTAATTTTTTACTTATTAAATTTTTTAGATTATTTAAGTTATTTAAATATTTATGATTTTAATTTTTTTGAATATTTATTTTGAAAAAAATTATTTCCTTTGTAGTATTTTCAATTAGAAAATTGATTAATGTTATTTTCTGTTAGTAATAAAATTTTTTAATTGAATTTTAAAAAGAGTTTGGTTATAATTTTTGATGATCATGTAAAATTAATTTTAAAAAATTAATCATGTAATTTTTATTAATTTTACATAATTTTATCATTGGTGGATAAAAATAATTTTAAAAAAATTAAAAATATTTTTTTGACATTTATTTTTGTCAAATTACTTTTTATTTTATCAAATTGACAAATTTACCCTTGAAAAATCTAATTATATATTCAATTGTCCGTATTTGGAATAAGATTCAAAATTCAAGATTAAATGTGTCACAATTGAAAAGTCAGGGACCAAAGTGACACAAGCCTCAAACTATACGGTCTATTTGTGTAATTTTCTCTTTTTTAAATTCTAAAATATTTTATAAAAATAAATTCAAACTCTATTTTATAAAAAAATATTTTTAAATATTTTAAATTTTTTTTATGTATTTAGTTACGATTTGAGGGTAGAGTTATGAAAGTAATATGGAGTTTTATGTTATGTGTTTGGTTATGAGTTTTAAAAATAATTTTTTAATTGAGTTTTATTTTATGTGTTTGGTTAAGATTTGAGTGTAGAGTTTTTTTAAATTTAAAATATTAACATTTTAAATTTTTTGAATATTTAAATTATTTAAATTTTTACGATTTAAATTTTTTGAATATTTATTTTAATTTTTTACTTATTAAATTTTTTAGATTATTTAAATTATTTAAATATTTATGATTTATATTTTTTGAATATTTATTTTGGTAAAAATTATTTCCTTTGTAGTGTTTTGAATTAAAAAATTGATTAATGTTATTTTCTGTTAATAATAAATTTTTTTAATTGAATTTTAAAGGGAGTTTGGTTATAATTGTTGATAATTATGTAAAATTAATTTTAAAAAATTAATCATGTAATTTTTATTAATTTTACATAATTTTATCATTGGTGTATAAAAATAAATTTAAAAAAATTAAAAATATTTTTTTGACATTTATTTTTGTCAAATTAGTTTATATTTTATCAAATTGACAATTTTACCCTTGAAAAATCTAATTATATATTCAATTGTCCTTATTTGGAACAAGATTCAAAATTCACGGTCAAATTTGTCACAATTGAAAAGTCAGGGACCAAAGTGACACAAGCCTCAAACTATAGGGTCTATTTGTGTAATTTTTCCTTTTTTAAATTTTAAAATATTTTATGAAAATAAATCCAAACTCTATTTTATAAAAATATTTTTAAATATTTTAATTTTTTTGTTTTGTAGTTAGTTACGATCTGAGTGTAGAGTTGTGAAAGTAGTATGGAGTTTTGAGTTATGTGTTTGGTTATGAGTTTTAAAAATAATTTTTTAATTGAGTTTTGTTTTATGTATTTGGTTACGATTTGAGTGTAGAGTTGTTTTTAAATTTAAAATATTAACATTTTAAATTTTTTGAATATTTAAATTATTTAAATTTTTACGATTTAAAATTTTTGAATATTTATTTTAATTTTTTACTTATTAAATTTTTTAGATTATTTAAATTATTTAAATATTTATGATTTCAATTTTTGGAATATTTATTTTGAAAAAAATTATTTCCTTTGTAGTATTTTCAATTAAAAAATTGATTAATGTTATTTTCTGTTAATAATAAATTTTTTTAATTGAATTTTAAAAGAAGTTTGGTTATAATTGTTCCTTATAATTTTCAATAATGTGGAAGTAATGTGTTTTGTTATGAGTTATAACAATTTCACTTAAGTTTTGAAAATTCTTTCCAAAACTCATAACTAAACAATTTTTCTTCCTTCACATGTCAAATCAAATTTTCAAAACTCAATTCTACAGTAAATTCAAAACTTAATTCGACACTCTATTCAAAAACCATAACCAAACAAATTTTCTACACTCAAATCATAATTCCACAACTCATAAGCTCAAAATACAACTCATATTCTCAAATCATATTTACAAAACTCTACCAAATGCAACCTTAGTAATTCGGAAAAACAGACGTAGAAAAAAAAAATTGTTGGAATTTGATTGACGAAAATATTATGGTATAAGAGCAATAATTTAGAGCTCTAAATATTGAGCTCTAAATCCACTAGTGAGATGGAAATGTAAAGGAAAAAAAAAAAAAACAAGACACAACACACACTGTGACAGTGAGTGAGACCCACTGTCACATCACTAGTAGCACCTCTAATTAGAGGTCTCAAGCTTTATCCTTCATATAATTTGTGAAAAGTAATAAATTTATTAATTTTTTGAAATCTTCATTACAAACTGATGAACACATAAATGTCAAAGTCTTTGCAAATATGTTTCATTTGTAATTCCAAAAACATGTTTGGTTATAAATTTTCTCAAAAAAAAAAAAAAAAATTAAATTACTTTTTTTTTCTATTGCACATCAATCAATCACTTTTTCTCTATTCTCTCTCCTTCTCAATTATTTTTTTCTCTCACACATATCTAGTCAATTACAACAAAATATTAAATCATCCAAAACTCCAAAACTATTTTTCTAAACTCTCTCCCAATTTTTTTTTTTTTTTTAAAGTTATCTTAAAATACAAACCAAACACACTCATATATATATATATATATATATATTCATCTTCATTAATGGAACCATTTATTCATCTTTATTGATGGAACCACTCTTCAGCTACACACTGTCATACCAGTCCATCTATAGAGTGTTTTGAGAAGTTGACAAAAAATTAATATTTGACTTTTTTGATGGCTTTTTTAGCTAAAAAAGGTCGGCTTTTTTTGTGTAAAAAACTAAAAAGTCAAAAAACTGACTTTTTTAGTTTGTTGGCAAAAAACCCCCATAGGTTTTGACATACAAGTTGGGTTTGGACAAAAACACAATTAAAAAAAAGAAAAAAGAAAAAAGAAAAAAGAAAATGAGGGGTAAAAAGGTAATTTCATCTCTACTAAGGCCATAGCTCACATTATTGCAACATAGAGTAGGTGTGTAGGATAACATTGTAGATTTTCTGACTTTATAAATAATGTTTTGACTTTTAAACTAAAATAGAAGCGTCCCAAACGAGAAATTCCAAAAAACTTCCCTCTTGAGCCGTAAATACTTCTCCTTAGACCATCTCTAACGCTTCATCAAACTTAGCATCAGATTTGAATTTTGGTGAAAAAGTCACTTTTTGGTGCTCCAATAGTTTCAGCTAATTGGTATCAAAATGAGAATTTAACAAAAAAAATCATCAAAGTGAGAATATGGTATAGGTTTCACCATTTTATTGTGCGTGGCCGTTGGGGGAGACCAACCAGTCAACCAGCCAGTTGACCGATGTTCCCTCAATTTTGCACACTATTTACAGGATCCTCACAACTCTCATTTATCATTTCCATTGAACTTCTACTTTTGTCCTATAGCTTCAGTTTCTTCTTCTGAAACACTCCTATGTTCCCTTTTTTAGGAGCAAACTCATTCGCTATTATGGCAGAAATTTCTTGAACAGTCCCAGATCTAAGTATTTTTTGGATAGTTTTCCTTTTCCACCAAGTGAACCAAACTATCTTCAAGAGGTGATAACAGTACACCATCAGGAAAGGGAACAGAGGTCATCATCTGCTGCATACATCAATAGCATCAAAAACATAAAATTACCTTAATAATCCAAGAAGGAGATTCACCCAGTGTTTCTTGAGATTCAGCTAAATTCCCTTTGCATAAGGCTGTGCTTTCTTCTAACGATGAAGATGAAGACATATCAAGACCAAGACCACTGTATATTTGTGCATTTTTTAGAGCCAATATACTTTTAGAACCCATTTTATGCCTTACCGGTCGACCAACCGGTCGCCCCTCCCCCTTTTGATGCTCATCGTTAAAGCTAGTGGCATCAAATTGAGAAAATTGGCTTTTTTTAACTCAAATTTGATGAAAAATTTGGTTAACCGTTGGAGATGCTCTTACAACCACTGTTATGTGATTTCCCCATGACACAAAACCCATCACGTGATCTCTTCCACCAGCCCTTGAATACTCTTCTCCAACCTCTTCGCTTCTCCAACAGTGAATACTCTTGCTAATTTTTTATTTTCATCTAATAGAAAGTTGGTTTTTGAGATTGAGTGGTTTGGGGTTGGATGGAGGGATCAATTTTGGGATGGGGATAGTTTTGAGATTAGGTTAGGTTTGGGTTATTTGATTTAGAGACTGAAGTGGAAAAATATATATTTTTTTCAAGAATTAAAGTGAAAAAAAAAGAAGGAATCACCATAAGAAACTTGATTTTTGAATTTCAAAACTATGCTTTAACCATGATGGAAGTTGATAATTCGACTAACATGGAAATAATAAATAGTTTCAAAATTAGTGTTGGAGAATTTTTTGTTTGAGGATTGAATTGAGAAATGACACATATTTTTAGGGGTGAAAGTGTAATTTATTCTTTTATTATTAGGGGTGTATAAAATACCGCCAAATCTGTTAAAATCACACCGATCTGTATTAATCTACACTGCTCTATCTATTAATTATGGATTAAACTTTTAAATTTATAATCTGTCTTTCAAACTGCTTCGCTCCACTATATTTAATATATATATATATAAATTTTAACCTCCAATGAAATATCAAAGTAAAGATAAGTGTGAGAGAGGTTTAAAATGTGAAATTTGGTTTTTCAGATTGAGTGGTTTGGGGTTGGATGTAGGGATCAATTTTGGGGTGGGGATAGTTTTGACATTAGGTTAGGTTTGGGCTATGTGATTTAGAGACTAAGTGGAAATTTTTTTTTTTTTTTCCAAGAATTAAAGTGGAAAAAAAAGTTAGGAATCACCCTAAGAAACTTTGATTTTTGAATTTCAAAACTACCCTTTAACCATGGGAAGTTGATAATTCGACTAACAGGGAAACAATAAATAGTTTCAAAATTAGTGTTGGAGAATTTTTTGTTTCAGGATCGAATTGAGAAATGACACATATTTTTAGGGTTGAAAGTGTAATTTATTCTTTTATTATTAGAGTTGTGTAAAATATCGGCCAATCTGTTAAAATCACATTGATCCGCATCAATCTGTATCGCTTTATCTGCTAATCACGAATTAAATTTTAAAATTTATAATTCGCCTTTCAAACCGCTCTGCTCTGCTATACTTAATATATATATATATATATATATTTTAACCTCCAATGAAATATCAAAATAAAAATGAGTGTGAAAGAGATTTAAAATGTGAAATTTGTTACAAATTAGTAGTTATATATATGAAACATATTAT
The DNA here is from genome assembly GCA_025200525.1 of Camellia lanceoleosa. Lineage (NCBI taxonomy): Eukaryota > Viridiplantae > Streptophyta > Magnoliopsida > Ericales > Theaceae > Camellia > Camellia lanceoleosa. The sequence goes on along the minus strand of CM045763.1, from coordinate 145,904,788 downwards.
GTAAAATTAATTTGTGCTATATATATATCAGAAAATTATACAGGTCAGTATTATATATTATGCAAATGTTTGATAATTTGTTAGAATATTTTTCAATCCACCAATCTGTCCAAAACCACCCAATCCATTATTTGCCAATCCGCTAATCCACCAATCAACCATTCAATTTGTAATTTTACCCTCAAACTGTCTGTAACGCTCCAATTTCTCTAGCCTAAATGATAATACAACAATCATGGCTCTTCAAGGTAAAACCAAAATAAATCTTCACACTTGCATTGCATGATACAAATGGTTTCTCATGCGATTAAACATTTAATCCAAAACCAAAGAAATAAGCAAATAAATACCCTCAAGTGTTTACAAGTTTCCAAGGCTTAATCCTGGTTACACAAAATGGTTATTCAACTCACATAAATATAGCCCTTGGCTTATAAACAGAGTCACAGCAAAATGAGAACATTGTGCTCTCAACACACATTTCCACGCCCTTGGTTAGGTGGAATCACCACATCCTTCCCTGCACAAAAATCCCGTAGGGTGAGCATAAAGCCCAGTGGGAAAATCTTAACAAAAAATATACATTTTATACAAGTCTCAAGAGATGAAATGCACATGCCATGCTATACCTTTTTGAAAGTAAAACACATCTTCATCCTTTGAAAAACCATCATGCTCAATGATGTCATGCAACTTCAACTGTTCAAAATTTATCAATTTAATTCAAGGGGCGGTAAATACAACTTTGATAATCTCTAGGTCGGTGCCTGCAAGTAGGCTTCACTGGCACTACCAAACCCCACTCTTTATCGGTCTCTCACCGGAAGGGAAGTGGTACTTCCTCCGCGCATGTTTTCAATCTTTCACCCCCGGATACTCAGGCCAACTTAATCAATTTCTTCTACACCACTTATCAAGACGTATCACTGTATTTACCCCAAAATCATTTCATGAAATCTCATTTCACAACATTCTTTTCTCAATGCAAGTTTTCAAATTCAATATCAAAGCTTAACATAATCAAATGAATTGACATGCCAGTGTATCAATTAATAATACAATGCAACATTTTTTTTCCATTTTCAATACTTCCACACAATACTTCCATTGTGATCAAATTCTCATTTCTCATTTCAATGTAACTTCACAAGATGAATATATATACTTTTATATCCAATTCATCCAAGGGATAGCATAATTCTCACATTTCGAGCAATCTCAACAATTTAGTCATTTCAAGACTATAACAACATTTTGAACAACAATTTCCAAAATTTCAACAGTTCCCATCTTCCATGAAAACCATCATTCATATGTATATAAATAAACAATTTTCAAAACATCCATTTATTTTGGCACACAATAAATATGACAACATCATCCGAGGATTTTCAACATTCTTTAAAAATTCCCAATTTCAGGTTTTCTCACCAAAACCATTCATATTCAAATATTTGAAAGAATCTCACCCAAAAACATCTTTCTTTAATCAACATACTTCGCAACCCTCAACTTCCATTTTAAAAGGGTTAAGGGGTAAACCCACTTTCAAAATCACTCATCTTCTTGAATCGACAATAAATTTTCAAAAGCTATCAAAGGACGATTTTGAAAATCATCTAGATCTTACAAAAATATATATATAATTCAAAGAAAATCCCTACCTCAACCATTGAAGAAGAATAGAGATGAAACCCCAAAATCAACGATGCCCAAACTCAATCTTCATCGCACACAATGAAGCCCTCGAGATGTTAACCAACTTTGATGAAGAAACAATGGCAAAACTCTAATGGATCTTGAGGAATCAAGGTTTTTGATCTAGTTTGTATAAGGAAATGTAGAGAGACGGAAGAGGAAATGTTTTGAGAGAGAGAGAGAGAGATATAAGGAGATTGAGATACACTCAGCCCAAAGAGAGAAAAGAAGCCAAAATTTCGGATCCACCTACCACCGCAGGTGTGGAGCCTATTCCGGGATGTGCGGCGCGTGCTTCCATATGTGCGGTGCCTCCTCCCCACACCTCACTCCCGCACCTACCTTTTTAGTAGGGTGCTTCATGCCATCTCCTGAATTCCGCCCGTGCGGCCTCACTTCCCGCATATACGGTCCTGGTCCTCAACCCGGAAATCTCTCGATTCAACTCCCGACGCTCTAGACCGACCTCGCACCCTTTGGAACAAATAAAACTCAATACCGGAATAAACAAGAACAAGAACTTTTGAGAAAACTTCCGAACACAACAAACTCAAATGATCAACAAGAGTCCAAGTCTAAACTGTCACTCTAACAAGGGTAAACCCCAAAGGTAAACAAAGAGGAACAAGAAATGCACAATGAAACCGGTCGTCACAACCTCTCCACCATAGGAAATTTCGTCCCCGAAATTGGATCACACTACCCAAACAAAGGTTTTCAAACGATTGAAACCACGCTATTTGATTTTCAAATTACAATATTAGTTCTCAACCCAATCTCACCATTACATCATGGTTACCTCATTAACTATAACCTTTCAAAATACTCATAAACATGAAGTTCTCAATAAAAGTAACAACAACCCATAACAACCTCAAGCTTAAATTAACAACATACAATCAATATGTGATTAACAATTTTAATACATTTCCCTAAAACATTGGGGAATATTACAAGGGAAGGTAACTTAAGCATTTTTCAAACAAATCTAGATACTTGGAGCGGACTTTCGCCTCCTATTCCTACGTCGCTTCCTCAACCCCATGGTGTCTCCACAACACCTTTACGAACGGTATAGTTTTGCCCCGTAGTACTTGCTCCCGGGTATCTAATATTTGAACTGGTCGCTCTTCATAAGAGGCATCCTCATCTACCTCTAAATTAACCCAATCAAGCACATGAAAAGGGTCGGGTTCATACTTCCTAAGCATAGATACATGGAACACATTATGAACCCCCCGAAAACTGTAGCGGTAAGGCTAACCGGTATACCACTTCCACAATTCGTTCTAAGATTTCAAAAGGTCCAATGAACATTGGAGACAATTTACCACTCTTACCAAATCTCATCAAACCCCGCCTTGGTGAGATCTTAAGAAACACATGGTTACCACCTTCAAAAGATAAAGGTCATCTCCTCTTATCGGCATAACTCTTTTGTCGATTTTGGGCCGTAGCTAGCCTCTTTTGAATGAGAACAACTTTCTCGGTTGTCTCTCTAACAATTTCTGGACCCAACAATGGTACATCACCTACCTCGGCCTAACAAACCGGTGATTTACAAGGTTAGCCATACAAGGCCTCAAATGGTGCCATCCCAATATTAGCTTGATAACTATTGTTATAGGCGAACTTAATCAATAGTAAGTGCCTCTCCCACGACCCTTTGAAATCGAGGACGCAAGCTCTAAGCATGTCTCCAAAATTTGAATAGTACGCTCTGACTGCCCATTGGTTTGAGGATGGTAAGTGTGGGAGCCAAATAAATAGCAGAATCAGAAGCGTACGCTTTAGAAGATAGACATTACTCGACTCTAACCTGAACAATCAGGAGGCCGAATACAATAATTATGCCGAGTAACTATTGAACTAAGGGGCCGAATAAATAAGCGGATAGTGAACGAAAAGGGGACCAGGCCCCGAGGCCCTGGAAACGAGTATAAATAAAGGAACAACAGTCGAAGAAAGGTATGTGAGAACTAGTATGTTTAACTTAAAATACAAGTAACCCAGAGAGAGTAGAGACTGACTTGTCCATCGGAGTGCTAATTCCGGCACCCCCGACCGGAGTGTTCATTTCTTTTCAGGTGTCTATTTGAGGATCATGAGCGTCTCCCTAGATCAGAAGAGTATTTCCAAACCACTTCCCCACAATTGGCGCCGTCTGTGGGAATACTCAAATACATCCATGGCGGGCGTAACGGAAGACCCTCCAATAGTCACCGACGAAACCACACAGAGAGACGATCTCACTCTGACAAACATGCTTGGACTAGAGACTATCGCCACAAGACGCACCTTGAACTTCGCCTCACCCTCGACTTTAGAACATAAGACAATGCAAGAAATCATGGAACAATCTAAGCAAAACGAACAGAGGTTGGAGAACATGATCGTTGAGAACGAACGTCTCCGTCAAGATTTGGCCTTGGAAGTGGCAAAATCCAAACAAGCAGTCCGCCCAGAGGCGGGACGACCTCTGAGGGCAGGTAGTCGACGACCTCGAGCCCGACAACAAGACACTGATAACGACTCCGACTCATTGTCGCCGAAGCCCAAGAAGAAGGAACGACATGAAACCACCAGTTCCTCCGAAGAGAGTCCACGTGTAAGGCATAAGCGATGAAGAAACAGTTTAGACGAAGAAGACCAGCACGATCCATTTGTACGAAGGATTGCAAGGGCAGTGCTACCCAAGAAATTCAAAGCACCGTCATTGACCTTGTACGACGGTAAATCAGACCCCACCGATCACATCTGCCATTACAAGCAAGCCATGACGCTGCATGTAGACAACGAGGCTCTCATGTGTAGAATATTTCTGAGCAGTTTGGGACCACTAGTTGTTAGGTGGTATTATAAACTGGAGCCGGCTTCGATCAAGAGCTTCTACCAACTCCAAAAATCCTTCAGGGCGAGGTTTATCACTAATGAGGTCCAGCCAAAGCAAGCCGATTCCCTCTGGGCAACGCAGATTCAACTGGGAGAAACCCTTCGTGCCTATTCGGCGTGGTATTGGGAATGTTTTAATTTGGTAGATGATGCTTGCAACGACTCCATGGCCATTACCACCTTCAAGATGGGGCTGCATCCTGACAGTGCCCTCTGCAGCTCTTTGACCAGACGACCCCCCAAAACAGTCTGGTCTTTGATGAAGAAAGTTGAAGAATACTGTAAAGTGGCAGATGATGCCTTGAGGGTAAAAGCCGTAAATGTAACCAACAAGACGGCTCCTACTGAAATTGCTTAGCTGTTAAATTCTGTACCACCTCAGAGCCCTAAACCACGGCATCGGCCAAATGAGAAAAGAGACGGGATTCTCGCTAACCAAATGACCAATGCTCTCACCGAGCAAATGAACAGCCACAAGTCGATAGCAGGCGCACAAGGCGCGCCGATAAGAAATATACGGAGTTGATAGAGCCGATCAGTGCGGTCCTAACCAAAATCCAACGCCTTCCGTTCTTCAAATGGCCTCCCAAAATGGTAGAACCTCCTGACATAAGAAGACGGGATAGACGGTATGAGTATCATAAGGACCATGGCCACGATACTGAGAGTTGTTATGCATTGAAGGATCACCTGGAGGAATTGGTACAAGATGGTAGGCTACAACAATACGTTTGAAAAGGCAACTCAACCAAAGTAATAGCCTTAAGACAGGACTCCCCTCCACTCGGCGTGATCTACATGATATACAGCCTGCCAATATCGTCCGCAGTGCATACGATTCAGTTGAATCCCAACCCTCAAAATCAGCTCACTCTGAGAAAACGTCCCCATGAAGCTGTGAGCATTACTTTTGATGATTCGGATTTGGCCGGAGTGACACTTCCACACATTGATCCCTTAGTAATTGAGTTGCGCGTCAACCAATTCATTGTTGAGCGCGTACTCATTGACTCAGGGAGCACATCAGAAGTTATGTATTACAAGACATTCACCAAACTCGGTCTCTCTGAATCGGATCTCTCTCCGGCTCTTTATCCGTTATTCAGCTTCAACGCCAATCCAGAATACCCGTTGGGAAAAATTACACTACCCGTTCGAGCGGGCTCCCGAACAGTGGAAGTGGAATTCTTGGTTGTTAAGCTGCCGTCGCCGTATAACCTCATCATGGGGCAAAATTGGTTGCACACCATGCGGGCCGTACTGAGTACCTATCATCAGCTGCTGCGCTTCGCAACAGAACGCAACATTGAGCAAATCTGTGGCTCCCAGAAATCGGCACAAGCATGTTATCTCCTTGCTGAAAAATGCCAAAAGAGTTGCAAGTGAACTCTATTGAAGTGACAGATCAGGAGAGCCTCGACGATGTTGGGTGGCTCCCCAATGAAACGGCCACGGAAGCCCTAGATAGAGTTGAAATCAATGGAAACCTAGACAGGTTCTTTATGGTCGGCGTCTCCCTGAATCAAGCCAACAGACAGTAGCTAATTTCCTTCATGCTTGGCAATCTTGATGTATTTGTGTGGACTCCATATGAGATGCCGGGTGTAGATCCATATGTTTCGCAGCACCGTTTGAATGTTGACCCTAAATGCAAGCCGATCATTCAGAAAAGTCGACGATCAGCCGCAGAGCACACTGCCACCGTCATTGAAGAGGTTGACTGGTTGCTTGATGCCAGAGCAATTAGAGAAGTGACCTACCCTACATGGCTCTTTAATACTGTGGTTATGAAGAAGAAAAATGGGACTTGGCGAGTCTGCGTCGATTTCATGGACCTAAACAAAGCCTGCCCCAAAGATTGTTTTCCTCTCCCCAAGATAGACCAACTTGTAGATGCTACGGTACGTCATCAGCGTATGAGCTTCCTCGATGCCTACAGAGGCTACCATCAAATTGCCATGCATCTGGAGGACTAGGACAAAACTGCATTCCTCACCCCAAGAGGAACCTATTGCTAAAGGTTATGCCTTTTGGGCTGAAGAATGTAGGGGCAACTTACCAGAGACTAGTCACTACAATTTCAAGGAGCAACTCGGCCACACTATGGAAGTGTACATTGATGATATTGTCACGCCCTCAAAATAATAACATTAAACCCACAATATTGACATGCATTGATATATAAAAGATCAACATCCTTCTATGCATCAGAGTAATTCATTACAAAAAGTATTACATGTTAACAACATAGCAAATGCCCTAAGGGCTTACAGCTTTCCAAGTTATCACTTGGTTACAAAAAGAGAGTACTAACTCAATTACACATTAAGCCATTGGCTTGAATCTACATGTAATACATCAAAACAAGGAAAGACAACAAAAGTCTGTCCGCCTCTAGCCTCCCAAGCTATGTCCTTGGAGGTGGCATGCTACCTGTACCTGAAAATGATATTCTCGTATAGGGTGAGCTAATGTACCAAAGAGAAATACACTAAACCAGCTATGAACAATGACTAAAAGATTAACAGTTTGATAGATGGTTAACACTTTTACATTCTTTCATAACACATTACATTTTCATTTTCCATTCCTTTTCAATTCTCAATTCATAACCATAGTCCAGAACCTGACCAAATAATCGATATGAGACAGTAACTCATATTAAACATTTCCTCATTTCACAATAGATAGGCATACTAGCTATATCAATACATCAACAGTTAAGCATATGAGCTATATCAACACTTCAACAGATAAGCATACGAGCTGTATCTACGGAGTCTATCCTCTCTCTTCTTTCACACAACACCCGGTTTAGAGGTCCATCCCCTCTCTACCCCTAAACCGTGGAGTACATCCCCTCTCTCCTCTAACACAACACAATGCATATAAACAATTATTATACACATCATCAGTCAATACATAAAATTAATGTATTCTTTCAAACGTCATACTCAATGACACATTCTAGTGATTAGTTTTAGTTTGCCTAATCATCATGCATTGTCTACAACAATCAAGACTATCCTCCACCGATAGCCCAAAGCAGTTATTTCTAAACAGAAAATAAATGCACAAAATGAATATAAAATCAACATTTCAACTAGGTGAGCGATAAATAATTCAACTACACCCTTTAATCCCATACATTCCCATTCCTAACATTTCTCTATGCTAAACATGCATATAGGTTTATTATAAATAAAACCCCAACTTTGGTAAAATTACACAAAAGCCCCTAAACTTTCTCAAAATTACCCAACAACCCCCAACATATCAAAATGCTAAAATTTAAAGACAAAGCTCATAAAGAGGAGTATGTTATCCCTACCTCAAATTCGGCGCTCAAACGGAGAAGATGAAAAGAGTCGAAACTCGATCTCCACCACACACCACAAAGCCCTCGAGAATTAACACAACTTTGGCGAAGGAACTATGGCCAAAATCCCAATGGAACTATGGCCAAAATCCAGCTCGGCACAACTAAAATTTATAACTCAAGCTCGGTTCGTAATGGCTTATTAAACCAAGAAAGAACCATAGAAGTTGGTAAGCTAACCCTATACACTTACACCTATATATAGGAGTTTGTCCACCTTAAAATGTGTCTTGTAACCGATGTGGGACTTCCAACAAACATATAGAAGTTTGTCCACCTAAAAATGTATCTTGTAACCGATGTGGGACTTCCAACAAACACACCAAAGGTTCCCAAAATAGAATGAAGGGTCCAAATACATTTACCAAAAGCCTTAAAAGGCACAAGTGCTACAGATATGGTGGTCAAGTCCAAGGAAGAGCAGAATCATATAGCCAACCTGGAAGAGACATTTGGTATTCTACGCAAATATGGAATAAAGCTGAACGCTTCCAAATGTGCGTTTGAGATCGGCTCTGGCAAATTCTTGGGTTACATTGTCAACCACCGAGGAATCGAAGCCAACCCAAGGCAAATCACAGCAATCCTAGAACTCGGCTTCCCCCGATCGGTCAAGGAGGTTCAAAAGTTGATGGGGATGGCTGTTGCACTCAACAGGTTCATCAGTCAGTCCACAGATCGCTGCCGACAATTCTTTTATACACTACGGCAAGGCAAGGCTTTTGAATGGTCCACCGAATGCGAAGCCTCTTTCAACGGCCTCAAGACCTACCTCCGCTCAGTACCACTTTTGACAACACCTGCTGCTGGTGACCTGCTCATTTTGTATCTGGCAGTTTCCAACAAGGCCGCCAGCACCGTACTGATAAAGGAAGAGCTAGGAGAGCAGCGGCCAGTGTATTATGTGAGCAAGGCAATGGTTGACGCCGAAACACGCTACCTTCCGCTGGAAAAACTCATCCTAGCCCTAGTCATGGCGGCAAGAAAACTGATGCATTACTTCCAGGGACATAGCATTGGGGTGCTAACAGATTATCTCCTATGATCAGTACTATGAAGTGCAAAAGCATCAGGACGTGTTTCAAAGTGGGTTCTTGAACTCGGGCAGTACGACATTCAGTTTCTACCTAGAACCTCAATCAAGGGACAGGTGCTTGCCGACTTCGTTGCCGAATTCACTGGGGGTCTTGCCGATTTCAAGACTGATGAAATTCGACTGAAGTCGAATTGGAGAATTTATGTTGGGGACATTTGGCAATTGTACTGTGATGGATCATCCAATCAGCGGGGCAGCGGAGCCAGAGTTGTAATCATGGCTCCCGACGGTGCAATAATTGAGCAGTCTGTCAAGCTCGGCTTCGAAGCATCAAATAACGAAGTTGAATACGAAGCCCTTCTAGCCGGTTTGCGGAATACACATCTTCTGGGTGCTCGGCATTTGATTGTATTTTGCGATTCAAAGCTGGTGATCAATCAGCTAAAGGGGGAGTACGCGGCAAGAAACGACCGTATGGCGGCTTACATGAAAACGGCCAACTCCTTGCTGGCAAAATTTGACCATCATGAATTAAACCAGATAACACGTGATCAGAACACACATGCAGATGCCCTGGCTTGCCTAGTCTCCGCCATTAACTCAGAGATTAAACGGACCATCGAAGTAGGTTTCATCCCGGAGCCGAGCATTGGCCCTTCGGAAGAAGTCTAGGTTAATGTTATAGAATCTAGACCAAGTTGGATGGATCCCATTGCTGCATTCCTGTCTTCCAAACAGCTCTCAGAGGACAAAAAAGAAGTGCACAAGCTGCGAAACAAAGCCCTGCGATACTACTTAGATCTACAATGAAGGCTTTATAAAAAATCCCTCTTTGGTCCATATTTGGAATGTGTGCACCCGGACAAAGTCGAGGAGCTTCTGACTGAAATACATAAAGGCAGTTGTGGCGCCCATTCTGGCGGGCGGTCCTTAGCTTATCGAGCCGTGACACAGGGGTATTACTGGCCGACAATGAGAGCAGATGCCGAATGTTACGTGAAAAAGTGTGAACAAAGGCCGAAGTTCTCCTTGACCCACTCCGTCAAGAGCTAAGCTCCATAACCAGTCCTTGGCCGTTCACCCAATGGGGAATTGACATCGTCGGACCCCTGCTTCGTGTCCTAGGTAACAAGCGATTTTTGATTGTCGCGACAGATTATTTTACAAAATGGGTAGAAGCGGATGCACTAACGCACATTTGAGATACTGACGTGAGGCATTTTGTTTGGAGAAACATCATAACGCGATTCGGCATTCCAAGAGCACTTATCTCGGACAACGACACCCAGTTCGATTGTGGTGTCTATCGAGAGTTGTGCAGCAAGTATGGTATTTGGCCTTACTTTTCCACGCCAGCTTATCTACAAAGCAATGGTTAAGCTGAAGCCTCTAACAAATCCATCTTGGACGGCATCAAGAAGAGGCTGGAGAAAGCTAAAGGCAAATGGGTCGAAGAATTGCTGAGTGTGTTGTGGGCTCATCGAACTATGCCGAGGTGATCTACTGGGGAAACACCATTTGCTCTGTGCTTTCGAACCCAGGCAATCATACCCCTGGAGATCAGCCTCCCAACCTTGAAATCGAAGGTTTTTGATATGGGCCAAAATGACATGATACTGGCCTTGGATTTAGTTCTAATTGAAGAATGAAGAGACCATGCCCTTGCATCCGTGGCGCGGTATCAACAGCAGCTTGCTAAGTCGTATAATCAATGTGTCCAGTTACACCGCTACACACTGGGAGAGTTAGTCCTGAAGAAAGTACTTCCAGCTACTAGGAAATTAGCCGACGGAAAATTGGGTCCTAACTGGGACGGCCCCTATCAGGTAGACTTGATCGTGGGAGTAGGGGCGTATCGGCTAAAAGACATGTCTGGAAGGAGTCTTCCACGGCCCTGGAATTCAACGCATTTACATAAATTCTATCATTGACCCGACTTGTGGGGCTTGATATTTGTATATATTTCACTTTTGCAATGCAAAGTTTTTCATTTCTTCATCGCGCAATGCAGTTCACAAGACTCCGGATTCGGAGCCCCACCAGGACATGACCCCTTTGGATCGATTAAAGCCTCCGGATTCAGAGCACCCTTCGTGGATATCACGATTGGCCAATTAGACTCTGGATTCGGAGCCTCATCAACGCAGGACGCCTTTGGGCCGATAAAGCCTCTAGATTCGGAGCGCCCTTCATGGATATCACGATTGGCCAAATAAAGACTCCGAATTCGGAGCCCCATCGGCGCAGGACGCCTTTGGGCCGATTAAAGCCGTCGGATTTGGAGCGCCCTTCGTGGATATCACAATTGGCCACTCCGAATTCAGAGCCCCATCGGCGCACGACGCGTTTGGGCTGATAAAGCCTCTGGATTCGGAGCGCCCTTCGTGGATATCACGATTGGCCAAATAAAGACTTCGGATTCGGAGCCCCATCGGCGCATGACGCCTTTGGGCCGATAAAGCCTCCGGATTCGGAGCGGCCTTCGTGGATATCACGATTGGCCAAACAAAGACTCCAAATTCAGAGCCCCATCAGCGCAGGACCTCTTTGGGCCGATTAAAGCATTCGGATTCGGAACGCCCTTCGTGGATATCACGATTGGCCACTCCAGATTCGGAGCCTCATCGACGCATGACACCTTTGGGCTGATTAAAAGCCTCCGAATTCGTGGCACCTTCGTACAAGCCGTATAAACAAAGGCTGAAATATGCATATGTTCAAAATGGAATAGTTCAGGCCGCACAAAAATAGTCTAAAACGTGCGAACATTCAAAGTAAAATGCGTCCTTAGATAAATTGATTGGCATCAAGTGTACTAACATAAATAAAAAGTACGCTACAAATTGAAAATTAAGCGTTTTATTAAAATCAGCCAATAAATACATAGTTTCTACATAAGCATTACAAGGTCTTCTTCTCTTCGGCAGCTCCCTCATCATCACTCTTCTCAATTTTGAAAGTGAAGAAAGGGAAATCATTCTGTTGGTACAACGGCAACACCGAATTCACACCTGCTTCCTGGAGAGCCTCAGCTTCCTGAAGTGCCTTGATCCAATCATGCCTAAACCCACGATTTTCACATCAACAAACTTCTTCGGCGAGTTTCTCCTTGGTCTTCTGAATTCCAACCTTTTGGCCATCATGGAAGCCTTTTTCATAGGCCGTGGCCCTCGCAGTCTCAATCGCGAACATGCTAGCCGTGTTCCGATCGGCAATAGCTTCACTTATCAGCCTTTGAGTCACCCTCTCTTCCACAACCGGGTTGGGATGGCTGGCTGATTGAGACTCGGCAGACTTGATTTTCTTTAGCTCACGCTCGGTCTTCTCCATGCGAGCTTATAACTTCCGAATGCGTTCATCTCTCTGCTCTATATCGCGCCGAGCGGCGCAGAGACGCATGCCGATTTCATAAATGGTGTATAGCCCTTTACCGCCCCATGAACGCCCTCACAAAACACTTCGAAGTCTTGCCAACCTACCATCGACTGTTGGACCTCGGGTGGAAAAATCTGTTGAGCGAACTCAACTGCCACGTTTGGATCTCGAACGATCGAATCCGCCTCTGTCATGGGTCTATTCCCCACGAAGACCGTAAAACTCAATGGGCGTGGATTCGCATCAGATTCCCTTCCAGAATGGGGTTGAGGAGATCTGCCCTGTGGCTGCTTGTCCCTCTTGGGCGACCTACTTCGACGATGAAGAGATTAGTGTCTCTCCCGATCCGTCGAAGTCCTACTTCCCGTGCATGAAGGTTCACCACTTCAACTCATATCTCCTTCCAGCTCAACTAGCATCCTCGCTTCTCCTCTGTTGTTGAAAAAAAGTCTATTCGACATTCACACTTGTTTAATCTTCCTCAAAGAGTTAGACTGAGTTGCTGACTGAGCACATAAATAAGACCTTCGTTCACGAAGTACACGCCAATTTATTCCCTACGAGGGCAGCACCTCCGAGGCAATCTCATTAATATTGAAACCTCAACAGCCTGGCGCCGACTGAGTCATATGCCCCAATCGCCCCATCAACCACTGATTCATCAGTACAATATTCATAAGTTCATGTTATTTAGCGTTCTATGTTCATGAACCAGCTGGGGCAAGGGCAGATTCATTAATCTAGTCGGCTTGAGTGCCCCAGCCGCTCCACGAATCGATTTATCAGTACTTCATAAGTTCTTGATATTCGGCATTCTATAAATCGATTCATCAATACAATATTCATAAGTTCATGTTATTCGGCGTTAAATGTTCGTGAACCAGTTGGGGCAAGGGCAGATTCATCAATCTAGTTGGCTTGAGTGCCCCAGCCGCTCCACGAATCGATTCATTAGTACAATATTCATAAGTTCATGTTATTCGACGTTCAATGTTCATGAACCAGCTGGGGCAAAGGCAGATTCATCAATCTAGTCGGCTTGAGTGTCCCAGCCGCTCCATGAATCGATTTATCAGTACAATACCCATGAACCAGTCCAATTCGGCTTTCGGAGTTCATACATTGTCGGGCAAGATCAGATTTATTAATCTGATCGGCCAAATACCTAAGCACAATGCCGATCAAACTGTGCCGCAGCCACTCCATGAACTAGTCCTATTCAGCTAGGGCAAGGGCATACGATGGGGCCCTGAGTCGATTTATTTGTTCGGATAACTTAAGGTTAAGTTAATTGCCAAGTTACACTATTATCCAATCGGCAGCTATGCAGTGGGATATTTAATCTACTCATCTCATGATCCTACTTCCTATCGGATCGATAGTTAGCAAGCACAACAGACAATAATCATTTTATCCAAAATAGTGAAAAGCAAAACTCTTCATTAATATCAAAAACTGTGTACAACTAATAGTGAAATGAAAAGGAAATTTTCATTAATAAATTGAGCGTAGATAGTAACTAATTTATACATGAAAATTACCTTGAACTAACAAAAATCTACTGAACAAAAACATACATTGAAATTGAAAATACTTAATAAAACTAGAATGTCTCCCAAATCAATCCTCGGGATTAGACTCAAGTGGCTCAACGTCCACTTGCTCGTATGGAATTGGCATGGCCAATGTAACTCCAGCGGCAGCAAGGGCTTTGAGCCACCTATGTTTGAATCCCCGATTCTCGAATTTGGGGACTTCTTCTATGTAGTTCTCAAGTGCGGCGCTCTTTCCAGCCTCGAACGCCGCAGAAGCCTCAGAGTTGGCTTTTTCTTTGGCCTTCTTTAACTCTTCTAACTCGGCCTCCACCTTGGCAAGCGCCTCCTTAGCTAACTTAAGCGATTCCTCGCTCGTGTTTGCCCTCTCGTCAGCGTCGGATTTGAGCTGGTCAGCAGTCCGAGCCCTCTCCTTCTTAGCTTCGGCTTGAGCACTTTCCATTGTGGCTCTCATCGCCTCAAACTCGGCCCTGCTTCTCTCACCTTCAGCTTCCAACTTCAAGCGGCCAATCCTTTCAATGGCATCGTGCTGGCGGCGGCCTAGTTCGGTTATCCTTCCAACCGTCTGCAAAACAAGGAGTTGGGATCATCACATACCAAGAAATATCGTATGCAAACCAAACTAAACAATGAGTAAAAAAGATCAAGTCACATACCAGAAGGGCCGACTGGGCAGCTAACGCTATAGTTACCAAATCCGGCTCTGCTCAAAAGGTGGCCTTATCAGCCGGCAATGAGATTGGGGCGGCCAAGCTCAATACTACTGTTGGATGCTTCAAGGCAGATGTGTCAGAGGAGATCGGCGTGTTTTTGATCTTTGGTTGAACAATGAAAGGAACAACCACATCCGACTCCTCTAAGCGGGGCGCTTCTCGCTTTTTTCACCCCGCTCTTCTGGAATCGGCCGTTCTTTTGGAATCTGCTGTTCGGCTTCCTTATCCGTCTCAACCATAACAACTTGAGCTGTTTCTTTTACAATAACGAGTCGTGAAGATTCAATTGGGGCAGGTCTAGAATGGGCGGCCTCAGCTTTCGGCAGCCATGCGTTCAGCATTTCTCTTTCGCACCATCTGCGTGAGATTTTCCCCAGCCATACCCTCAGAAAAAGCGCCGGGTAGGTCTCCCAAATTTGTAAAAATATCTCTGAAGGAAAACTCCACCTGACCCGAAGTGGATGGTGAGTCAGGCAGGTTAAGACCGACTGCCTCAAACGCTGAGTTTAAAGCCTCATCGACCTCTTTGGCCTCCGCAGTGAACTCTCTCGTTGGTTCGGCAATTACCTCGACCATCGGCTCTACGTCTTGCTCCGAATTAGAAGCTTCGAAACCAATTTGCCTAAGGGTCTTGAAGCTAGAGAAGATAAGAGCCGTAAGGTGCTGTTCGTCGGATGGGATCGGAATGTCGTCCGCAGCCAAGAAAGTAGTATAAGTAGGGCTCGTACTGCAGGAGTATATGGGCGGCTCTCCCTTGCTTCTGTACGTTTGGACGGCCAAAATACTTGAGTGCAGTCTTAATTTCCGCAAGGATTGCGTCGTTAGCTGAGGTCAGAATCTTCTTCAACTTATTGCCTGCAAAAACAAAGGATTAGACTTGGAGAAAAAGCCGAATAAAAGAAAGATCAATAAACACAAGGAGTTACACGGAAACCTGGTTCACCCCTCCGTCTGGGAATAGGGTCTAGGCGATCTTCGCCTTCGCCGAATTCCTAGATGCCTCAGACATTGACCATCACATCGTCAACTCATTTGCCAGAACTGAAAAGCATGGTTACCAAGTGATGGTTGGTGTCCTTGGCTCTGAGAAAGTAGCGCCCAAGACGACCGGAGGATTTGGCTAAAGCATAGCAGTGCGAAATCGCCGGAATGCCAAGGTTGTTCCTAAGGCGCCAGTTCAACTCCACGATTCCCATTATGATTCAAAAGAAATTCATATTAGGTTAGGAAGGAATCAAACCCCAATGGCGGAGGACGGCCCTAAGAAATGGGTGTAGGGAAAAACGAACTCCGCCTTCCGCAATGGATAGGAGAGGAAAGACGATTGTATTTTGGTCATCCCTCTCCATATCAAGAGTATTGTCCGTCACTAGAGATAGATGGACATCATCAGGGATAGAAAAATGTCGTCGGAACCTAGAAATACGACCCTCGGAAAGGAGGCCTTTCAAATGCTTAGCCATTCTAGTAAGGATTCAAGGGTATTCTAAATCAAAAATAAACACGGAAAATAGGATTACAAAGAGAAGATAAGAAAACTTACGAAAGGCAAAGGAGACATGAAGAGAGGGGAAGAAGTTGCAGAAGACGCGAGACAGAGGAGAGATACCAGCTGGCAATCCAGGAGGCTCAAATATTCAAAAAAACATGCATTCAAAGAGACTGGAGTTTCAAATCATAATAAATACAAAAGATACACGAATAAGGCGGGAACATATAATGATGATCGAGAGGCGTGTGCGTTCTGACATTCACATTGGGATAGGAGAAGCCGTCTAACTTATGTTTCTCTTGACTTTTCAAATTCGAAACCAAACACACCAATTAACTGCCGTTAATGGGGAGTTTGGGGGGCAATTGTGGGAGCCGAATAAATAGCAGAATCAGAAGCGTACACTTTAGAAAATAGACATTACTCAGCTCTAACTTGCATGATCAAGAGGCCGAATATAATAAATAGGCCGAGTAACTATTGAACTAAGGGGCTGAATAAATAAGCGGATAGTGAGCGAAAAGGGAACCAGGCCCCGAGGCCCTAGAAATGAGTATAAATAAAGGAACAACAGTCGAAGAAAGGTATGTGAACTAGTATGCTTAACTTAAAATACAAGTAACCAAGAGATAGTAGAGACTGACTTGTCTGTCGGAGTGCTAATTCCGGCACCCCCGACCGGAGTGTTCATTTCTTTTCAGGTGTCTATTTGAGGATCATGAGCATCTCCCAGGATCAGAAGAGTATTTCCAAACCACTTCCCCACAGTAAGCAATGCTAAAGGTCAACTTTGTTCCCAACGCCTCTTGAAGGCTTTGCCATAACCGAGCAGTAAAACGAGGATCCCTATCCGACACAATATTCACAGGGACTCTATGACGTCGGACCATCTCCCTAATGTACAACTCTGCCAAATGTTCAACTGAGTCGCCGGTGCACATCGGAATGAAATTGGTAGACTTAGTCAACCTATCAACAATCACCCAAACGACGTCATTGCCTCGCTGTGTTCTAGGAAGCCCAACTACAAAATCCATGGTAATATGTTCCCATTTCCACTTCGATACAGATAAAGCGACATCCCGCTTCATACCCCTCCACCAAAAATGACGACTAAGATCATGATATATTTTAGTGCTTCTCGTATGTACCGCAAGGCGTGAGTGATGGAACTCCCGGAGTACTTCCTCTCTACAAGATTCGGGTACAAACAAACGGTCTAGATAACGTACACTCAGATCCGAGTAGACGTTCAAACCTTTCTCTTCCTTCCCATTGGAAATTTTAACATGGATTGACTCCAACTCTCGGTCCCTTTATTGTGCCTCTATGACCTTACTAATCAAGGCAGGTTGAGCATTCATTGTGAACAAGGTAGCACTCTCATCGGATTCACCCAAGTGCAAATTAAACTTGCCAATAACACCTAGCATATCCCATTCCCGAATGGTTACACTTGCCAAACTACTCACAGATTTTCCACTCAAAGCATCGGCCACTACATTGGCTTTCCCCGGATGATAGTGTAATTCAAAGTCATAATCCTCTATAAATTCCATCCACCTCCGTTAACGTAAATTCAAATACTTTAGACTCTTATGATCTAAGAAAACCTCAAACTTCTCACCATACAAGTAATGTCTCCAAATTTTCAAGGCAAAAATTACCGCCGCTAATTCTAAATCATGGGTGGGGTAATTCTTCTCGTGAGTTTTCAATTGTCGTGATTTGTAGGCCACAACTTTTCTCTCTTGCATCAAAACACAACCAAGTCCATCCCCGGACGCATCACAAAAGATGGTGTAATCCAAACCCCTTTCCAGAATTATCAAGACTGGTGCGGTAGTCAATCTAGTCTTAAGTTCTTGGAATGATTTTTCACAAGCTTCACTCCACACAAACTTGACACCCTTCCTAGACAACCTAATCAAAGGTGCAGCTAGTCTAGAGAAGTCCCTAACAAAGCGTCGATAATACCCCGCTAATCCCAAGAAACTTCGGATCTTAAAAACATTTTTCGGTTGTTCCCAATCCTGTACGGCGTCTATTTTTGAGGAGTCTATAGTTACTCCCTCTCTCGACACTACGTGCCCCAAAAACTTCACATCGGTTAACCAAAAATCGCATTTCTCAAATTTGGCATACAAACGGTGCTCTCTAAGCAAATCAAGAACTACTCGCAAGTGAGCCTCATGTTCCTCTTCGAAGGTTGAATAAATTAAGATGTTGTCCACAAAGACGACCACGAAAAGGTCCAAGTATTCTCAAAAAATTTGGTTCATCAAATCCATAAAGGAAGCCAGTGCATTAGTCAACCCAAAAGGCATTACAAGGAATTCATAGTGACCATAACGCGTACGAAAGGCCGTTTTCTAGATGTCGTCCTCCCGAACTCTCAATTGATGACACCCCGACCTCAAATCTATCTTTGAGAAGCAGCGAGACCCTCTAAGTTGGTCAAACAAATCATCTATTCTAAGTAGAGGATACTTGTTCTTAACGGTGACCCAATTCAACTTGCGGTAATCAATATACAACCGTAATGACCCATCCTTCTTCTTCGCATAGAGAGCCGGCGCTTCCTAAGGCGATGCACTAGGCGAATGAAGCCCTTGTCTAAAAGCTCTTGGAGGTGAATCTTCAACTCATGCAATTTGGCTAGTGCAAATCTATACGACACCATGGAAATCGATGTTATGCCAGGCACTAAGTCAATGGAGAACTCTATCTCCCAGTGGGGTGGCAAACTGGTAAGGTCCTCGGGAAAGACATCCCCGTATTCACAAACTATCCTTGGCAATTCAACACGAGCCCTGTCACTCTCATTACTCATGAGAGTTGCAAGAAGGTTACTAAGCTTGCTCCTACTACGAGGGTCAAAGACTGGTGAAAATACCCTATCTACTCGGTTCCCCAAAAAATAAAAACAATCACTACTCGAGGTACACACAGTAACTCTTTGACGATAACAATCAATCATAGCTAGGTACGAAAACAACCAGTCCATGCCTAAAATGACTTAAAAACTTGACATGTCTAGCAACACAAAAGAAAATGGAAATCGATGCCCGGCGACTTCTATCTCACAATCACGACACCCCCAGTCTAAATCAATCGTACCCCCAACAGGTGACTCTACTCTGAGCGGAGAAGCTAACTGTGCCACCTCTAACCCCAATGCAAAAATAAATGCAGTATATATAAACGAATGAGACGTACCGCTGTCTATCAACACACTAGCCAAAGTATTACACACAACAAAAATACCTCTCACAACTGAGGATCTTGGTAACTGCTTTGGCACGGTAACAGCATACACATGCCCCTGTGGCCCTTGATTAACTTGTTCATCTCTCGGGAGCATAGGCATGGTGTACTGATTGAGTCGAAGCGGCTCCCTAGTTAACTTATGAAGTTTGAACAGAATGAGCCTACTGGTGGCTCTGAGTCTGCCTCGACCCTGATGCACTAGATGCGCCTCCCAATTGTGGGCAAGTCTTCTTCATGTGTCCCGACTAACCACACTGAAAACAATTAAACCCTTGCCTTCTATTCTAAGGTTGACTCTGAGATCGGTTAGGTGGTGGTAACATCAACTGCCCTTCTTCTTTCTGCGGGCACGCAAAGGCTTTGTGACCCAATTGGCCACACTTAAAGCATGAAAAACCACTCATTGTACTCTTTCCTAGGACCGCACTAGGCAAAGGAAAAGTAGATCTAGACTGTTGTGGTTGGGACTGGGATGAAAAGGTGCCCCTGCTTCTCTTATTCTGCCTATAATCTCCTTGTGATTCCTGGCCCCTAGACCTCAAACCCCGAAGTCTCTCATTCTTGACTTGCATAGTAATCTCTACATGTGTCGTCGCCTCTACAAGACGGTCGTAGTTCAAAATCATGTTTTCGGCAACCTTAAACAGAATTTTGGTTCTGAACTTTTTCTCGAACTCAATGCAACGGTGCTCTTCCGTTGCCACCAACTCCGGTGCAAACCAGGACAAACTAGAAAAGACTGCTTCAAACTCGGCGATAGACATGTTAAGTTATTTGAGGTCTTGAAACTCTTGCCTCAATCTCTCCTTAGCAGTGGAAGGTAAATACTTATCTTGGAAAGCAACTACAAAGGCTTCCCATGTCGGCTCCACCCTACCCTTGGCATATTTCCACCATTGACTCCCATCTCCTTTAAGATAGTAACTCGCTATCATCTATGTGAAGCATCTCAAATGTCTTCACCATTTGCTCGAGCCACTCATCTGCTTTCTTGGGCTTGGGGCCACCATGGATCTCATCTGGCTTGGCCCGCAAAGACTCCTTAGTAAGGAAATTAGCCCTTGACTCTACGGTGTTCTCTCAGGCTTGGTTCTCTACCCTCAACAAATTCATTGATTCCCTTAAAGCCCCCGTCATTTCTCGGGCTAGGGCCCCTATTGTGGTTTGACTTGTTTGTTCTGGGATTTCCGCTTGCCCCACTTGTTCGGCCACAGTAGCTTGGCCTGACTTTTCCTCTTGCACCGGAACCTCATGGACCAGTACTTCATGTACACCCTAGCGAGACCTACCACGTCTCCCGCCTCTACCACCACGGGTCTGACCTCTCCCAGACATCCTATAAAGGACAATAGAAATAATTTAGCACATTAACCCATATGTACTCGCAACTTGCCTTACACGTTTGATCACACCAAATATATGTATTTCTCTACCATATAGACAATTTAATTTCACTCCACATAAGCACTTAGTTATGTAAACACATACGGATTATTCTTCCATGATGAAATTCGTTCCACAAAAAACCAAGAATTCTTAGTAGAACGAGTATTAATCAAGTACCCTTCTAAAAAGACCTCAAGGAATTTAATAGGTGCAAACAGCATCCCAAAAGTCCAATCTCATACCCATATAGTCACATAAGCATGTTATCACATAATCACAAAATACATAACATCTTCCTATCATGCAACATGAACCCATTGTGGCCAAATAACCACTCCTCATGAGCTCCAAGTATTCAAACCCGGTAGCTCTCATACCAAGTTGCAACACCCCAATTTCTCTAGCCCAAATGATAATACAACAATCATGGCTCTTCAAGGTAAAACTGAAATAGATCTCCATACTTGCATTGCATGATACAAATGGTTCCTCATGCGATTAAACAATTAATCCAAAAACAAACAAATAAGAAAATAAATACCCTCAAGGGTTTACAAGTTTCCGAGGCTTAAGCTTGGTTACACAAAATGGTTATTCAACCCACACAAATATAGTCCTTGGCTTATAAACAGAGTCACAGCAAAATGAGAACAACATGCTCTTAACACAACTTCCACTCCCTTAGTTAGGTGGAATCACCACATTCTTCCCTGCACAAAAATCCCATAGGGTGAGCATAAAGCCCAGTGGGAAAATCTTAACAAAGAATGTACATTTTATACAAGTTTCAAAAGATGAAATGCATATGCCATGCTATGTCTTTTTGAAAGTAAAACACATCTTCATCCTTTGAAAAACCATCATGCTCAATGATGTCATGTAACTTCAACTGTTCAAAATTTATCAATTTCATTCAAGGGGCAGTAAATACAACTTTGATAATCCCTAGGTTGGTGTCTGCAAGTAGGCTTCACTAGCACTACCAAACCCCACTCTTTACCGGTCTCTCACCGGAAGGGAAGTGGTTCCTCTTCTGCGCGTATTTTCGATCTTTCACTCCGGACACTCAGGCTAACTTAATCAATTTCATCTATACCACCTATCAAGACTTACCACCTTATTTACCCCAAAACCATTTATTTGATTATGTTAATGTATCAATTAATAATACAATGCAACATTTTTTCCATTTTCAATACTTCCACACAATACTTCCATTGTGATCAAATTCTCATTTCTCATTTCAATGTAACTTCACAAGATGAATATATATACTTTTATATCCAATTCATCCAAGGGATAGCATAATTCTCACATTTCGAGCAATCTCAACAATTTAGTTATTTCAAGACTATAACAACATTTTGAACAACAATTTCTAAAATTTCAACAATTCCCATCTTCCATGAAAACCATCATTCATATGTATATAAATAAACAATTTTCAAAACATCCATTTATTTGGCACACAATAAATATGACAACATCATCCGAGGATTTTCAACATCCTTTAAAAATTCCCAATTTTAGGTTTTCTCACCAAAACCATTCATATTCAAATATTTGAAAGAATCTCACCCAAAACATCTTTCTTTAATCAACATACTTCGCAACCCTCAACTTCCATTTTAAAAGGGTTAAGGGGTAAACCCACTTTCAAAATCACTCATCTTCTTGAATCGACAATAAATTTTCAAAAGCTATCAAAGGACGATTTCGAAAATCATCTAGATCTTACAAAAATATAAAAAAAATCCCTACCACAAGCATTGAAGAAGAATAGAGATGAAACCCCAAAATCAACGATGCCCAAACTCGATCTTCATCGCACACAATGAAGCCCTCGAGATGTTAACCAACTTTGATGAAGAAACAATGGCAAAACTCTAATGGATCTTGAGGAATCAAGGTTTTTGATTTAGTTTGTATAAGGAAATGTAGAGAGACAGAAGAGGAAATGTTTTCAGAGAGAGAGAGAGATACAAGGAGAATGAGATACACTCAGCCCAAAGAGAGAAAAGAAGCCAAAATTTCGGATCCACCTACCACCGCACATGCGGAGCCTATTCCTGTTCATGCGGCGCGTGCTCCTGCACGTGTGGCCCTCACCCCCGTATGGGCAGCGCCTCTTCCCCACACCTCACTCCTGCACTTGCCTTTTTAGCAATGTGCTTCATGCCATCCCATGAATTCCGCACGTGCGGCCTCACTTTCCGCACGTGCGGCCCTCTCCCGCACGTTCGGCCTAAGGTCCCACACATGCGGCCCTGGTCCTTAGCCCAAAAATCTCTCGGTTCAACTCCCGACACTCTGGACCGACCTCGCACCCTCCGGAACAAATGAAACTCAACACCGAAATAAACAAGAACAAGAACTTTTGAGAAAAACTTCCGAACACAACAAACTCAAACGATCAACAAGACTCCAAGTCTAAACCGTCACTCTAACAAGGGTAAACCCCAAAGGTAAACAAAGAGGAACAAGAAACACACAACGAAACTGGTCATCACACTGTCCAAACTGCACTGCGCACAACCCTATTTATTACCATCAAATACCATGGATGCTGAAGGCTTTCTCAAAGAGTCAAGCGGTAAGTATTGCTCAAACTAATTGGATAAAACTTTATAAGACCAATATTTATAAGGGGCAATTTTTCAAAAATTCTATTTTTAATACTTACGTACTAATTAGTTTTTTTATTTATTTAAATAATAATAATAATCATATAAGTGGTAGCTTTACAACATTTTAATATAAAATCATAAGATCATCTTTAATAGATTGTGTTATTTCAGTCGTGCAAATGCCATATTGTAGCATGGTATGTGTCAAAATATCATATTTTGTGAGAATCACTCCAGAAGTGCATACTTTATTTATATTTTAGCATGATCACCATATGATTTAATTTCAACCATAGGATATGATCATGTACACCTAATTATATGTATTTGCAAGATCTTTAATTAAAAAAATTATAGTCGAATAATTAATTTGTATAAAAAATTCAAGTCATTAGTTTAAAACAAACTTACATTTAATAAAATTAATTAAAATAACATTCAATTTTTTGAAATCGATTATATACAATGATCTTATTGAACAATTTTTTTTTTTTTTTTTTTTTTTTTTTGACACGGTGAGCAAACCTGTTATCAAATTGTGTTTTACGTATCCAGAAATTGGAACACCTTCAAAATGTATTTTGAATTAAAATTATTTTAATATGATGGTTAATATTTTTGTAAAATATTAATTTAAAATTTTTATATTAATATACTAATTTTATTGAATTTATATATAATAAAAAAACGAATGGCATGACATTCTTTGGGTATAATTATAATATTAGAAAATTAAAAGGTCAATTCATCATTTTAAAATTTGGCATGATATTCCTATCATGTCAAATTTGGCACCATATATTATACAGTATAATGCTTTTGGCATGATAAATTGTATATTATCAGTGTAATTTTTGTATATATTGTGCCGAATTTTAGCAATAACATGGTATGGAGTCTTTTGGAAAGCTGGTAAAAAGTCAATTTTGAGCTTTTTACTCATTTTGAGTCATATCACCTCTCACATAACTTACCCATAAAAAGACAAAATAAGTTAAAAAAGTTAAAAAAATCAGCTTTTTCCAACTTTCCAAAACATCCCATAGCACACAATTAAAATTGTTCTAAGGTTCTTCATCAATCTGAAATTAATTTTTGAAAGTATCACTGAAATGTTATTTCTCTGATATTTATTATAAACTGATGGGAAATATTATTAGAGTGTATACCATATACATTTGTTATATATTTTTGTGATAAATATTATGCATTTTTGTGGTAAATATTACGGATTTTCTCGTAAGAGTTATAACAATTTGTGGTTCATAAATGAAATTATTTTTATGGTAATTTTACATATTTTTTTATCCATTCATTTTGTAATTATAAGATATGTCACATTATAACAAAAATACGTAACTCCATTTCCTAGTCACAAATTATCATAATTTTTATCAAAAATATATATAATATTTATTAAAAAAATATATAATACACGCTACAAAAAGACATAATAAAATGCTTATGATACACACCATGAAGGGATGTGTACCATGGATTTCCCTAAACAGGATAAAACATGTAGAGGTGGAGGTAGGAGTTAGGGGTCAACTGAGAAATCAAGCATTTTGAGGAACCTTGAGACTTGGTATCTGATAGTATAGATAAATAAGCCTTTCATTTACAATCTTATCTCTCTCTCTCTCTCTCTCTCTCTCTCTCTCTCATCACAGTAGTGGTGATCGAGTAGTGAATTAATTAATTGCCGAGCTAGCTATATATGGATTCAAGTTCACCAGCAGCTTCTGAAAGTGCAAGGGCCTCCTTCTCCAGGCATTGGAAGACAGCATGTTCCAGCTTTGTATTAGGTTGTTTACTTGCAATCACACTTCAAGTCTTCTTCTTCTCTCCAATATCTCCAGACCCACTTGAACTGCCTCGACCCTCTTCTTCTGCTCCCTTTCTTCCCACAAACAGCCTCTTACAGGTGAAGTACTCAACAAGACTTTTCATTTCATCTATATCTAATATATATATTGAGTGTGTCTCTGGCTGATGCTTACTGGTATCTATTTGCTTTTTGTAAATATTTGACCCCAAAAATCTAGAAAGTGACAAAACTTGGAGAAGGATTTTTGAAGAACCCAGAAGACGTGTGTGTGGATAAAGAGGGCATCTTGTATACGGCAACAAGAGATGGTTGGATCAAAAGATTGCACAGAAATGAAAGCAAGTGGGAGGATTGGAGGTTTATTGAGGACACCGACACTTTACTTGGAATCACAGTAACAGCAGCAGGCACTCTCATTGTATGCGACACTGAGAAGGTAGGCCAGCTGACACTCAAAACTATAATATATATTGGCAATTTAGTTTTGTAATTTTAATTCTTTCAATTTTTCTTTTCAGATTGTTGAATTGGGTCAATTTAGGCTAATGGATAATATTTGTTAAGAAATTGGACAAAAATTAAGGGCAAATAGTCAATTCAAAGGGGAGTGGACCATTTCAAATTAGATGTCAATTCCTAATTAGCATTTCATCAATTATTTTGGATTTCTTAATTTTTTGAATCCCCACTTATAAATTTTAAAACCCTTAAAATTTCTTTTCTCTCTTCAAATAATACCAAAATTATCCTTATAAAAACATTTCATCCATTCAAATGCACACTTCCACACCCCCTACACCCCCAAAAGTCTCTCTCCCAAAATCCACACAAAACCCACGACGGTGGAACCTCCCAAAACCAATAGAAAAATTTGCGGTGATTAAGAAGTTTTTCCTCTTCTTCATTATGAGGTTTGTCAATCTATTTTTTTTTCCCCCAATTATATCTTTTCACATACAAAACCCAATCCATTTTCATGTTTCTGTGATTGAATTTCTATAATTCATCTATAGTCTTATTGTACTTATATGCTCTCTATGTGAGCAAAACTGGGCAGGATTTCACCTCCCGGTCAATCGGCCGATCGACCACCTAAGGGCGGTCCGACCTCCTTTGTTTGCCTGCTTCTACTGCTGCTTCAGTTATCTGTTCCTGAACAAATAAGAAATGTTCAGTTATTTATTCTTGAACAAATAAATAATTAATGTTCGGACCCTGTTCTCGAATTTCGGTCATATTTTTGGGAGTTCAGTTCCGAAAAAATAATGAACAATTTTTATTATTTTTGCCATTTTTTTTCCCCAAGAAACTTACCCTTATAGGGCCAATCTCCTCTGAGTTAAGAACACTATCAAAGTTATACACATTTTTTGAGCTTTTATTATTTTACTTCTCTCATCTCATGGAGTTGTGGTTACCAGAAAAATTTTTACTCATTGTCATTGCCGAAGAAGTGTATGTAATTAAACGATTGCCACCGTTGCTATCGGAATATTATTGCTAAAGGGTTTTCAAGGTTTTAAGAGTGGGTTGGATTTGGAGGTGGGATTTGGAAAAGATGGATGGGTGGTGATAGATGTGGGTGGTCTCATAAACCCTAATTCATGATGTAATGGATGTGTATGCTTAATTGTGAGATGAGATATCTCAAAATTTTTGATATTCTTTTTAGTAATTTCATTTGAGATTATTATATTAATTTAAAAAAAAAAAAAAAAAAAAAAAGCTAAAACATTGGGGGTTCAGAATAATTAATGAGGTGCTAATAGCAACACTCATTCATAAATCATTTTAAGAATAGTGAATGGACTATTTTTCCTTTTGACTTCAGTCCACTTACTAAAAGAATAATTGATAAAAAGTCTACACTTATGGGACCATATGTTATTTTGTCAAATGTTTAATTTTTATTGGTAATAAGGACATATTTAATGAAATTGTTTGATGAGAAAAATAAATTTTTAGTTTGAAAGAATTTATTCCCAATACCGTCGCTAGACAACTACTGAACCACTGTTGGACCACCACCAGAAAGTTCATTGTGTCGGAAGTTTTGCCCAAAAAAAGAAAAAAAGCCTATGGCGGCAATGGTGTTTTTGTTGTTATGGATGTAGGTAGATTAATAGATAGGTGTCACATAGACAAATGAGAGATGATATGTGGATGGATAGGTTAATAGATTGTGAGATGGACAAATATGTGAACAATAAACATATAAACAAATAGGTAATGGTAGTATGGCATTTGAAATTACTTTTGTCCCTTCGGACCTAAAAGAATAGAATTTGGGACTATTGCCCAAAGTTTTAAAATTGAATCTGTGTGTCTAGTATCAATTTAAAATAGATATTATTAATTAAATTAAATTAACACAATATGAAAAAAATTGATAAAATTAGAAGTATAATAACTAAATTGAAACAACAGAGCATGGATGATCTGACCATGAGAGTAAGTAAAATATATGGTGGGTTTGGAAACTGTCATCAACTACTTCATGTGGCCTGTGGGGTTAGCTAAGGGAGTAAATTTTTAAGTGGGTAAATTATAAATACATTATTTGTTATTTGTTTAAAATATAAATTGTTTTTTGTGGTTCTAAAAATTATATTTTGCGTCTTTTGAAATTTTTTATTTCATAACAAATAACCTTTTATTAATAAATCATCAAGTCAATTAATAATTTATATAATTTTAATATTATATAGAAAAACAGCTAGGAATTTCATTTTTTCAATCGATTTTGTGACGCCACCAAATAATTGCCCTAAAATAGATTTGATGGTCTCATCCATTAAACAATTTCAATTTGATTAGTCAAATCTCTAAATTGATATCATTAATGTAAGAGATTTACAAAAGGAGTCCGCATGCATTACACATTCAATCTTTCCTAAGTTGAATCCATAGCATGTGTGACCATTCTTAAAGAAGAAAATAACCACCAAAAGAAATGCCTCAAGGGCTCCAAGTTCTGAGGCTCAAACCTGGTTACACAAAAGTGGTTAACAAACCTATACAACTTAAGCCCTTGGCCTATCAAAATAATCACAAAATAAAAGAGAGTCTCGTTTTCTCAAAAGCTTTTTTGCACCTTTAGCTAAGTAGAATCACCACATCATTTCCTTCACAAATCCATTATGGATGAGTATAAAGTCCAGTAGAGATATCTTCACAAAGTCATGTGTAGAGTAGTTTTTTCTCATGGGCTTTCAATTGATGTGAGCCGTAAGCCACAACTTTTCCTTTTTGCATTAACACACAACTAAGTCCATCCCAGTATGCATCATAATACACAGTATAACCCAAACCTTGTTTCAGAATTATCAAAACTAGTGTCGTAATCAATCTAGTCTTTTAAATTCTTGAAATGAATTTTTGCAAGTCTCGTTCCACATAAACTTGACACTTTTTCCAGTCAACTTCGTCAACGGTGTGCTTCATCTAGAGAAGTCCCTTACAAAACTGCGGTAATAGCCGACTAACCCTAAGAAACTCTGAATCTCAAAAATGTTCTTAGGTTGTTCCCAATCTTGCACGGCATCTACAGTTACCCTTTTCCCTTACACCACACGGCCCAGAAATTTCACCTCTGAACGTCAAAACTCGCATTTCTCAAACTTAGTATATAATTTGTGCACTCTAAGCAAATCAAGTACTATTCGCAAGTGTTCCTCGTGTTCCTCTTCAAATAATGAATATATCAAAATGTCATCCACAAAGACGACTACGAATTGATCTAAGAACTCCCAGAAAACTCGATTCATCAAGTCCATGAATGAAGCCGGTGCATTGGTTAAGCTGAATGGCATGACTAGAAACTCATAATGGCCATAACGCATGTGAAATGTCATTTTCTGGATATCCTCCTCCTTAACCCTCAATTAATGGTACCTTGATCTCAAGTCTATCTTGGAAAAACAGCATGATCCCTTAAGTTGGTCAAATAAGTCATTTATTCTGGGCAGAGGATATTTGTTCTTAATGGTAACTCGATTCAACTTGCGGTAATCAATACATAACCGCAATAGCCCACCCTTCTTCTTTGCAAAGAGAGCCGGTGCTTCCTAAGGTGATGTGCTAGGGCAAATGAAGCCCCTATCTAAAAGTTCTTGGAGTCGGATCTTTAACTCCCGCAACTCAGCTGGTGCAAATCTATATGGAGCCATAAAAATCGGTGTTGTGCTAGGCACTAAGTCAATGGAGAATTCAATCTCTCTATGGGGTGGTAAGTCGATAACATTTTCAGGAAAAACATCCAGATATTCATAAACTACCCTCAGCAAGTCAACTCAAACCATGCTACTGTCATTGGTCAAAGAAATGGCAAAAAGAAAGCTAAGTCCTCCCCGATCCTTAAAGTCATACAATGGTGGAATGGAACTGTCACTCCGATCACATTGAAAATAAAAACAATCCCTAGTAAGTGTACATACAGACACTCTATAGCGTTGATAATCTATCGTGGTCTAGAAATGTGACAACCATTCCATCCACAATATAACGTCAAAAATGTGAATATCTAAGAGAATAAAATCAAAAGAGAGTCGGCAGTCCGCAACCTCAATCTCGCAAGAACAACAAACATGCCCCAATGCTATTCTATCCCTAGCCGGTGACTTAACCCACAATGGAGACTCTAACTAATCGATCTCCAATCCAACAACAAAAGCAAAAGCAAAAGCAGTAGATATGAATGAATGTGATGCACCCATATCAATTAATACACTAGCCAAAGAGTTGAACACAACAAAATTACCTCTCACAACGGAGGATCCTGGCGACTGGTCTGTCGCGGTAACAGCATATACGCGCCCCTAGGCCTTTGGTCAACTTGTTCATCCCTCGAAGCATAGGCCTGCTGCACTGATTAAGTCGAGGTGGCTCTCTAAATAGCCTGTGAGGCCTGAGCTGAATGAGCCTACTAGTGGCTCTGAATCTACCTTGATCCTAATGAGCTAGATGCACCTCCCACGGGCATGCTCTCTTCATGTGCCCAGACTAGCCACATTAGAAACAAATGGGTCCTTGTCCCCTTACTTTGGGGCTGACCGTGGGATCGGTTAGGTGGTGGTAGTGGCAACATCTGATGTCCTCCTCCTTTCTGTGGACAAGTATTAACCTTGTGACTCGGTTGGCCGCAGTTAAAATAAGTAACTCCACCTTGAATGCTCTTCTCCGTGCTAACACTAGGTAATGGCAAAATAGATCTAGTCTGTTGTGATTGGGACTACGATGAAGCAGAGCCCTTAATTGTTCCGTATCATCTTGCCAGCAACTTTAAAAAGATTTTGGTCCTGAGCCTCTTCTCAAACTCAATGCAACGGCATTCCTCCGTCGCTACCAACTTCAGTGCAAAACGGGACAAACTAGTAAAGGCCGCTTCAAATTCGGCCACTATTGTATTTAGCTGCTTGAGATCTAAAAACTCTTGTCTTCGTCTCTCCTGAGCTGTGGAAGGTAGGTATTTGTCTTGGAAAGCAATGACAAAAGCTTCTCATGTCAGCCCAACTCTGCCTTTGGCGTATTTCCACCATTGGCTTGTATCTCTCTTTGAATAGTAACTCGTGAAAGTCATCCTAAGCTCACTATCATCAATGTGAAACATCTCAAATGTCTTCACGATTTGCTCCAAGACATGAATGAGTCAACAAGGCCTACCCCGCATTTTGCCTCTACTACTATGCGTTGGACCTTTTCTTGACATCCTAATTAAGGACAATAATGAATAACTTAGCACATAATCATATATGCGCTTACAACCAAAACTCACACATTCAACTACAATAATTTGCAAACTTTCATTTCATGTAAACATATAGTCTCACTCCATGTAAGCACATAATCACAAAAACACATACGGATTATCCCTTCAAGATGACATTTGTCCCACGAAGTACCGAGAATTCTCATTAGAATGAGCATTGATCGGATGCCCTTCTAATAAGACAAACTTAATAGACGCAAACAAAATCCTAAAAGTTCAATCCTATATCCATTTAGTCAAATAAGCATGTTATCACATAGCACCTAAAACATCAAACATCCCCTAATTTAGCGAAATGAATCCATTGTGGTAAAACCACTTCCTACGAGCTCTAAGTATTCAAACTCGATAGCTCTAATACCAAGTTGTAATGCCCCGAAATAGATCTGATGGTCTCATCCATTAAACAATTTCAATTCGATTAGTAAAAACTCTAAATTGACATTCTCATTCATTTAAGAGATTTACAAAAGCAGTCCACATGCATTACACATTCAATTTTTCCTAAGTTGAATCCATAGCATGTGTGACCATTCTTAAACAAGAAAATAACCAACAAAAGAAATGCCTCAAGGGCTACAAGTTCCAAGGCTCAAGTCTGGTTACACAAAAGTGGTTAACAAACCCATGCAACTTAGCCTGTCAAAATAATCACAAAAGAAAAGAGAGTCTAGTGCTCTCAAAAGATTTTCGGCGCCTTTACCTAGGCGGAATCACTACATCTTTTCTTACACAAATCTACTAGAGGTGAGCATAAAGCCTAGTAGAGATATCTTCACAAAGTATATATATATATATTTAAGCAGTCCTATATACATGGATGTAATGTTATGACATGCTCCAATAGCACAAGTTTTGTTCCTTTGAAAATCACATGCAATGATCCTTTAAAGAATTTCTCCGTCATCTCAATAAATTGCAAAATTTAACACGGGGTGGTAAATACGACTCAGACAATTCCCCAGGGCTAGTGTCTGCAAGTAGGCGTACCAAAACTACCCAATACTACCTTATTGACTTCTAACCAGAAAATTTAGGCACCCACACGCGCGTGTTTCTAATCTTACACCAAGGACAGTCAAGCCAATTTAATTCTCAAACTACACCCCTTAACCGGATTTCCCACTGTATTTACCCCAAAGCATTTCAAGAGTAACACTTGTTTTTCTCAAACAACAAATCAATTTCCAAGGCATAGCCACAATAAAACCATTTCAAAGCTATACAAGGTGAATGTAATGAAATGCAATTATATAGTTTCAAAATATATATGATTCCTCCACAATTCTCAATATTTGCTCAAAGGGAAAATATGATATTCAATACATATATATATCCCAAAATTCATATCAAATCCATATATGCATGTGACATATGATACCCTCTCATATTCACAATCAATGTTCATCTTAATTTCCATTTTTCAAACATATACACATCATGCTATCCATAATTTAACAACCACCACCCTCATCCATTTCATGGGTATCTAAACAACACAACAACATGAGGAACATTTTATTAATTTCGTAAGGAATTTAACAACAATTTCATGGATATTTCACAAAATTCACTTTTCTCTAATTTGTCCCAAAATCTAGGGTTTCATCAAAGGGGGTTTTCCTTCATTTCCAAAATATTTTTCTTACATGCACTTCCAAGTGGTTCATAGGTTCACAAAATAATTTGTCTTGAACCAAAATCATAAGGAAAACCATTCCTCTAACATTTTCTAGACCCAATACACTTCAACTCCCAAAAACCTCTTACTCAAAATCATAGCAAAATAGGCAAGACATGCTTCAATCATATATATAACTCAAAAAACTTCCTACCTCAAGTTTTGGAAAGAAAAGATGAAATTTTTTTCAAAATCAATGACGTCGAAACCCAATCTTCACCATACACAATGTAGCCCTTGATGAGCTCTCCAATATTAAAGAGACACTTAGGTCAAAATCTCAAAGGATAAGGAAAGATCAAGGAAATAAATGAGGTGGGTGAAGAGTTTCTAGAGAGAGAGAGAGAGTGAGAGTGAAGTGAAAAGTGGAAGAGGAGTGTGTAAGGACTCAACTTTTAAGTGATTTGACACATTTTTTGGAGCTGACTGTGGACAGGCCACTCGAGCAAATTGTTGGAACAATCTTCTGTGAAAATAAAATAAAATGAAACTAAATCAAACAAATAAATAAATAACGTACCGAATTTATTTATCGAACCAAATTTAAAACTTTCAAAGACCAAGTCGAGTGTGTGACACTCTGTCCTTAAGACAGATTTGCCCCGCTACGGTGCTTACAGTTGAGTGCCGCCTATCTCCCAAGATACAATGATCTTCACAAATTGTAGTAGCACTCCAAACAATTTGTTCGGCGAACCAACCTGTGTTCTAGCTCTCTAAAATTTATTCTAAAACTAATATGAAGAATAATGCACCAAAGACAAAAGTTGGACGGCACAAAGGAATTAGTTTCAGATTGTTTTTTCCATAGAATACAATTGCTGGAAATGTTGGTATGTAAAGGCATACAAAGGTTGTCCGAACAGGTAAGTATTTGTAACTTCAACCCTTGAACAGATTTAGTAAGGAAACTAGACAGATCTGTAACTGTGCAGATTTTGAATCTGTCTAGAATTTCAACAGATTGAAAACCTGTCTGGACAAAAATTTACTTGATGTTTGATCAACCAAAATCTGCTGGAACATGTCTAGAATATATAGACCCGAACAGGTACTAATTTGAATTGAACAGATCCTGTTTGAAAATCAAACAGATCTGGCAATTACAACAGATAACTGCACAACAGTTAAATTTGTTTGGGACAATTTGAATCTGTTCAAGTGTAACAGATTTTGAGACCTGTTTGGACTGATTAATCTATTCAGAAATAATGGATTGGAAGAGGAAATATATTGACAGAAAAAATAAATTCAAATTTGAATTTATTTCGGTTCAGAAAATAAAATTTTTCCGCAAGGATTTTGGAAAAAATTCAAATGAATTTTATCCAAAAAATTAATATTAGAACTGACCCGACCCACAACCCGCGCCCAGCCGAACGGGCGGCGGCGGCACGCGCGTGTGTGGTGGTTTGGGCTAAGGTTCACTTTGTCCATAACTCCTCTTTTCTACAAACTTAGGGTGCCCCTTGGGGCCCAACCCAAGTGTTGTAGTCTAAAGCTTATATACACAAAAAAGCTATCTTAAAGTTTCAATGTGGGACAACCCATTTCAAGGAAACCCACATTTCATTCTTTAAATGTCCATTCCACGAACCCGAAAATGATGTCATGTTCCCATTCACTCATAAATGGTTTTGATGAACCGTCTTCATCGTGTGACTTGCTACGCGGCAAGGAACACTTCACCTCTTCGGACCCACCCCAAAAGACATTTGGGGCCCACTCCATTTTGGGTTCAAAGTTAGCCCAAAATAAGCCTTATAAAAAACCATTTTTCCAACACAAACAAATCTGCACTCGAGCGAACAATTTAAATTTCCAAGACCGCTCGAACGAATAATCCTGTGCTTAAATGAAAAGACCAACTCCCAGAATCTCTCTCCTATCTACAAAAGGCCGCTTGAGCGATGAAACCTTCGCTCGAGCAAAGAATATAATACTCCCAGTAGTCTAGACTGCAAAACAAGGTGCTGGAAGAACGACATTACCGCTTGAGCGACAAAACTATCGCTCGAGCTGTTCCAACTCAAAACAGAGACATCAGCCACCTTAATGCATTCTCACCATTCCTGGACTCACTCTGACACCCAAAAATGCAAAACAACACCCCAGAACACACTAGGATGTACCCGAATAACTATAGAGAAAAGAGCAAACAACAACATGAGACTCACAAAGTTCCAAAGTAACAAGGATAATCAAAAGAAGTGGAAATTCTAGATTGAAATACTGAATTTGTTTTAAAAAGAACTTGGGACATCACAAATTCTGCAAATAAAATATTCTGACAATGGAGTATTTGTAAATTTTCTAAATCACATGAGACAATTCGTATTTTAAACAAATTTTAGAAGGTATATTTGTAATTTACCTAATTTTTGTCAGTGGATTGAACATGTGCTGTTGTTGTACAAATGTAATTTATAATATTATGGTGGGCAGGGTTTGCTTGAGGTTGGTGAAGATGGTGTAACTGTTCTTGCATCACATGTTAATGGCACCAAAATAAGGTAACAGTCTTATCTCATTTGATTAATTATCAATCACAATCTTTTCCATTTCATGGGTTGAGGAGGGTATGGTATGGGGGAATTAAATCTAGGATATATGCTTCTGCTATCCCACCAAAATGCTGGGTATGAATGGTCCAGTGTTCACCAAATTCCTTCTTTAACCCATGAAATGTGTGGTAAGGTGAGTTTTGTGGCAATTGGCTCATAGATTGCTCTATCATTTGATGGAGAAATCAAAAAAATAAAATTTATTGTCATATGACAAAACCACATGTCCAGTATGATTAGCAATAATTTTAGCTATCATAAAAATTTAATTGCAATTTTATTATGAACATGAAATATAGAGTGTAAATTTAAAATTAGTAATATATTATTGTAAATCATGTACAAAATAAATATTATTCATATATCCAAATTTCAGATAACCAAACCAAATCAAACCAAGTCTTAAGTCTTATCAAATAGGGTCGGTTACATGAATCCTTTTTCTCCACTCAGACCTGTCAAAGACCATTCCGTTAATCAAATTAAATAGATCCATATATCCAAATTTCAGATAAAATTCTAAATAATATATATATATATATATATATATAATATAACTGCTACACTAGAAGTCCTCTTAGATAGACACCCGAATGAACAGTTTGTTATAATTTCGTGCTGTGATTGGTCTGGCACTCAATAATTATAATTTTAGATGAAATTTATTTTACTCTCTTATGTATAGATTTAGAGAATTTATTTGTTTGTCATTTAAAATAGTCACATACCTATGTGATTTTTGTTCAAATTGCAATACTAACTCGGGAGGATGGAAATACACTCCAAAACTTTAGTTGGATATTTTTGGACATTCATTTTGAAATTTACAATTTACTCTATTATTTTGAACGTAATATATTTTCTACCATCAAAAATCCTAAATGCATTTTCAAGAGACGCCCCCACACAACAAATAGTCTCGAATTCATCTCCAGACAAAAAATCACAAAAAAAAAAAAAAAAAACCCTCACACACTGTGTCATTCAAACTCTCAAGACAACAATAGAGGTTCCAAACAGACAATGGCAACAGCACCTTCGGCCACCACCAGCACCGTCGCATGCCAGAAGTTAGAAAATAAAAATGTACCAAAATATAGAATCGAACATATACATTTTGTTCGGATATGAAATATTGAACAATGTCAAATAATTCGAAAACACATTGCTGAACAAGTGAAATATGATTGGAAATAAGTTTCCAAATAAATATAATTTGGTATTGAATTTTTGAACAAAGTTCGTAAAATTGATGCCCAAAACGGAGAAGCTAAACGAAAAGCATACCGAACAAATTTCCAAATAAATTTATTTGGTATTGAATTTTTTAACAATGTTTGTAAAATTGATGCCCAGAAATGAAGAAGCTGAGTGAAAAGTATACTTTTTATATCAGAAAATGATCGATTCAAGGATAGCAAGATTGGGTATAAAAATGCAAGTGAAAGAGAATGGTAGAAGGGAAGATTGATACTATCCGGCCCAAAGGATTGACTAATTCGGAGGACTAATCCTACTATCTAATTAAAGTCGAGGCAAAAATTTTTATGGATTGAGCCCAAGAAATGGATTACTCTTTAGGAGGTTTTGAACTTAAAATCATGGAGGGACAGACCTTTAAGTTTTAGACCTTGACCACCAAATCAATCCTTTGGGGTTAAGTCCAAAATACTATGATTTGCACTTTCTATAATTTTAAATATTTTTTAATCATTTTAAATGGGGACATAATAATAATAATAAATAAATAAATAAATAAATAATCATTAAGATAAGATGCGTAACTAAAATTTTAGGATACATTTTGAGCTTACCTACTAATTTAGTTAAAATTAGTGATAAAAGTACCCTTTGTCTTTTTTCTACATCTTATTGTCTTTTTATAAAAATACAATTTGAAAATATATATAAATCAAAGAACCTTCTTTTTTTTTTTCTTTTAATTTTTAAAACTTTAACCTAATTCCTAATTAATTACAAATTAAATCATACAGGATCAAATACTTATATATATATATATAAACTGGAATGCTATTTTTAAAGGGAGAATACTTAGCAGTGGTGTAGAGAAAAAAAAATCATAAAAACATAAAGGGTGAAAGCGATTTTACAATATGTTGCAAATGAAAAGTCATGTTTGTGTAATTTTTTTATTTATTTATATTTTTATTTATCCAACTGATAAGTAATTCTTCCATTTTTAAATGATTAAAATCTGAAATCAAAATTGTTTGTACAAGTTTCTTTCACTGATTGGCTTGGAGATCCCTGATGGCTTGGTTTTGTCTGCTCCTCTTGTCCCCATTCCTACGAAGTTACTAGGCCGGCTTTTGTCCAAAGCCGGCGAATTGCCGCTTTAGACTTCGAAAATTGATTTAAATTTTTTGAATCTTTTCGTCATTAGATCTAAACTCTAATTTTTTAAAGTTAAAAGATACAATTTGTTCAAAAGAAAATTAGTATATTTGTCTATCTGTTGAAATCAATCAAATTAACTATCTGTTGAAATCTAACATATGTCACTCGTTCAATAACTTATCTGTTGAATATCACATATTTTTCTTGTCACGACCCCATCCCACCCCTAATAGAATGGTGCCATGATGGCCAGTAATCTGAGATTATCAAAGGCCAACTTACAAGGATTCACACACAATCAGAGTATACATATGGGGCTTACATGTGCGGAAGCAATAAATTTAAATCTAAATAGTCCACAAGAGTTATGCACAAGTCAAATGAAATGACATACATTTTAACATGGGGTACAACCTGGATACAAATAAAATAAGTACATTTTACATTTTGATCAAAAGGCTTCTCAAGCCGACATATACAAGAGAAATGAATTACAAAGCTAAGAAGCATAATTTTCAAGATGCTAGCAAAACATGAATCCAAAACAACTTGCAAATAACATCTAGGCATCACCGCCTTTTTGCTCGTCACCTACATATATATATAAAGGGGAGGGTGAGCTTGGATACTCAGTGAATGATATTAGTAATAAAGGTTTGAATGAATGATTATTCGAGATCTTTATCAAAACAATCCATAGCATATCTTGTACAAAATCAAGGGATGAACCAAGTTCATCTATCAAGTCTTTCAAAGCTTCAAGGGATGCTTACTAGCATCAATATAATACAAGGGATGGCATTCCTGACAAAACAAAAGAATAATTGACCCGGAATCGATTAGACAAATCCACCCGTACAAGACCGTCGGTGGCAAGGGAGATATCTCAAACAAGGGTACTAGTTGCATTATAGTCCCCTAGCACTAAAGACTTTCCAAGAATGTCATCAAAACAAGATAGTACTTAATACAAAACTAGAATTAATCATTCATACTTGAACAAACACTTTTCCAAAACGAAACAAGCAAAGCCTTTATCAAAACATTAGAACATAGCTTTATTAAAAATATCACTCACCTAGCTCTTCGGGTGTAGGGATTAAGGCAATAATCCAAGACCTATAAACACATGGCAAGGTCCACTAATTATGTTTCAAGAAGACAAGAAGGAATGCTCAAAAGATGGCTATGCAATGCATCCCTAAAACAAGCTTTACATGGGTGTAAATGATCCCGGCATTTCTTTCAAAACTAAGTCAAGACAAAGCAAAATATGTGCTGGGAGTTAAAACACTATTTTTCATATCAGAAAAACATGCTAGGTACCAACCAGGTCTTGGCCGAGGTGTGGTCTCCTAGGCCTAGTTGTACATGCAAGATAGAGTAAGGTGCAAGTGATCATACGAGGTAGGCCAAGGTGAGATACGATGCTTGGCCTAGGTGTGAGATCTAGGCAAGAGTGGGTCTCAGCGACCACACTTAGGCAAATGAAGTCTGGAAATCTGGGTTTCCTCTTGAAGAACATGAACATGGAGAACTTGAATGCTAAAATCATAACTTCTTTATTCAAAATCTGAGATTTCGTGATATGAGTTCGAAAGCATGGACCTGAGTACCCGTACTTGGAGATTTTGTGAAAACAAACACAAAAACATGGATCTTGATACAAATTTTCGGATCAAAACATGATTTTCCTTCAAGAACACAAGAACATCATTTTCTCTTTCTAAAATCAAACTTTAAATCAATGCATGGCTCATGTATCATGTTAGATCATGCAATGTGATCAGATTAATATAAAGAACAACAAGAGTAGATCAAGAATCTAACCTCAAAACACGGATCTAACGGTTCAAACTCTAAAGATCAACCTTGGGATCTAGCTCTCTTACTCTAAACTTCTCTTCCTCTTCCTAGAGCTTCTCTCTCTACAATGCGAAAGGTATGATACAAAATGACATGGGTTCTCGTCCAGTACCTGACTTAACCCTCTTCTGAGACACGTGGCAACGCCGGATTGGATCTCCTTAAAAAGGTGACAGAATGACAAGACAAGAGTTTGACAAAGTGTGTATAACAAGCAAGGTGACAAGGGCACTCTAACAAGGTAATGATCTCGGATCAAGACATAGGCTTCGGGCAAGAAGGTTTCGATGATCTCGGCTAGGAAGGATAACACTTGACCTAGCTATGCCACATCTCGACCTAGATGTGCCACACCTCGGTCTAGGTCATACCAGTCCAGGAACAAGATCACTAGGTGCAAGGATCAAGGATGTTGGTTGCCTAGATGATAAAATCTTGGCCTAGATAATACATATCTCGGCCTAGGTGATGCACACCTCGGCCTAGATGATTACATCTCGGCCAATATGCCAGGGTGAAGGTGGAGGTCAACCAAAGTGGTTCCAAGATGGTCCTAGGTATAAGAGGTTCAATGGTGTGACCTAAGCTTAACACACCAAGCAAGGAACAAAGCATACAAACAATACTCAAGCGAATCACATAAGCACAAAACCAAACAGGGACCTTTACTTAGACAAAACAAGTCAAAATTTGCAAATGCAAGCTTAACAAGGCAAAATCATGTAGATGCACATGAACATGGCTAAGACGAGGATGAGGGTCAATACAGTCTACCCCCCTTAAAGAAGTTTGGTCCCCAAACTTAAGTTACCTTGCCTTGAAAACAACTCCAGATAACGGATTTTCACTTCCTCTTCCATTTCCTATGTAGCCTCTTCGCTGTAATGCTCCTTCCATTCAATTTTCACCATCAATATCGACATATTCCTCAACTGTTTCACTTGCCTATCAATAATTCTCATCGGCTTCTCCTTGTAGCCTAAATCTTCATTAACCACAATTCCGGAATAATCAATCACATGCAATGGGTCACGAATATACTTCCTCAACATCGAAACATGAAACACATTGTGGACTTGGCTTAATTCTGGCGGCAAAGGAAGCCTGTAGGCAACGGGGTTAACCTTCTCAAGAATTTCGAATGGCCCAATGTATCGGGGGCTAGCTTACCTTTCTTCCCAAATCTTGAAACTCCTTTCATTGGCGAAATCTTCAGGAATACATGATCCCTAACTTCAAATTCTGACTCCCTTCTTCTTTAGTCGGCATAACTCTTCTGTCGACTCTGAGCGGTTTTGATTCTTTGCTGAATGAGCTTAATCTTCTCATTTGTCACTTGGACTAGCTCGAGACCAATCAAAGCTTTGTCCCCTACCTCGGTCCAACATATTGGCAATCTGCACTTCCTTCCATATAAAGCTTCATACGACGTCATGCCAATGCTAGCTTGATAACTGTTGTTGTAAGCAAATTCCACTAATGGAAAATGCACTTCCTAACTTCCCTTGAAGTCCAATACACATAGTCTAAGCATATCTTCAAGTGTCTGAATTGTTCTCTCTGTTTGCCCATCAGTCTGGGGATGAAAAGTTATGCTAAACCTCAACTCGGCTCCCAAAGCTCCTTGTAGACTCTGCCAAAATCTAGAAACAAACTTCGGATCTCGGTCTGACACAATGGACATCGGCACTCCATGAAGTCTAACAATCTCATTCATATACAACAAAACATGTCAATCGACATTAAAGGTAGTCTTAATGGGCAAGAAGTGTGCTGACTTAGTTAATCTGTCAACTATAACCCAAATCGAATCCATACCTTTTTATGTCTTCGGCAAACCAACCACGAAATTCATGGAGATGTGTTCCCATTTCCACTCAGGAATTGACAAAGGTCGAAAAAGTCCTGTTGGCCTCTGATGTTCCGCTTTCACTTGTTGGCAATACAGACACTGAGATACAAACTCGGCTACTTCTCTTTTCATATTTGGCCACCAAAAAGTTTGCTTCACATCTTGGTACATCTTGGTATTTCCTGGATGAACGGAAAATCTGGAACCATGGGCTTCCTGCAAAATCTTCATTTTCAACTTTGGGACGTCGGCCACGCACAATCTTCCTTCAAACTTAAGTACCTAATTTTCAATTGTATATCCTGGCCTTGGCTTAGTGATAATCTCGTCAAATATCTTCTTGAAGAATTCGTCCTCCATTTGTCTGCTCTTCACTTCCTCAATAATAGTCGGCTCCACTGAAATCATTGCTAAACATGCCAAACTCCCAACTAATTTCCTACTCAACGCGTCGGCCACCGAGTTTGCTTTAC
Organism: Camellia lanceoleosa; assembly: GCA_025200525.1. Taxonomy (NCBI): domain Eukaryota; kingdom Viridiplantae; phylum Streptophyta; class Magnoliopsida; order Ericales; family Theaceae; genus Camellia; species Camellia lanceoleosa. The sequence continues at coordinate 145,862,975 of CM045763.1, read as the reverse complement.
CTGGGTGATACTGAATCTGCATGTCGTAGTCTTTCAATAACTCAAGCCACCTTCTCTGCCTCATGTTTAATTCCTTCTAGGTGAACAAGTACATCAAACTCTTGTGATCAGTGAAAACTTGGCAAGAAGCTCCATACAAGTAATGACGCCAAATTTTCAAGGCAAATACTACAGCTACTAGTTCTAAATCATGGGTAAGATAATTCTTTTCATGGGGTTTCAATTGACGAGATGCATATGCTATGACTTTACCCCCTTGCATTAACACACAACCCAAACCCTTATATGAAGCATCACTATAAATCTAAAATTCCTCATTGCCTGACGGTGGTACAAGAATCGGTGCTGTGACTAACCTCGTCTTTAGCTCCTGGAAGGCTGATTCTCTATCCTCGATCCATTCATACGCCACTTCTTTCTAAGTTAGTTGTGTCAATAGTACTGCAATCCTTGAGAAGTCCTTCACAAACTTTCTGTAATAACCTGCCAAACCTAGAAAACTACGAACCTCGGACACGTTAGTCGGCATCGGCCAATTCACAATGGCTTCAATCTTACTTGGATCAACAGAGATACCCTCTTCATTAATTACATGACCCAAAAATGAAATGCTGGAAAGCCAAAACTCACACTTGCTAAGCTTAGCATATAGTTTTCTGTCTCTCAAGATTTGTAAGGCAAGTCTCAAATGCTTCTCATGCTCATCACTACTCTCGGAATAGATCAATATGTCATCGATGAAAACAACCACAAACTCATCTAGCTATGACTTAAAGACTTTGTTCATCAAATCCATGAATGTTGCATGAGCATTAGTTACTCCAAAAGGCATTACCAAAAATTCGTAGTGGCTATATCTTGTCCGAAAAGCAGTCTTCTCAACATCCTCAGCTTTAACCTTGAGCTGATGGTAGCCCGACCTGAGATCAATCTTAGAAAAGACTCGTGCTCCTTGTAATTGATCAAGTAAATCATCAATCCTCGGCAATGGATACTTATTCTTAATGGTTACCTTGTTCAGTTCTCAGTAATCAATACAAAGACGAAGTGTACCATCCTTTTTCTTAACAAATAGAATTGGTGCTCCCCAAGGTGAAATGCTCGGCCTAATAAAACCCTTATCCAATAACTCTTGTAGTTGCAGTTTCAATTCCTTAAGCTCAGCTGGGGCCATTCTATAGGGTGTTTTGGAGATAGGCTGGGTTCCCGACATGACGTCAACAGTAAATTCTATTTACCTATTGACTAAGTGGCCAGGCAAATCATTTGGGAAAACGTTGGGGAATTCATTAACAACCGAGATATCGGGTAATTCAACGTTTCCATTCAGATTACTTAGTACACTACACAAACAATCTTGACACCCTTTTTGGATCAACTTATAAGCCTTCATGGATGAGATCAAGTAAGGTGGGGATACTACTCATTTACCCTGAAACGTAATCTCGGCGTGGTTTGGGGGTTTCAATGTGACACTTTTGGAAACACAATTAATGGATGCACGATTTATGGCTAAGACAAGGATGAGGGTCATTACATTTCTACCTCATCACCACCACCTGCTGTCGCCGATTGTCATCGCCTGCCGCGGCGACTTTTTGGCGCCGATGACCTTTTCTAACACCGACGATCTTTTTCGATGTATCCTTATCCCCTTTAAGATGGACTTTTTACCAATTTTCTCTTTGAAAAAAAGAAAAGAAAAATCTAATGAATAAATTATCTAAATATAAAAAGTTCTGACAAAGTTTGGTAAAATTTTAAAATTAATAGTGGTTAGTATGTGAATTATTTAAAATTACTGAATGATTATTTGTTGGACGATCTTCACTATATTCCGTATAAATTAAGTTTGTGTACTTAACAACAAACAAAAGAAATAAAGGAAAGAAGGAAAAATGTTTGATTACAAAAATCAAACTAGAAATAAAAATAAATAAATAAAAACAAATTTTATTTTGTTACAAAAACAAAATCAAAATCAAAATCAAAATTTTATATAAATAAATAAAACAGAAAATAAATTAACAACTTACTTGAATAATTTCTTGAACAATATTCTGATCAAGTCCAGTATTTGACACTGTGTCCTTAAGACAAATTCATCATCTCCACGGTGCTTTCAGATTTGCGGATGTCTATTTCCCAGGATAAAATGATCAACGACGAATAAATGCGGCACTACAATTTATTCGCACAACGAACACACTTTGTGTTTACACTATTTCACATAAGAAAATAATGCAGCAAAATGCAGAGATAGTAGAGCATATTTTGAGGACGAAAATTCAGTAGTGAAACAAATGAGGGACTTGTCTTATTTATAGATGAAAATGTGGCTTTTCATTTTGAACTCAATAGGTGCAATACCTGTTCGGACAGACCAACAGATCTGGTTTGAATTTCAAACAGAAAAAAACTATTTTGGGTTTGAATCTGGACAGATTTGGATCTGTTTGGACAGTGAACCTGTACAGAAAATTCTGAAGAGGTACAACAATTTTGAATTCAAAAAATTGAAATTTAAATTGGACAAATTTTATTTTACCAAAAGATAAAATTGAATTCAAATGTTTTTAGCCCAAAAAGATTAGTATTAGGCCGAACAAGCCCAACCCAACCCCACACCACGCACCTGTGCTCAGGCCTTGGCCGCTTGACCGACTGGACGGACGACAGCGGCGGCGCGCGTGTGTGTGTGGTTATTTTTGGGTCCAATGGGTCTAGCCCAATTTGTCCATAACCTCTCACTTCTACAAATTTGGGGTGCCCCTTGGGGCCCTCCCCAAGTTATAATTTTGAGCTTTATAAACCCATAAATTTCTTCCCACCAAACCAATGTGGGACAAGCCTTTATTCAACCTTTAAGGATTTTCGACAAAAACTCCATTTCCATGGAACACACTTTGGTTTCAATTTCCCATTCACCCGATAATGTTTTGAGTAACCAAATATACCACGTGAATCACAACGCGGCACAAAACGCGTTACCACTTAGACTTACCAACTTTGGCGCATGGGTCCCACCTAAAATTTAGACCAAAGTTTAGGAAAAATTCTATTTTTCCAGAATTTCCAAAACTATTTCTAACAATCCCCCACATGAATGGAATCTGATGACAACGGAAATGCAACAATATGCAAAATTTGTCAAAAGAGTATAAATCAAAAATATCTTACATCAAGATAGATAGCTTTCGGCCTTAAACCTTCTCTAGTGATAACCTATCAGACTTACTAGCTAACTAATAGACGCGATGCCTTGAATTGTTCAGCCGTTTGTGTAAGCCAAGACAGTAGATTTCACACAAAATATCTTCTGACATATCGTGGTTCTCACGGTTGTGTTCATTTTGGCCTTAAACGCTCTTGGTTGTTCGTAAGTGCTTCTAGAGAATTTAGCCTCTTTATTCTCATAGAACCGACCCCAGTTCTACACTCATATAGGTGATTCTTATTGTGAGTATCTCCTATACTCGTCTTGATTTTATGCCTAAATCAAGATATAAGTAATCATTAAAAGCAAATCTTATCCTTAAACCCCTGCATACAACATATGTTGCAAGTATCACTCTCACCAACATAGTTGTCCCTTTGAACTTAGTACTTAGGGTCTCTAGTCATTTAAGTAAGGTTATCATTATGATGACTTTTATGTAATATGCTTTAATCCCATCCCTTTCGATGAACTATACACTTGCTCTTTTGTCAAACCTTTTGTTAACGGATCCGCAATATTCTCTTTAGATTTTATATAATCTATTGAGATTATTCCATTTGAGAGCAATTGCATTACGGTATTATGTCGATGACGAATATGCCGTGACTTACCATTATACATATGATTTTGTGCCCTGCCTATTGCAGATTGACTATCACAATGAATGTAGATAGCTGGCACAGGTTTTGGCCACATTGGAATGTCTTCTAAGAAGTGGCGAAGCCATTCTGCTTCTTCTCCTTCTTTGTCTAAAGCAATGAACTCAGATTCCATTGTGGATTGTGCAATGCATGTTTATTTCATGAATTTCCAAGACACAGCAGTGCCTCCTAGAGTAAAGACATATCCACTAGTGGATTTTGAATCTTTAGTATCCGATATCCAATTGGCATCACAATAACCTTTGAGCACTGCTGGATATCGAGTAAAGTTCAAACCATGATCATAGGTAAATCTTAGATATCTAAGAACCCGACTGATCGCTTTCCAATGGTCTTCTCCGGGTTACTAGTGTACCTACTCAATTTACTGACTGCATAAGCTATGTCAGGACGAGTACAATTCATTAGGTGCATTAGGCTTCCAATGATTTAGAAGTATTTTAACTGAGATACCGCATCGCCTTTATTTTTCGATAAATAAATACTGATGTCTACAGGTGTTCTAGTTATATTCATATCATCCTTGATAAATTTATTAAGAATTTTCTCAATATAATGTGATTGAGATAATGCATATCCGTCAGATATTTTAGTAATTTTCATTCCTAATATTACATCTGTGACCCCCATATCTTTCATATCAAATCTTTTGTTCAACATTTGCTTAGTTGATTTGATCATGTTTTGACTGCTTCTAATGATAAGCATGTTATCCACATAAAGACAAACTATGACATATCCTTGGTCAGTGTTTTTAACATAGATGCACTTGTCACATTCGTTTAGCTTAAACTCATTAGTAAGCATAGCATGATCAAATTTTTCATGCCATTGCTTAGGTGCTTGTTTTAATCCATAAAGAGATTTTACAAGCCGACAAACTTTATTTTCTTTCCCCGGTACTACAAATCCTTCGGGTTGCTCCATATAGATCTCTTCATTTAGATCACCGTTTAAGAAAGCTGTCTTAACATCCATTTGATGTATTTCTAAATTATACAACGCTGCTATGGCAATAAGCATGCGGATGGATGTTATTCTTGTCACAGGAGAATATGTGTCAAAATAGTCCAGACCTTCCTTTTGTATATAAGCTTTTACTACAAGTCTTGTTTTATACTTGTCTATTAAACCATTTGCTTTCATTTTTCTCTTGAATATCCACTTATATCCAAGAGGTTTAGAACCAGGTGGAAGATCCACCAATTCCCAAGTATGATTTTGCATAATGGATTTAATTTCATTATTAACAGCCACTTTCCACAAAGGTGCTTCAAGACCTGTCATTGCTTCCTTGAAGCTTTGAGGTTCATTTTCTAATAGGTATGTCAGAAAATCTGGACCAAAGGATTTTGATGTTCTTGCTCTCTTACTTCGTCTTGGTTCATCATCAGTTAAATTCTATTGGTCGAGACCATTACTAGTCTCTTGTGTTTGATTGTCATTAGTCTTTTGACTTTGCGTACAAGCATAAGTTCTTTTATGTGAATTTAATTCCTGTTCTTTCTTGTAAGGAAAGACATGTTCAAAAAACACAACATTTCTTGACTCTATAATAGTGTTCACATTTATATCAGGTATTTCTGATTTATAAGTCAGAAACCGATATGCACTACTATTCTGAGCATAACCAATAAACACACAATCCACTGTTTTTGGTCCTATCTTAGTCTTTTTAGGAACAGGAACTTCAACTTTTGCCGGTTGACCTTTCCACAATTCATAAGGAGTGTTGTTGGTTTTCTTGTAGGGTATTTTGTTAAGAACATAATTAGCAGACAATATTGCTTCCCCCCACAAGTTTTGTGGTAAGCCTGAACTTAGTAACATGGCATTAAGGGTTCTATTCTTCCTTTCAGCACTTCCATTTTGCTGTGGAGAATAGGGTGCTGTAGTTTGGTGAATAATGCCATATTGTGCACAAAATTCATTTAAAGGTGCATCATATTCACTACCCCTATCACTTCTAATAATTTTAATGGTTTTATCAAGTTGATTTTCAACTTCATTTTTGTAGAGTTTAAACATTTCTAAAACTTCATCTTTACTTTTAAGTAAGTATACATAACAGTATCTTGTGTAATCATCGATAAATGTTATGAAATACTTCTTACCTCCTCTAGTTTGAACAAATTTAAGATCACATACATCATCATGAATTAATTCTAGAGGTTCGTTTTTTCTTTCAACCGATTTAAATGGAGCCTTAGTTAGTTTCGCTTCTACACAAATCTTATATTTGTGATTAGGATTAATTTCAAACTTTGGTATATAATCCAAACCAATTAATCTACGCAAATCATCAAAATTCACATGTCCTAATCTACCATGCCATAAATTCGACTCAAGAATATAAGAAAAACATGTGTTATTCTTATTAATAGCAAGTTTTGGTACAACCGTCATTACATTCAACTTGAAGAAACCATCACTCATGTATCCCTTACCAACATACATACCATTCTTTGTTAATACAAATTTATTAGACTAAAAAACAAGTCTAAAACCATTTTTACTTAACAAATAATCAGAAACTAAATTCTTCCGGATGTCTGGTACATGCAGTACGTTGTTGAGTGTTAGTTCCTTCCCTGATGTCATCTTCAAGATCACCTTTCCTTATCCAGCCACAGTAGAAGTAGAAGAATTTCTCATGAAAAGTTGTTCACCATTTGCAGCCTCATTGTAGGTAGTGAACATCTTCTTGTCTGCACAAATGTGACGAGTTGCCTCAGTGTCAATCCACAATTCCTTGGGATTTCCAACCAAATTAGCCTCAGACACCACAGCAGAGAGATTGATGTCATTTACCCCGTTAGAGATGTAATCTAATTTTGTCACCTTGGCTTGATTGGTAGTCTCCTTGCTTGTACTTCAGCGATCCTTCTTAGGGCGGTGGCAATCAGAAGCTCGATGTCCGGTCTTGCCACAGTTATAGCATTTATCTTTGAACTTTTTATTGCCATTTTGTCGCCTTGTTTAGGACCATCTCCAGTAAACTTCCTCTTTTTATTATGTGGTTTGTGCACATGTTCAACCACATTAGCCTTAGACTCAATGGGATTTTTTCCATTCCTCTTTTCAGCCTTTCGGTTATCTTTCTCAATTCTCAATCTTACAATTAATTCATCCATGGTCATCTCCTTACGTTTATGTTTTAAATAATTTTTGAAATCTTTCCAAGCCGGTGGTAACTTTTCCACTAAAGCAGCGACTTGGAAAGACTCTCTAAGAGACATACCTTCAGAATGAATATTATACAAAATTTTTTGAAAATTTTGAACTTGAGAAATTACCGTTTGGGAGTCTACCATAACGAAGTCCAAAAATTTACCGACAACAAATTTCTTCGTGCCGGTATCCTCTATCTTGTATTTTTTCTCCAAAGAATCTCATAATTCTTTTGCTGTTTTCAAAGGGCTGTAAACATTGTACAGCATGTTGTCAAGGCCATTGAGGATGTAATCTCTTCATAGGAAATCAGAATGTTTCCAAGCGTCTACAGTGGCAACAACTTACCAATCACTTTCATCCTCTCTAAGTACTAGAGCCTCTTCATGGAGAAACCAGGCCAAACTTAGAGTTGTAAGACAAAACAACATTTTCTGCTGCCATCTCTTAAGCTCAGTACCGTTAAATTTTTTCGATTTTTCTCCATGATTTATTGGAACTTGAACATGGTTCTGGATAAGGACCAGAGTTGGTGTAACAATTGGAGTACCACTCTCAGTTGCAGTTTCAGTTGCAGTAGCTATAATATCTTATTACAATTACCCACCCAAAAAAAATATCTTATTACAAAAATCAGAAAAAATCAAAACACAAATTAATTTTCTAGTTACTAAAACTAGAAAATAAATTACAACACAAAATAATTTTATTTTCCTTATTACTAAAATTAGAAAAATAAAATACCACAATAATTTTTTGTACCACAAATTAATATTCTGCAATTGTTAATGACACCAGTATATTACTACTAGTTGTCAGAGAAAATAAACAGTATATTACTACTATTTGTATTTTTCAATCAGAATACCACTTTGTAAAAATATAGAAAATTAAATACAATGAAGACGCCAAAAATTATTCTGTCTTAAGATTGTTGGACAATCTTCACTGTATTCCGCATAAATTAAGTTTGTGTACTTAACAACAAACAAAAGAATAAAGGAAAGCATGGAGAATATTTGATTACAAAAACCAAACTAGAAATAAAAATAAATAAATAAAAACAGATTTTATATTATTACAAAAACAAAAACAAAATCTAATATAAATAAATAAAATATAAAATAAATTAACAACTTACTTGATTAATTTCTTGAACAATATTCTGATCAAGTCCAGTGTTTAACACTATTTCCTTAAGACAGATTCGTCCTCTCCATGGTGCTTTCAGATTTGCGGACGTCTATCTCCTAAGATAAAATGATCAATAATGAATAAATGCAGCACTACAATTTATTCACACAACGAACACACTTTGTGTTTACACCCTTTCACACAATAAAATAATGCAGCAAAATGCAAGATAGTAGAGCATATTTTGAGGGCAAAAATTCCGTAGTGAAACAAATGAGGGCCTTATCTTATTTATAGATGAAAATGTGGCTTTTCATTTTGAACTCAACAGGTGCAATACCTGTTCGGACAGATCAACAGATCTGGTTTGAATTTCAAATAGATAAAAACTATTTTGGGTTTGAATCTGGACAGATTCGGATCTGTTTGGACAGTGAACCTGTACAGAAAATTCTAAAGAGGTGCAACAATTTTGAATTCAAAAAGTTGAAATTTAAATTGGACAAATTTTATTTTACCAAAAGATAAAATTGAATTCAAATGTTTTTGGCCCAAAAAGATTAGTATTGGGCCGAACAAGCCCAGTCCAACCTCAGACCACGCACTCGAGCCCAGGCCTAGCCTAGCCCGTCCGGACGGAGGCGGCGCGCAGGGGTGTGGTTATTTTTTAGTCCAATGGGTCTAGCCTAATTTGCCCATAACTTCTTCATTCTACAAACTTGAGGTGCCCTTTGGAGCCCTCTCCAAGATATAATTCCAAGCTTTATAAACCCATAAATTTCTTCCCACCAAACCAATGTGGGACAAGCCTTTATTCAAACCTTCAAGAATTTTTCACCAAAACTCTATTTCCATAGAACACACTTTGGCTTCAATTTTCCATTCATCCGATAATGGTTTTGAGCAACTAAATATATCACGTGAATCAAAACACTGCACAGAATGCGTTACCACTTAGACCCGCCAACTTTGGCGCATGGGTCCCACCTAAAATTTAGACAAAAGTTGAAGAAAAATTCAGTTTTTCCAGAATTTCCAAAACCATTTCTAACATTATTTTTATTGAAAAAAATGAAAAAGTCAATTGAGATGTGAATTATTTGAAATTAACAGATGATTAAATGCATCATACGAGTTACATTTGTTTTTGAAAAATATAAATAAATAGAACTTTTCAAATTTATAGTTGATTAAAGCTTATCTTCTTTAACCCAAGGCGGGTGGCATTGTGGTTAAGACTTGAGGTTTAAGCCCCAAGGTCACAAGTTCAATTCCCTCCCCCTTGGCCCAATCTTCTGGGCGAAGCACAGTTGGTTAGGAGGTTGGACCTCAAGTTGTCTAATCAGCACTTGGTGTGGGTTCAATGCTCCCCCGCTGTGCGAGTCCTGACTTAAGCGGAGCTTGTCTTGGGAGGTGGGGGCAAGTTCCCAGGTTATAGTCTGCTCGCTCGGAACGGCTAACAAGACACCCTGGTGATCTCTGCAAAGGGCGTTGCCTTGGACCAACAGGAGGGTAGAGAGGATTTTCCTATAACAAAACAAAAAAAAAAAAAAAAAAACAAGAAGCTTATCTTTGATCAACTATATTACCAGAAAGATTGAATCAATTTACAATTTCATCTATTGAAATAGACTTATTTGATAAGTTGGATTACATAACCTTGATTAGCAATTTTGTAATTAAAAATACAAGAAGGATGATGTTTAAGTGTTTTTTTATTACAGTTTGTTTATTTTTCATATTTGAGTTCGAATTATTTTGATCATTTTTTCTTATTAGAAAATTTGTTATATATTTAATTAAACGGTTTTGATACAGACTCCCACAAACACATTCTCCATGACCTCCACGCACTTGTGAGAGAGAGAAGAAAGAGAGAAAAAAAAGAATTACAAACATGTTGTCCACATCAATTGGGGGTCATGGGAGTCATCAATTTTTTAGGATTTCAAGCATTAATCTTAATTAAAATTTAATTTTAATAGTTATATATGAAAGTAAATTTTTTTGTAACATCAAAAAATAATAATAATAATAATTAGATACATAATTTTTTTTTATCACAATTTATATATTTATTTATAAAAGGTCATATCAAAAGTTTATTTTAGACATTGAAAATGCAAAAGTCAGGTTTGGGAGTTACCCTTTTTCTTTCATTAGCATAGCATTGGGATAATATGCAAACCTCTTTATTTATTTATCTTTTATGATGTTTTGTTGTATTCCCCATCAAAAAAAAAATCACAGACACAAATCAAGATTGTGAGATACCAAATAGAGAAATTATAAATATTTTTGGAATTAAAAAAAAAAAATTATAGAGGGGGTAGGGGAATGAGAGGTCTTGGATGAGGGATCACCTCGCTATGAACTCCATCCATCTCTATTGACGTAGGTTTTAGACTTTCTGGGAGAATAAGTACTTGAGGCTTTTGTGGCAGAGAAGACTTCAAATTTTTCACCATAGAGGTAGTGTCTCCACAACTTCAAAGCGAAAACAATAGCGACAAGTTCTAGGTTGTGAGTCGGGTAGTTTCTTTCATGAGTTTTCAGTTGGCGCAAGCCATATGCTACCACCCTTCCCTCTTGCATTAGAACACATCCCAATCCCTCTTTGGAGGCATCACAGTAGACCGTAAACCTAAACCTCGTTCCAGAATGATTAGGATTGGAGTGGTGGTCAATTTGAACTTTAATTCTTGAAAGGAATTCTCACATGCTTCACTCCAAGCAAACTTTATTCCCTTGCGGGTCAACCTAGTTAATGGTGACGCTAAGGAAGAGAAATTCTTTACAAATCGGCGATAGTAACTGGCTAAGCCCATAAAACTACGAATTTCTGAAGCATTCTTAGGCTGTTCCCAACTTAGCACTATTTCTATTTTTGAAGAATCCATCTGTCACACCCCAAAGTCGCCCCTAAAAGTTTGTGCATGACCAATTCAGAACGGACATAAAATTCAGTATGTATAACATAATGGAAGCAATTAACAATACGGAATAACATCTATTGAGCTGCCATCTATATGCTAGGATCGCAAATGTACCAACAACAGTTCCAACAAAGAATAAACAGACACACATGAAATAGATATTCACATATACACATATAAATATATATATATATATATACAGATCCAGCCCCACACCTGGGGCATAGTAAAAATATTGGCAGGGAAAGTTATACATGCTTAAACACATTAGATAAAAGACTGGTGACCAAAGCTAAGGGTTGTGAAAGAAACTCCACAAAACGCAAAGACCTCACCAACTGCTTGGACATGGTGAAGTTGACAAAAGGAAGCAACCGGAGCTGAGCTACGACTGACCTTCGAGTCGGTTCCTACAGAGACATACATAAAATAGAGTGAGCAAGGCTCAGTGAATAATAGTACCTAAAGAATTCAATGAATAAACTTGAATTGTAATATTTATAACGCATATAAGTGCAGAGGTCATATGATTAATCTCATCCTCTAAACATTTTCAGAATGGCCTTGGGTCCAATTTTCAGATAGAGAGGCTTCAAGCCCAGTATCATGCAGAACGGCCTCAGGCCCAACAGATCTAACAGATTGGCCTCAGGCCTAGATATTAACAGATTGGCCTCTGGCCCAAATATCAATAGATTGGCCTCTGGTCCATAGATAATACAAAACGGCCTTTGGCCCAATATTAGCAAAACAGAATAATCCCAGATACGCAAAGATATCATTGTTCCATAATGCACATATGCTCCATTCATTCACCATGAATCAATAAAGTTAACTTGCAGGTAACAGAACATTAATATTAACTATTAACAGTAAGCAAAACGTACTACTACAGTACTATTACTCACAGTGATCAGCTTCCGGTAGTAATGGGACGATGTCCTCGTCTCGGCCTACAAACACAGTGCACAACACATAATATGAGATTATAACCGATTCTTTATTTATTCTCTTTGATCAATTAGTCACTTAGCCATGGTGGTCCCAAGCCCATTATTTCTTAATAAGTTATAATCTATGACTCAGAAGATAGGAGGAATCGATAGAAAAAAAGGTTTAGACGAAGAAATGGTATAAACCCGGTAAACAGAAAGTGAACAGTCGTCACTAATTTTGGCATAACTATTTTTTTACTTAGAATTTGGGAGTGAGACCATCACCATTGGAAACTAGACTTCTGGGGCTTGATTTTAGGCTCAAGAATCACTCAAAACGGAGTCCGGATGCAAAAGATATGCTTATTCAAAGTCACCAGGTATAAGCTGAAATAGGGTTGGCCGCACGTGCGCCCAATTGGACCGCTTGTGCGGCCCAAATTTGCTCGAGCGAAGAAACCGGCCGCTCGAGCGCCCAAAGAGCAGAATGAAAACCTCTTTTTTTCTTCATGTGCTGCTCGTGCGGTGCCCGTGGCCACTCATGCGGTCTGGACAAAATCAGACAGTCCGAAAATTCATCAAAGTGTGAGTTTGCAAACTCAAATTCAAACCAAGATCTCATGTAATGCTGCTTTAAAACATGATAAACCAACATTATTCAAGGGTAATTCAAGCTCAATTGCATCAACTTGTTTTGATTCCAAAATCAAAATATTAACTTCCATGAATTCAACAAGATCAAGCATCTAAATACATAAACAAGATCAAGCATGTAAAATGAAGGAATAGAAGGTAATTCATCTCCATAAAGCTCAATTTAACTCAAATGGTCAAAACGATACAACATCCTTACCATTAATTCAATTACAAACCCTAGCCATATATATGTACAAAGAGAACCTTATTCAAGTCCAAATAGGGGATTATTGTAGATGGATTAAACTTACCTTGAACTCAATTATCCACAAACCCTCTCAGATTTCCCAATCTCCTCCTTCCTTGGTGAACTTCTTACCTCTTTGCTCTTTCTCTCAACTTCTCTCTCTCTCAGAAGATATTTGTGTAAGGCTTCCAAGTCAAATGTTTAAAGAAACATAGATATATACAAAAGGTGAATAAAGACAAAAATCAATCAGTTTAATCATTCCAAATCAGATTTTTACAGAAAATCATATTATGATCTAAAAATCATGCTGATCTCAAATATAAAGTCAATTTCGGATTATCAAACCTCTAAGGCTTTCAATTTCTGATCCGAACGTCACAATTGCAACAGATATTTCTCTTATTAGACAAATATGAATCTATAATCCTAAGATTCCCTCAATTTAACTTAATTTCACATGAAATTTCACAGCAAGCACATAAATGCACAGAGTAAGGGACTGAAAGCATACCAGAAAACATGTATGAGGGTCGGGTTATTACACCATCATGACTCCGTCTCCCGAAACTACGTAACCCAAGAACTCTACTTTTATAAGCCAAAATTCACACTTCTCATATTTAGCGTATAATCGGTACTCCCTAAGAAGTTGTAAGATAGTACGAAGATGCCCTTCATGCTCTTCTTCGGAAGGTGAATAGAAAAGAATATCATCTACAAAGACAACCACAAATTTATTAAGGAACTCCCGAAAGATCCTATTCATTAGATCCATGAACGTAGTTGGGGCGTTGGTTAACCCAAAAGGCATAACCAAAAACTCGTAATGACCATATCGGGTACGAAAGGCTGTATTAGGGATGTCCTCTTCTCTAACTCGAATTTGGTGATAACCTAACCTTAAATCTATCTTGGACAAACAATAAGAGTTCTTAAGTTGGTCAAAGAGATCATCTATTCTAGGCAAGGGGTATTTATTCTTCACCGTGGCTTGATTCAATTTACGATAATCTATGTACAATCTCAAGGACCCATCCTTCTTTTTTGCAAACAAGGCCGAGGCTCCCCAAGGTGACGTATAAAGCCCTTACTAAGTAACTCTTGCACTTGTTCCTTCAAAACCACTAATTCAGCTGGGGCAAACCTATATGGAGACAATAAGATAGATGTCATACCTAGAAATAAGTCTATGGTGAACTCTACCTCCCTATATGGTGGCAACTCTGTAAGATCGTCAGGAAAAACGTCAAGATATTCACACATTACCCTTGGTAATTCATTCCGAACTATATCACTTTCGTCATCCCAAAGGGTTGCTAAAAGGAAATTGAATTAACCCCGGCCACATAGGTAGTATGAGGAGGGTAAGGATCTATTATACCTATCCCCCAGGAACGTGAAACAATCACCGTTTAAAGTACACACCGTGACCCTCTCCCGATGGCAATCTATTGTCGCGCGGTATGTGAACAGCCAATCCATTTTGAGAATAACATCAAAACCCAACATTTCCAATAATACAAAATTGAACAGGAGCTGTCGACCTGCCACCTCAATTATATACCCCCGACACTCTCGAGTCAGAATGACCCTTCCCCCTACTAGTGATTCTACTGTAAGCGAAGCCTATAACTGTTTACTCTCTAGCCCCAACAATGATGCAAATGATGTGGCAATAAATGAATGCCATGCCCCAGTGTCAATCAACACCTTAGCCCAAGTATTGAAGTTGAGAAATGTACCTCTCACAATTGATGGCCCCGAAGCTTGCTCAGAAGCGATGACAACATATACTCTTCCCTGTGACCTCTGCTCCACACGTCACCTCTCTGAACATAAGCTTGTTGTACGGATTATGCAGACGTGGCTCCCTGAACTGTCCTGGATGCTTGTCCTGATTGAGCCGGCTGATAAGATTGCCTCTGCCCCTGGCCCATCTACTGACCTCCAGACTGCCTAGACCCTACCACTCTTAGAGTCCCTACTTTCTGCGGACAAAACTTCTTCAAATGCCCCGGTTGACCACATTGATAACAAGAATGTGGCTGACTCCTATTTTGAGGTTGACCCTGTGGACGTACAAACTGAGACCGTGCCCCACCTTTCTGTCCGCACTCCGTAGCCTTGCGACCTATTTGGCCACATTTATAACAAACACCGATAACTCGGGTCAAATTTCCCGAACTCCCGCTTGTCGCATAACAAGAGGATTTAACTTGTTGTGGAGATAACTGGGAGGATGATGATGAACCCCCGAACCTCTTTGAAGAGCCTATGTCACTCCTAGTATCTGACTGTCTTGCTCTCTTCAATCTTTGCCTTGCCTCTTCGGCCTCTACAGTAATCTCCACATGAGCTGCGGCTTCAACTAAACAGTCATAATCACTGATCATATTGCCAACAACCTTCATCAAGATTTTCAGTCTCAACCTTTTCTCAAATTCAAGGCACTTTCGCTCTTCCATAGCTACTAATTTGGGTGCAAAACGAGATAAGCTAGGGAATTTAGCCTCAAACTCCACCACCGGTGCATCTAGGTGCACTAATTGTTTGAACTGCTTCCTCAATCGCTCCCTAGCCATGGGAGGGAAGAATTTATCTTGGAAGGTTTGCACGAATGCTTCCCACGTATGTTCAACCCTATGCTTTATGGATTTCCACCACTGCCCGGCCTCTCCCTTCAGTTGGTAGCTAATGCTACTCTTAAACTTATTTTCTCGGATGTCTAAGATCTCGAAAGTGTTGACCACTTGCTCTAACCACTCGTCAGCTTTCATCGGATCGGGCTCACCGCTATACTCGGCAGGATTGGAATGAAAGAACTCCTTTTTCAAAAAAGAAGCTCTCGTTTCCCCTTCAATAACCCTAGCCGCTTGCTCGACTCTCAATATTTCCATGGACTCCCGTAAGGCTTCTGCCATTTCCCTAGCCAAGACCCCATAGCTTCTTGGGCCGGTGGAATGGGTATATTATTTTGACCCACTCCTTCTTCTTGTAGAGGGATCTCAGGTTGGGCTGGAATGTTCCGGCCTCCTCGATGGCGTCTTCCACGAGCTCTAGCACATCCAGACATCTATAAGAAATAAGGACAATGTTAAAGTCAATAGCAACTTTCCGCACCTAAGTGCTCTATTTTTAATCCTCATACTTATTCACTAAGTAAACACACAAACTTCCTCATAAAGTAATCCAAACAAGCACATAAACATTCACACTAACGCACATTGGAGTTGTTCTTCCTAGATATCGACTAATTCCATTGCAGTCAAGGACCTCCAAGTAGGAAGAACAGTGATCAAGTGCCTTTCCAAAAGGACGTTGACGAATGCAACAGACAAAGCCGCATCATGGGAGTTTAACCCCACACCCATATAATCACATAAAGGCACGTAACACATACTGCATCCTAAGCCTCCCGTCTTAACCTAGGAATCCTATTGTGACACACGTCACTCCCCATGAGCCCAAGGTATTCTAACCTGTTGCTCTGATACCAATTTATAACACCCTGAAAATTCACATTATAATACACAATAAAACATGAACATTTAAATCCAAAAAAGTCATCTTTCCCATTGAATTAAGAGTTAAGTGATTACAATTTAATAATACATTCCCAAAGTATTCAAAATTCATTTTTTTTAGTTCAATGAACTAGATGACCTACAAAACATAAGTCCCTTGGACATACAACATCACAAGATACATTCAGTATTCCGGTTACAAAAATCCCAATTTAGAACAACCAACACCCTCTCGACTTCTATCCTCCCCAAAAGAGTTAGTGCTTGGACCAATCCATCAACGAGGTTGTCCTTCGTCAATTCATGAAAAATAAATTAGGGTTGAGCTATATGCTCAGTAGGAACACATTTAACCAAGCATTTAATCCTTTGAAAAAGATCATGGCATTCATGTGACAACATTACAATGAAATTTGTCTTCACAGATAGTCTTTAACAAATCACAATGAACTATGGTAATCTAACATAGACAACTGCAATTCATGTCTTCATGTATAATAATTAAAACATCCACAACCATGGAGAACATGCCACACATCCATTTACAAGAGTCCAGCTAAAAACACTCGTCAGTATTATTTTGGAAACCGCCCCCACATTTACCTGCTATTATACGGCAGGAAGTGGGCACCTTAAGGAAAACCATCCATTTTTTCACTTTCGCCGGCTATTATACGGCGGAACTGTGTGGACACCTCAAAATATTTTTCCCCACATTCCTCCAGCGATAAGCCTAGACAGGGCATTTGGGCACCTTTTTAAACTCCTTGCGCGGGTACTAACATAACACCACACTTACCAAACCAACTCACACTTGGACTTATGCACAATTAACAAAGATATCACATTTCAATCCTACCAACAAACATCGAACATCATCATAGATGAACACCACATATAATTCAAGGAATAATAACAATCAAGCCATAGTTCCCCTTACTATATCGATATCCACAATTTCTATCTCTCCGTCATTCACAATATTTCATGTGCTAAGAGAATTTCCATTCCATTTAGTGATTTGTACTCAATTTAGGAATTTAGGGTTTTACCTAATTTGGGGGTTTCTCTCCTTTATCACTAATCTAGGTTTTAGCAATATTAACATTCATGTTTTATAGAAGGAGTTGAGAAATTTCAAACAAAATGTTACGGAAAATGGTTTTGTATGTGAAATATGGGTTTAATCCAACAAAATCCTCAAATTAGTTCACCAATCACACAATACCATGAAATCCCTTCAATAATGAAGAAATACTAGGGTAAAAGTGTCCCTACCTCAACAATCAAGCAAAATCCAATCTCCTACAAGAATCCTTCACAAACCCACAATCCAATTAGTAGATAATGACAATCTTCAAGAGTTCTCCTCTCCTAGAAAGAGATTTAGGTTGGATCTTGGGGATATGAGAGGTATTCTATGGTGGAAATTTAGGGTTCTATAGAGAGGGAGAGGAGATGGAGGATAGGAAAAGAGAGATGAGAAAATGATCTAGAATCATCATATTTAAAAAGCTGATACCGCGACCCTCACTCGAGCGTGACTTCCTGCGCTCGAGCGACCAAACACAATCGAAAGATCTCGCTCGAGCGACAACTCCTTTACTCGAGCGGAGAAAGAAAATTATCAGAAGTTTCACAGCGTAACAGTGAAACTACTGGAGACCAACATTTCATGCTCAAGCGAGACTTTCCTCGCTTGAACGAGCACGCCTGCAATTTAGCAAGATACTAGGAGTAACTATTCTCGGCCGAGTTTACGCTTCTTGCTCGAGCAACCCTGAAAACAAAATGTTACAATACAAATGTTGAACTTTAGTCTGAAATAAGAAAAATATTTTGAGAAACTTGTATCGCAAACCCAAAGTGCCATCGATAAACAAGCACTCACCAACAACAATAACCATCGATGGCGACGATGGTGGAAACATTGACGAAGTTGAACATGAGTATGAATATTGGAGAAAATTTTACAAATCTGTTTTCAATCGTCATAACTTCTCACCTTCTATACATTCTTGCTCCTCTTAGAATTTCAATGACAACGGTGAACTTTTTTTTTTTTGGTGAGTAAATCATAAATTAAAGGCAAAATTTACACGTTTACAAGGGGTATACCCCACGTAATACAACAAATCCGCCCCAAAAGGGGGGGACTAATACAAATAACTAATTAAAAAAAAATAAAATCAAAGTAAATCTAAAATTGTCTATTTATCAATTTGTCCCCAAGTACTTACTATCATCAAAAAGATAATAGATGAATACTTGGGGAAGATATATGGACAATTTATACAAAAAGAAATTCAATAAACAACTAAACACTACACAGCACTTCGTGACTCAAAACAATCAAATTTACAACAAACTTAACCACGGCTAATTAACAACTTACGTAGGCCCCAAAAATTGGCCAGCCGCGGGCCACGTAAAAAGCCCACCTTGCTCAACAGAGCATCAAGTAAAAACATAGCAATATTGGCCCAACTACGTATAATCAGTCCAAGTTACTACAATCAGCCTATAATAAGTAGGCCCAGCAAATAAACATACTCCACTTAACCCACGTGAAGCTAGCTTCTTACCTTACAGTCACTTTTTATCTTCTCCATAAACATGTATGATAAGTATCATGAAAAAAAATTTATAAAAATAATCATAAAATTTTCGTAATTTTTAGATTATACTTAGAATAAAACATCACGCACTAATCAAGATAATTTAAAAATTATAAATTTTTCAAGATTATATTCATAACTTTTTTTAAAAAATGCGTGCTATCAGTTAAAGCAGACAACAACAAGATTGGTCGGACAGCACGCTTCCACACACTGCACGATTGATAGCACAATCTCCCGCCACAGTGCGTATCGCTCACAGCAATCCAAAACCACTGTAGCAATGATACATACATATATATATATAATATATTACACCAGCTTCGCCTGATCACGGCAACAGTGGCTCCAAAACAACAACCACGTGCTAGCACCTGCAACATATCAGACCTACTACACGGGTGAGATGCCCACACGCAATGCAGTGCGTGAGATGCACACCATCGCCCAAATCACCCGTTCACAGAACCAACAGCGCCGGAGCAAAAATCGCACCTGGGCGCTTCCACACCACAACATCTCCTTCCATACACACAGCGCACGGACTGGTTGCACCAGCAGCTAAACTACGGTAACCCATGAGAGCACCGCCACCAACACTTGCCATGCTAAACGGTGGCACCGCGGAACGATCACAACGGTGAACTTTGTTATGAAAATAATAGAAAACTACCCCTATAACTCCAAATTTTTGTCTTTGGTCTCTGAGATCCATCACTAGAGAAGATGACTGGAATGATAAGAACGTTGTTGCTGGGTTTGGTGACTTGAATAATAACCAAGTCGAGCAACAAAGACCAACCGTCAAGTCAAATCTTGTACCTAAAGTCGAGCCATATGTCGAGTTTAGCTGAACAGTCGCATCATCCTCTCCACAAGTGTGACGACGCTGTTTCACCTAATTGGAACAATGTAATTTTGAAGAAAAATTGATTTGGCTATTGTGCCGAATCCAAGACCAAACAAAAAAAGCCCCAAAATCAAACACACAACCCAAGACATTCATGTAAAAATCACAATAGAAGAAATAGGCCCAAATCTTGAGTCAGACTAATCCATATCTTGATTTGCGTTATCACTTGACCCATGTGTTGACCTAGCAACTTCGAACCCATAGGCCAAACCAACTACCACTGACCTTCACCTCTGCCCTACTAAGGGGTGTTTTGGGAAAATGGTTATAATCAGCTTTTTGGTAAAAAGCTGCTTATAAGCAACTTATAAGCAGCTTTTTTGTGAGAGAGGAAGTTGGTTATAATCCAAAAAGCGGATTATAACCAAGTCCCCAAAAGAGCCCTAACTTGCGTCTGCACCCGGTTCAACCCCAACTAATCCAAACCAGTCTAACTCGTGGTCCGAACTAGTATAATCAAGTTTTTTTTGTGTGGCTAATTCTTGTTTATTTTAAGGCCAATTTTTTTCATTCAAAAGTCAATAGTCCAAAATACAATTGTACATCATTTTATGGATTATTCTACTGAATTTCCAAGGGACATCATTAGGCAAGGAGGCTATCCAAGAGTATTGCCAAGAGAAACGCTCAAAGAAGAAGAATTCAACATGTGCAATTCTATCCCTCGGGCACCTACTCGGTTTCACTAAACTTGCAAGAAGAAAATTGCATTCACAATTCATGTTCAAGTGCACTCTCAAATCTCCACCAATCATCATGTAAAGGGTCCGCATTCATTAAGGATTGAAAGGACTGTGGAATTTAGTCATAGAGTCAATCGGTCATTAGGTTTTCATCATTACTCTTATCCAGGGTCAAAGAAAGTAGTCAACCACCAAATCGAAGTTTTGCTTATCATAGGGACAAATTGAACAAGTTTAAGGCCCAAGCCTATCAAATTTATATTTAAGTTCTATTTATTTTTCTTTCACAGCAATTTTTATTGTGCACACAATTGAACTTTTATAATATTTTAGTGGAACAATTTTTTTTTTAAATGGAAATTAAAAGTAGTATATATTTCAAGAATAGAAATGCCCAAGAGAAATAATTTGCGAGCATGGAAACGCTACATTTTTTACCTTCTTACACAATATTTGTGGGAAAACTCTGTATACTCTCTCCACTTGTGAATCAAGTGATGATTCTACTTGAAAACACGTGGGTAGAGGATGACAAAATTGGCAAAAGCCACCATGTTACACAATATGAAAGACAACATCATTATGCTTTTTAAGAATATGAGACAACAAAGCAAATGATGGAAGCACTATAAAGTAAATATGGGGTGTGGTCCCGACACACAAATATAGTTATTATCGAACAAATACAATAGCACTCCTATGGGTGAGAATGCCAATGTCGATAACCATGTTAATCAAATGGAATTAATTGCTGAAGAATTGTCCAACATTGGTCATCCTCTATCAAATAAGATGCAAATAATCACCATACTTAATAGTTTTCATTTATCTTGAGAACATTTTGTTATGTCTCTAACTCATAGTGGAAGAGAGATTTCAATGGTAACTTTGCCAATGCTTTTGGTATTGGAAGAGAAAAGAATGAAGCGAAGGCATAGAGAAGGCACGTCTTTTAACTTGTTAGCTAGAAAATAATTCCTACAAGCCATTCAACAAAGAATGACCACTCTCTCTGCAAGAAATGATGAAAAAGGCTTCAAGAAAGGGTGGCAAAAGCAGCACAACAACAAGAAACATGCATGTCCATGTTAGAATTGCGGTCACAAAGGTCACATTAAAGTCACATGTCCTAACAAGCATAGAAAGGAAAACAAGCACATCGACATGACGGTTTTAGAAGCAATGGTAGTTGAATGTTACTAGACCAAGCATCCGAAGGAACATGATTTTAGTCCTAATTTTAGACCAAAAATGTTATTAGATTAGATTTAGATTTGAGTCAATGTTGATCAAGAAGGGAAATGTGTTAGTGAATGTTGTAGAGTAAATGACATTTACTCCCTTCTTATTGACAATAATAAACTATCGTCTCTGATTATTTGAATGTCTCTATTAATGACAATTCTTATTTATAGTATTTAAGATTGGGTCACATAAACAAAAACAAAATGTCAATGCATAAGAGTGGACTTTTACCCAAAGTATGTTATGATGATTTGGTTACGTGTGAATTATGTGTCAATAGGAAAATGACTAGAAAACCATTTTCAAAGCATTGGAAATCATCAGATTACTTGAAGTAATTCCCTTAGACATTTGTGGCCTTTAAGAATTAAAACTAATTAAGGCATGGAATACTTTATTACTTTCACTGATGATTATTCAAGATATGGACATATCTACCATCTTAAACACAAGTCAGAAACAATTGAAAAGTTTAAGAAATTCAAGTTAGATGTAGACAACCAATTAGGTTGGTCCATTAAAAACTTGAATAATGATAGAGGTGGTGGATGCGAGGCTTTTGATTCTTTATACACAATGACATACACTCCACAACAAAATGAAAATTTACAAAGAATAAATCGAACTTTGATGGAAATAACAAGATCCATGATGGCACATGTTAATCTTCTCATCCATTTATAGAAAGATGCATTGTCCACCGCTATATACATATTAAATAGAATAAAAAAAATGGCCAAACCTCTAACACCTTATAAACACTAGACTGGTATGAAACCTAACATTTCAAATCTCAAAGTATAGGGATACAAAACAAATGTACTTATTCCTAAACCTCTGAAGGATAAATTGGAAAGTACAACTTGGGAAAGTTCATTGGCTATGTTGAAAATTGGAGCATTTATCGATTTTACCACCCCAAACGTGGATTAGTAGAAAGTAGGGATGCAATTTTTCTTGAATCCACTAACCGTTTTACTCCAATTGAACAACTTGACATGTTTTTTTGATGTATCTTAGGATTCTGTTCTCCTAGACATTCCACCAGGCCAAGAAGTTCTCATAGAACAAATTAATAGTGGGAGGAAAAGAAAAAACAGTGAGATTGTTTCACCTGATTCAAATCCTGAGATAAGTAGGAGTAAGAGAGCAAAACGTCCATCTGCTACTTTGGGATATCATTATGTATTTCAGGCCACGGAACTCGATAACTTAGTCTATGATTCTGCTAGTTAAAATAAAGCAATTAGTAGCAACAATACTACACAAAAGGCTTGCTACAATGAATGAAGAACTTGATTCTATCAAGAAAAATGATGTTTAGGAGTTAATTGATCTCCCAAATGATGTTTGGGAAAGATATTGAACATAGATGGAAGTTTATAGAAATCCAAGCCAGATTGGTTGCCAATGGATTCACACAACCAGGAGTAGTTTTTGTAGACACATTGTCATGTAGCAAAATTTGTGCTAGTAAGAATATTAATGGCATTCATAGCTAAGATGAATTACATCAATTGGATGTCAAAACAGCTTTTTGCAATAGAGAATTAAAAGAAGGCTTCCAAATTTGAGGCCACAATGACAAAGTCTATAAGTTAAAAAGATCCTTGTATGGACTTAAACAATCTCCAAGACAATGGTATTTGGAAATTCCAAGCCATTTTAGAAATTGGCTATGTTGTAAGTCAACTAGATCACTAGATCTATATCTGGCTATGCGATAGTAAATTTGCAATATTATCTTTGTATGTTGATGATATATTGTTAGTTGGAAATTTCTCAGATATGATTCTAAAGACCAAAACATTTTTGGCATCTAAATTTGAGATGAAAGACATGGGCCTTGCAACCCATGTTTTGGGGATTATAATTTCCAGAGATAGAAATTCAAGACTATATGTGGATTAAGAAAAATATATGGAGAAAGTGATCAAAAGATAATTGCAATCCTTTGAGTACATCTGTCTATAAGGGGAAAAGTCTCAATAAGAATATGAGCCTTCAAAATAAAGATAAATCGAGAAAATGAGGGATGTCCCTTATAACCAAGTAGTAGGTAGCCTAATGTATGTATGGGATGTCGAAAATCAACATGCCTAACAACTTGCCCTTCCGTCTTGTGCACAACGTGCAGTGTGAAACAATTGAGAGTCTAGGTCTAGCAAATTTGTAAAAAATTCCACTAATCTATTGAAATGTAAAACAATGACCGTATCACCAGACCTTAAGTCATTACCTAATCTTTTTAGGGCAACTAGGAAACCCTTACTCGTACCAATATAGACCACTGTTCATTGTAACCAAAAAGTCCAATTTGGGAGTTTAGGTATGAGAGGGGAATGTCAAAAATTCAACACCCGATTAAAGATTGACTTTTACTAATTATTAATATGAGACTTATTGCCAAAATATATTCATATTCTGAATATTAATGTTATCTTTTCCATGTGAAGCAAACAAGTATAGAGTAAATCACTTATTTTGAAAAACTTTTACCCGTTTGCATGATGAAAAACTCTCCTGAGAGGGATAGTGGCATTTCCAAATTAGGCAAAATGTCCTCCAACCAATGAGCAAGCATAGGGGTAGTTCAAGTAGGCAAATAGTCTCATGGTAGCATGTTAGACATGATAAGAAAGAAAACACAAGCAAAATACAAAAGAAATGAGAGAAGCTCACCTAGCACTTCTCCATACCAAGCCAAAACGGAATGGGTTAGAAAATAAATGAAAATATGCATGATCCTAGATGCACGAATCCACTAAATGCAATAAAAATTCATAAAAATTAATCATATAGGCTCGGTTGCCATTATAATATCATGTGAATAATCTCAAGCATGAGAAATCACTTAAATATGTATGGTCAACATAACTAAATGCGTTAAACTAGGCCTATATGCACAAGTTAAAATAAGAATATGCTAGTAAATGCAAGATGAGAAGAAAAGATTGAAAAAGAGATAGATAATGATCAAAATATACCCATTTTTCATGAAAATGAGTCAAGATCTCACTCAAAGAGCAAAATGAAAACTCATACCCATTAAGCACTAGATTCGAGGAGAGTAGATCTTAATCATTATGCTAAACTTAAAGCATAGTAATAATACAAGAAATGAAAGAAAACAAGTAAAGAGATAGAAGATGATTGTAATCTACCTCCAATGCATGAGAATAAAAATGAATCTCATTCAAAGAATGAGACCAAGGCCTAAACCCAAGATACAATGGATTTGTGTAGGTAGATTTCATCATCATCATCATCATCATCATAAGAACTATGCTAAGAGCACAACACAAATGCTAATTTACACAAGAAAATAAAAGAAGGGGGGATAAGGATAGATGACGAACTAGATCTACTTCTAAAAACATGGAAAAAGCCTCAATACATGAAATGAATCATAGGAAAGAGTAGATTCAATCTGTCATCAAAGAGAAATTAAGTTATCATTCTTAAAAATAAATAAATAAAAATACTAGACAATAAAGTAAAAATTGGTCAGTATCTACCCTCCAGGCATGGAAATAAGCATGAATGCCCAAATCCATGAACTAACAAATTAAGAGGATAGATTCAACCATTATCATATGGATATTCCATGTTTGGCCACCAAAAAAGTGCAAGAAAATGAAAAAGAAAGAGAGATAATGGAACTAATCCAATCAACAATGGGATTTGGCAAGAATTCCAACTACTTTACCCCAACAATCAATATAGCTTCAATAATATGGAAGAAAAGGAAAAGAAAAGAAAAGAAAATGAGATAAAGTAGACTTTTACCTTCTTTCAAGCCACAAGCAATGAAGGAAAGCACTAGCATAATAGACCCGAATCCAATCTTCCACTCAAGTTTCAATGGATGCTCCAAAAACTTCTCGTTTAGGCTTCAATGGAAGGTGAGAGGGGCTAAGGGTTTGTTTGGACAGAGTTTTGGCAAGGTAGAGAGAGTGAATCCTCAGTTTCTCACCCAAATGGTTGTTTATATGGGCCAAGGGGAGCCTTTGGAGTATGCCATATCCTTGTATATTTGCTATATATGTGTATAGAATATTCGAAGATGTTAAGGAGACTAATCTCAAGAAACTAGTTGAGACATCTAAAACTTGTGGCAGTCCAACTTCTTGTGGGCACATGTATCACATGCGATTGCAGGTTAAGATGACTGCAGCCATGGATTGGTCTTGTTGTGTGAGAGTCCACAAGTATAATTGCCATCCGCGTGATTACCCACTAGTATGATCTCACCCACATGAGCATCCATAGATATGATCAGTAGATTGGTCATTCACAAGTGTGTGAAAACCTATAGATTGACCCACAAACTTGCAGTTGGATGTTTTCTTTAGTGTTTTCCCTTCTTTCGTTCAATTCAACTTCCTTTTGAAGGAAACAAGGTTTTTAGTTGCGAAAATACGAAGTTGGATTTAGTTGAATGTTCAAAATGATAACTTGAATTCTTGAAAACACTTTTTCAAAAACATTTTTAGGATTTGAAAACATTTTTGGGTAAAAGGGGTTTAAGGTTGGGAAAATCTCCACTTGAAAGGCTAGCTTGAAGATAATTGAGATCCATCTTTTGTTTCGTCATCAAATTACTTTGGAGGTGACTGGGTCTTAAGGCTGGTCAAAAATAGAGTGTCTACAGTATGCCATGACAAGTACAAGACTTGACATTTGTCATGCAGTTGGATTAGGTTTCAGTCCAATCTAAGTAAGGCACGTTAACAGATAGTCAAACAAATATTTAGATATTTGCAAGGCACTAAAGTATGGAATTGTGTTTTGAATTAAGTGACGTAAAATTTAAAAGGATACACCAATATAGATTTTGCAAGAGATGTAGATTATGGAAAATCTACTAGTGGCCATGTGTTCTTGTATAGTGGAACTGCAATTTCTTAGTTAAGCAAAAAACAAAGTTGCGTTGCAAAGTATACTATGGAAGATAAGTACATAGCTTCTTTTTTTTTTTTTTTTTAATCGACGAAAGTCAGTTGTTAGTTGTTAGATTAGCAGCAATGGGAGTTAGTCACCCCACCCTTACAAAGCAACAAGTGCTTGACACCTAATTCAACTTCCCCTTAGAGAGAGTTGAACCCATGACTTCTCTCATGAGACTAAGCCCATAGAAGAGTCATTGTGGTCAACTAGGCTAGGCCTATTTGGTTCTGAGTACATAACTTTTAGCACAACAATGACTGATGCGGTCTATTTAAATGATTTGTTGATAGTTTACAGTTGGGTATACTTGAGAAACCGACCAATATATGTTGTGACAATAAGTCCACCATCTTATTAACAAAAAGTGGAGCTAATAACTATAAAAGAGAACATATTGATGTAAGTTATCACTATATTCAAGATATAGTAGAGATAGGTGAATTACAATCGACTATATACTCTCGGAAGAGATGGTAGCTGACCCCATCACTAAAGGGTTGTCTCTGAAAAAATTTAGAGAGCATGTAGCTACTACGGGATTAAGACATACCTAGCTAGGTGGTTTAACTACATACATAACAGCATAATCAAGTGATTCTAGAGACGTTTAAATAACCAATGTTATGTGACTCTACCTCACATGGAGGTATGTGTTTGGTCAGGTTATAAGGTAGAAGAACTAGCAAGGTATGGACATCACAGTGTACATGAGATGTAAATTCCGTGATATGCAACATGTCAATCTGGTGACGTTGTTTGCTTGATAAAAAAAAGTCACTGATAAAGTGTATTGAGCAAAACCTTCCGAAATGGACTTTAGAGAAAGTGATTAACAAAAAAATTTGGCACAGGTTGACACATGAGGAATTTATGCAGTTGAAGTCATCAATGGTGATTGGGTATGGACTCTATTCTCAATACTGGAAATTGATGCCATTCACTTGAAGTATAGTGAGTTGAATTCATCTGGAGTGTCTTTGATAGTAGAGAAACACATCCTTATGGATGTAGTTGGATTGGTGACAAAAGCGTGTACATGTGTGACTAGGCACAGTCGAACATCAATCTATGAGGTAATTCATAAATGGAAGTTGGCAAAAGGCCAAGATTAGTACCAAGTTAAACATGTCCAACTCAGGTTCTATCACTCTTATTATAATGTATTCAAGTAAGAGATGATAGAAGTAGAGCTAACCACACCATAATATAGTGTGACTCTCTATATACGATCATCACCAGTGGTTGGTGATATAGCTTCCCGCTTGAGAGAAAAACAATCTAGAAGTGGAGAAATTTGAATTCAAATTGATGAGTTACAATGGTTTATGGAAAAGTTGTATCTATTATATTTGTGAGACAATCTTTGTAGTTTTGATTATTGCCAAGGGACATCATTATGGCTATATAAACATGGTTATGAAGATGATAGACTTCACTTTTGAATTAAAAAATCCTTACAGACATCTCACTTTCGAATTACCAACTCACTCTTGTCTGATTGCCACCCTTACATTATTATCATCTTTGCCATTGTTCTAATAGTCACACCCCGAATCTCATGACCCAAGATTGTGAACGAGTTAGAAAGATAAGGTTGGGTTAAGGGCTACCAGGGTTTAGGTAGGACAAGTTATTCGCAATCTTATAAAATAATTTAAGAAAAATCCTTTAAATAAATTTTGAAATTTAATAACTAAGAATTCTAGAATTTGTAAATAGATTTAACAATTAAACACAAAACATATAATATCTTACATCGATTTTGTAGAAGATGGAAATGGAAATTAACCAAGTCGAGTATTGAAGACTCTCCTTAAGACAGATTTGTCCATCCCACGGTGCTTTGGAGTGGTGGATGTCTATCTTCCGAGATGAAATGGCTTACGTAGTTACTTTGCAGCACTACAAAGAAACTGTCAATGAACCAAACAATGGGTGCACTCTATCTTATTGGAAAACTTAAATGCAGAATATGAACAAAAGAATGAAGGAAAAAATAGAGAACATAACTCATATTGTTTTATTTTTTTATTTTTGGATCATTGGAATAGAATGAGGGACTGACTATTTATAGGCAACAATGTGCCTGTTTAGACTAGCTGGAAAGGTACAACGGAAATATGTGACCGATACAACTTGTGGATGCAAACTATTTGATAAAATGCATATATAGGCAATTGCTTGGAATTTAATGCTTAGTATGTAGCTTCATCTTTAGGAACAACAACATAAACCTTTTTCAATCAAAATTAGTTACCCATCCTCCATTATTAGATGAATTGATTGTAGATTAAATACAATAGATACATACATTGTTGATTTTTGTTTATTTGTTATTCATCAAATAAGGTAGAGGTTATGATTGATGATAGAATATGTTTCTAATTGGGAGAGGGGTTGTTAGCGATTAAGGGTAAGTAGAGGCAGTTAAGATGGTGGTCGTTTAATTGTTCAGCAAAAAATAAAAAATAGAGAGAGAGAGAGAGAGAGAGAGAGAGAGAGAGAGAGCAGGGCCGGCCCTGGGGCATAGGCCACAAGGCCATGGCCTAGGGCCCCTCAAAATTGGCTCAAAAAAAGGGCCCCCTCTTATTATAATTTAGTGTAATATATTAGGTATGTTTTAAGTTTAAAAAAATAAAAAAAGGCCCAAACTAACTTAAAATAAATTGACTCATTAAAAAATTGAAAGGTCATTCAAAAAAATTAGCATTGTTATCCATTGAAAATAGACCCAAAAAAAGGGTCTCTCTTATTATAGTTTAGTCTTTTAAGTATATTTTAAGTCCAAAAAAAATTAAGGCCCAAATTAACTTAAAATAAATTAATCCATTAAAAAATTGAAAGGCCCATTTAAAATAATTAGTATTGTTATTCATTGAAAATTATTTTGCAAAAAAATTAGATTATGTAAGTATGATTGATTTATTTACTTCTAAAAATACAAGAAGAGTGAGGATCAAACGATACTTATTAGTTATTGTAATGTAACGCTAAGTATTTTTTTGTGATTTTGACATAAATCTTTTGTTCTTTACTTTCAATTTTTTTTTTTTCATTCAATGAAAAAAAAAATGTGAAGGGCCCCAGAAATTTATTAGTTGATTATCGGCTTT